>CAJNDT010000531.1:0-132500 GCA_905221615.1 Symbiodinium sp. CCMP2592
AGACAAAGTCTCCCTCGCTACGGCCTCGATGGGCATGTCGTGGACCGAGGTGCAGGAGACCGAGATTCAACGAATCGCAGCGGCACTTCGTGCTTTTGCCGTGGTACAGAGTCCGGGTACGGCAGCTGCAGGGAGTGGGCCACCTCGAACCCTACTTCCTGGATCCGGTTTTGGCGAGGCTTCGACGGCCTTGCAATTGACCCACGAGCACCTCACCACGGCTGCCGCCCCGGAGCATCGAGGATACGATCGACATTCCGAAGCCAGTTTTGGGTTGGGGGTCAATCCTTCCACTGCTGGTGCATCCAGAAGCGACCCAGCCCACGTGGTTTGGCCGTTCGCACCTGCCCCTGGTCCAGAGATCCCTGCGGCGCCCGTTGCGGGGCGGTGGCGGAAGCGAAGTGGAGGCGGAACCGATCGGCCGTCCAAGAGTCCTCGACGGGCTTCAGCTTCGGGCGAGCCGTGGCTCAGCGAGGCCACGGGCAGGACACCCGAAGCACCCCGCAGGGTGCCAATCACAAGTGTGACGACCTCCGAGCCGGAGTTAGTGGCAGCGGAGACCCCAGTGGCTCTAACCTGGCAGATTGCGTGGCTGTCACTTCTCAGGTTCGCAGTCGAAAACGGAGCGGACCCAGTCGGCGAAGTTGCTGTCAGTGCCGAACAGGATGCTGCCCTTCCCCTCAGCACCGACACCCAGGCTGCCGAGGTTACTCTTCAGGTAGCCGGGCATGTGTGGCAGTTGCTCCAAGATGCTGTTGCCAGGCCGTCAGAAACTTGCCTTCAGGACCTCCACGACGGCCTGCGCGATGTGCTTTATCGGGCAAGACAGTTCCCGGTTGTCTTGTCCAAGTTGCCGCAGGGTATCCTAGTTGCTGCGCATGTTACTATAGGGGGACTGTTAGATCCTTTTGCGTATGCGCCCGCTACGGCACAGGAATGGCTCTTTCCGGAGCAACTGGTCGAGATGGGGGGTGCTTGCTTAGGATACCTCCCCACTGCTGCTTCCGTCAACCCACATGTCCAAGCAGTGCTGAGGCTCCCATGCCCTTTCCTAGCAGTGCCAAGGGAGGCAGCCCCGGCCGACCTAGACTAGCGCCTCGAACCTGCCGGACACGGCAGTCTGTTTCTGCCTGGACTTTCCTGCTGGGCTGCGGGTTATACAGTCTTATACCCTGGCTTCTCCTTCTGAAGTGGGTTGAACTCCGGTTGGGGGCTGGATTTGATTTAGT
This sequence comes from Symbiodinium sp. CCMP2592, assembly GCA_905221615.1. NCBI lineage: Eukaryota > Dinophyceae > Suessiales > Symbiodiniaceae > Symbiodinium > Symbiodinium sp. CCMP2592. The sequence goes on from CAJNDT010000531.1 coordinate 1,230, forward strand.
ACCTCGGCGGCTTGCTGCCTCTTTCCCGTACCGGGCCGGAGGCCCTCGCCAAGGTGCCGTCACCCAATGCAGAACATGGGGCATCCAACGGCAGCCCTATGCTCTCAGCAGGTACAGGCCTTCCATACACCTACGCAGGACCTTGGGGCTTCTCTGGCTCTGCTGCACACCCACTCATGCTGTGCAGGTATGGCCGATAGGACAGCATCGAGGACAACCAGTATTTTCTACCGGCAGTGTTCCAGCTACCACTGAGTTGGCAGACCTAGCTCATGTTCGTTTTGTGGAAGGGCCAGTCATCCGCAATGAGAACCTCTGTCGGCCAGCGTATCTGCGTGACATAGGGGTGTTCACTCCTGCCTCCCCCCTGAGGCTCTACCTTCTGCATGCTGATGATCGTGCACATGGTCATTTGTTGTTTCTTCAGGTTTGCGAGGCTTTGGGAGTTCAAGCCTCAGCATGGCATTGGCATCGGATAGTTGAGACCCTGCCGTCATTGCCACCTGAACAATATGTGCTGCTGCCTAACAGCATGCCATGGCATCGTGTGCTCATGCCTGTGGATCTGCGGCCCCTTGGAGGCATCGTTTCTCTGGTTGTTACGGAGCGCAATCAGCCTTGCGGCAATATCGTTGCTGACGCCGCGGCACAACAGCAGCTTTCTATTGCTGAACAGGACTTCTTGTGTCGCACCTGTGGAGCTTGGTTCGTGCCCCAGGCCTACACCAGCATGTTGCCTCGGGGAGATACCCTGCAGGCGTGGCCCGTCCAACGCGACCGAGCATCAGCCCGCACTGAGCACGGAGGCTCCCTATCTCCCAGATTGTCTCTGGAAGATGTCTTTTCCACCAGCCTCTCGTTACCGAGTCCTGTCGACTTGGCCTTTCATGAAGAAAACGGCGCCAACGCGGTTGTCCTGTACACCCAAGGTCTTCACTACACTTTTGCGCCTGTCTACGCCGACCACCTTTCCATTCGCTCCACCGTTATGGGGAGCTTCATGCACGAGGTGACAAGTGGGGGACTTGAATTTAGTCATTTCGCGAGGATCCTACCCCCTCTTGACCGCTTGCCAGCCATTCAATTCGTGGCGATGCAATGCACTGTCGGGCAGTTTCCAGGGGTCATTGACTTCCGGCCCTTGGGTGGCGGCCTTGTCGTTGGTGCCATGGCGCGGGATTCCCCACCGGCCACCAGGCTTAAGGATGCTGTGGCTTCTTACGGCGAGCCTGATGCAAGCACCTCTGTCATGGGCTCCCTTGCCACTGGAAGTCTCTGCGTGATACATCGGGAATGTGTGGATAGATCCATACTCTCCCTTGCATGCAGCAGTGCCGGCCCCACTTGTTATTGTGCGGAGGCGCCAACATGGTATGCGTGATGAGCTCGCTTCGCCACCTTCGGCTGGTTGGCGCCCCACCCTTAGTGTGGCTGTTTGCATCGGGTTGTCGCACCTTCTCGGTGGCCGTGGTCTTCTCTTTGGGCTCTTTTGGGGTGCAAGCATTGCCACCTTCTTACCTCCCGCCGACCCCTTGCAGGAGGGTGCTATCCCCATCTCTCAGGAGCCAATTGATGGTCCTCCGCACAGCCCCGAAAATAACTTGGCAAGCATCACTGAACACCACAAGTTGGCACAACGCTTGCAAGTTTTCGGAGACTGGGAACATGTTGATGTTCGCTGCAGCCTAGGCCTCGCACATGCACCGTCACGGGCTTTCCTCATTAAGGTTTTTGCCGCCGGCAGTGTGCACTCTTTCCATATTCGAGGCACTCACTCCGCCCGCGACCTTAGGCATGCCTTGCTCCGGACCAGCGGAGCCGCTGGTCGTAAGTTCCCGGTACCAGTCCTGGCCTCCCTGAATTCCCGGTATGTTGCCTTCGTCGCTCCTGCCAGGGATGCTAAGTATGTGACTATTCTGGTTGATAGTGGAGGACCCTTTATTTGCCTTGATGTCCCGGCTGATCACCCAGGCCAACACATTCTGGAGGCTCTTGTATTGCTCCATCCAGGACACCCGTATCGTCTCGGCGAAGGCACGGTTTTCCCTCTTCGCAATGGCGATGTTGTGGTTGCTCATGCCGGCGCGCCTGAGCCCCCCGTCGAGGTTGGGCACCTCACTGTCACGAGCGATAAGCATGATGCCAGTCATTGGTTGCGAGTCAGCATGCAAGTGCTGATTACGTCGCCCGATAAAGGGCTTCAACTTGTTCAGGTTCCGAAAACCTTTACTAAGGGACAGCTGGAAACTGGGCTTCGTGAGTGGTATGGCCCGACCCGGTGCGGCGCTGCTGGCCTTATCCGCTTGCCTGTCGCCTACCCGGTGGTCGACCTGTATTGCTTGCCCTGCCACCAATTCAGCACCCTCACGGTACTGCTGTCGGATACTGCTGAGTGTGACTTCCGCCCAGTGGTGCACTCCGTTTCCACTGGCTCCCAGGAGCCTCCCGAGTTGTCGCATATCACTCAGGTACCATCTGCGCTGAGGGGATTCTGGGTAGATGTCATGCGGAGGCGCCCTGTCATTCTGCGGCATTTTCTGCTCACCGATTCTCAGACTAGGTCAGGCCAGGCTTTTCTGTTTGTCCATCTGGGTCTCGATTTCTGCCGGGCATATGATCAGGGATGGCGTATCAGTCAGGCTACTGCACCACCACTATTGAACTTAGGTGCCCTTCAGCCCGAGTGTTTTGACCCTGTGGGGCGGCCCACTGCCGGACACGAGCAAGGGACCCAAACAGTCCCGCTCCATTGGCCACCCAATGCTCGGCCCACGCCTCAGGGTGCGATGCTTCAGAAGCGCGCTGCTAAAGACTGTCTGGCAGTGCCCGGATTCCACCCAACAGGTCCGATGCAAACTCTGGCTTGCCCGCATCTCGGAGTTACGTGTCGAGTCCCGTGCCCTGAGGGCCACTACCCCTGGGCGCTACGAATAGGGGAATGGGTGAAAGCCGCATGTACGAGGTCGGTTGACTGGCAAGATATCATGAACTTAGGCGGTCTTACTACTTGGGATCTTCCTGGGGTCGAGGTACATGGACAGTCCATTGTCTGGAAGTGGCCTGGCGAAGTCTATTCGCTTGCAGGCGAATGTGGACATCTTCTGCATGATGGTCAGGACCCTTTCGTGTGTGACGCGAGCCGGGATACGTCTGCGGCTATCCAGCATGTCCTGCAGCGTGCGACCACACAACTTCCCGTCGGCTCTATCGGGCTGCTAGTTGGCGGCACAGGGGCCGGGGCCGTTCCTCGCCATCTATCATGCTTCCGCATCTTGGCTCTGCTTCTTCTCAGCACTCCTTTTGCCGCAGGGACGGCGGATGTCTCCTCGCCTGAGCCTGAGGAGCCGTCAGTCACACCTGTGCCCGACTCTACCCCGGCATCTGCGCTGGCTTGGTGTCATGAACTGTCTTGCCAGACGACTCATTGTAGCATCGATGCCTCTGACCTTTGGGAGTACTGTCGACAACATGCCCCGGATGAGACACTTCGTGTCAATGTCTGGTCGCCTTTTCAGGGCCCCTCCACCTTTGATGTTGCTAAAGCTGGGCCTCTGTCCACTTTCTGCATGCTTCTTCGAGAGGCCGGCCATCGTGCGGAGACCTGCAGCCTGCATGTTGCCTATGACACCCTACCAACTCAACTGGATGTAGTGTCCTGTCCGGCCGATGGCCCTGCATGGTGGATTGTCCGGGATGGTCTTGCTCGGGAGCTGTTGCGTCCTGTTGCGCCATGGTACGAGTCGGATGGTCGTCGTGTCCTGACGGTCAATTCCCTTGGACAAGCACAGGGCCTTTCCTTTGGCGGGTCTGCGGGAGCGCTCCACCGGTTAGCTACCGGCGTCAGGGCCATCTGCACCTACCCGTTCACTCGGGTTATTGGGCATCTGACTGCCCACGACTTGGTTCTTACAGAGATTGCTGTGGGGTCAGTTGCTTTCCGGCGGCATCTCACTGGTGTGCTCCTTTGGGGCCTTCTCTTCTTTCTGTGGCCGTCACCTGCTGCTGCCATGCAACAAGAAGTCGCCATCAGATCGACCGGTGGGCCTAGCCCCGGGTGGGGAGCCCGTCTTGCTCCGGTTCCAACACTTGCTAGGATTTGGACACACACACTCTCTGCGCCTACAGTCATGCCTTATGTTGCGGCTCCTGATCCAGCAGTCATGGCACAATGTGTAGCCAACACTGCTCGGGGAGTTCCAGCTAGCGGGGATTTCGTATGGACCACGCCCCAAGTTGTGCAAGGGGTTGCGCATCTCCTCCACGTACCCTCTGGATCTGCGCCGCCTATGATATATTGGCTCCTAAACTACCGGGGTCGAGGTACAGTGTTCGGCGCCGCCAGTGCCATCTTCGATTGGCAGCAAATAGGCCAGGCTGCAGCTGATGATTTTGGCCTCCCTTTCTTTGCGCAAGGTCATTTCGCGGTATGGCATGGCAATCGGGTCATCACGTATGGCACACAGGTGCCAGTGCCGGTCCACGGGACAATCATTACTCTTGTGCGACAACACACAGGGTCGTCCGCTGGCCTTTCCGCCTGGGACACCCCCGTCGGTGCTCCGCTGACGTTCCATTTTGACTACGATATCTGCAGGGGTCCCTGCGGAGAGCTGCCGATGCGTGGCGATGTGGACCTACAGGTGCGTCCCGTGCTTCCATCGGCTTCGACAAATATACCACCGTCGCCCGAAGTCCACCGGGTCGAGCCTGCTCCGGCCGCGACTGCTGGTGATGTGGTGGAACACAGTCTTGTTCGACAGGTCAATGAAGTTAGCCACCAACTGACTATGCTTACCACTCGGCTCGAGTCAGCGGGCGTTTTGCAAGGCATCGAGGCGGAGGAGGGTCCTCAAGAACCCCGTTTCCGCGGGCCAGAGGCTGATGCTGAAAGTCAGGCAAAGCTCCGTACTTCAGTTTCTTCCTGGGTTTTTACGGTTGTGATGTCAGGTTTTTGTGTCGCTACGCGCGCCCCGTCCGGTCTCTGTATGCTGGTGTGGCTTCCTTGCTGTCGTGGGGATGGTGACAGCGAGACTTCGGAAGAGCCACAGCCTCCCAGCTCGCCCTCTCTCACTGCAGTGACTGCTCCAACACCAGACACCGAACTTATTGGCACTGGAGGACCAGACCCATATCTTGTCCGTCCCAGTGACGATGCTGCAGCCCGCACTGGCGCCCCGACCATTGGAGCGTGGCCGCTCCCTATCCCCGCCTTCTGCCTTGAGCAAATTCCTCAACTCCAGACTAGAGTCTGTGCCTTTCTTTGCGAAGTGGATGATCGCAGTAATCGCCTCTCGCCTTTCCTACCAGCTGGTTGCCCGCTTGTGCTACACAACCCTTTTACCAATTCCGATCAGTGCTCTGTTCGTACTCAGCTGACCGGTTCCGGGCAGATCTTTCGTTTCTTTTTGCAGGACTTTGCCCACCGGAGGGGCTGGCAACCCATTGTCCCGGTTCAACCACAGCCAGATGAGCATGCTATACATCTGATCCCTGCTGCGGCTGAGCCCAACCTCGCCTCCGTTGTTCTTCGCACGCCGCAAGGTCTGCACGCCACGTGCCTGCACCGGACGCTACCAAGCGGCCCTAGTCGTGCTCTTACACTCGGGGGTCGTTTTGGTCGCCTGCGAGAGCCCTATCCAACTCGCAGACTGGGGGAGCGGCCTGTGCACCTAAGGGACGGGGACTGCCTTCTCCTTGATCAAGGGCCATTTGGGCCTCCCCCTCCCACTCCCGTCAGGTCTGCCACGGGGCTAGGATCCGGTATCTTCCTCAGCTGTTTTCGGTACCGAGGTTGCTTTCCGTTACTCCTGTTCTGGCTCCTTCCGTTCGCCGACGCCATGCAAGGAGTTGTGATGCCTTCCCACTCCCGTCACCGGCCAGGCCTAGAGGTTGGCCGGTATCCTTGGCGTCTCCCGCCACACGAGCGAACTCTACAGGTTGTGGCTCAGCAGGCGCAGGTCCGCTGCACTTTACTGTGCCCGCTCACAGGCCTTCAGGGAGTCTATGAGGTTCCCTCTCAGAGCACATACACAGCGATTAGACAACACTATCAGGCAGTCCATGGCCAATGGCTGGTCGACGTTGTCCCTGTGTGGCCAGCTCCGCGGGATGATCGGCTTCTCTTTATTCCTGATATCGGAGCCGGTTCTCGTTGCGTCTGCGTGGTTGCCCAGCAAGAGCAGGCCCTTAAAGCGATCTTGGTGCCTGGCCGCTGCACATATGAATGCCTACTTCGCAGCTTGCAACACTTGTCAGGGTGGCACTTTGAGCGCCTTCGCCTCCCGCCAGCTCTACATAATCAGCTGCTCCTGGATCACGCTGCAGAACTGCAACTTCGAAATGCAGATGTTTTTCTTTTGGGACCTGCGGCCATCCCGGCAGACGCAGCAGCTACCCACATTTCTATTGCTAGGCCAGACCGCATCCCATGGGATGTTCCATTCACTACTGTGACCACTGAGATAGTTGCCGTCTGGTTGCCCGACACACGTTTTCCCATTTTCACCAATGTCCCCGGCGGTTCTGTTTGGCTTCCAGATACTGGAACATTCAGTGGGGCATTTAGTACCCGCCATCCTGGGCGTTGGATCCCGGTTGCCTGGCATCCGGCACAGTGTGTCCACTTTGTTCAAGCAGCGGATCGGAGGGGCCGGGCACACATTCTGCACGAAAGCCACGAAGGTGTTCTGGCCGTCAGCTTTACTAGCCGTACCTCGCGCACTGAACTGGCGGAAGAATTCCACACCTTGCCGGAGCACATTTCTGTCCTCGGGGCCACCCCTGATGACACTACCGCGCCTCTGGCCTTACGTGACGGTGACATCGTTTTCGACTCATACTTGTATGAACCACCTGGCCCAGCAGTCTGGAACATCGGCGCTGCCGATCGGCCTCATCTACATAGATGGGTTGTTTTTGCGTTTGTGTGCGCTATAAGCAGGCTGCCGACTTTCTGGGGTATCTTGCCTTTGCTTCCGCTTGGAGCTGCCACTAGGATGGAACGTAGCCGGTCTAGTGGTTCTGCTGCCTCCTCAGCGGACTCCTCCGCGACACTTAGTCCTCGTGCTGGGTGTTGGCGGCCAGAAACCCCGCAGCCTATGCATGAGGTGTTGACTCACGGCCGGGCGCACTACTGCATTCTCTCCCCCTTTCATGCGGGAGGCACCACCGGCTACTTCCTCCGTGAAACGTCTGGGGACGATTTGGATGGTCGCGTTGCTCTCTTTTGTGGGGGGTGGAGCCGGCGCCATGTACTTCTGGGTCCCACGATTGCCCGTCAGCCTCTCGTCATGCTCCCTGGCGGGCTACAGGACCTGGCTACTATAGTGGTCCACACGGGTGAGCGTAGACAAGCCCATCTCGTCCCCCGTCGGTTCTCGTGGCGAGAGCTTCACGCCTACGTCAAAGTTAAGCATCCGAATGGGAACCACCTTGTCTCTGCGCCGGCAGTCGCGCGATACAGGGCACTCCCTAGTCTTCCTATCGATCTCCGAGATGGCGACAGCTTTTCTTGGAGGCTAGACCCTAGCCAGCCGCATGCAGTCTCCTTACCCTCGCGGCCACGCTACGCCCACTGGCTGCCGCATCTGGATGCCTGGCATTCACCATTCGTGCTTAAGCATGGAGCGTGGGTCTTTGTGTGGCAACCGCAAAGGGATCCGCTCTTTCAGTGTGAACGGCGGTGGATTCCAGCCGGCAGTGCCTGGCTCCCTGGGAGCCTACAATTTTGCCGACCGCGTTGCGCTCCAGGATCTGCTCGATGGGTGCCTGTGTCCCATTACGACGGCCGATGCCATTTCGTCCAGCAGTCTCCCTCGGGCTGTGCACACGTTTTGGCGTACCGACCTTTCAGTGGGTATGAGCCTGAATGTTGGTTGATAGATAATCCTGCGTCGGCTGATGCGGTGCCGCAAGGTTGGCAACTCGCCCATCACATTCAGTGCCGAACAGCTGGCTCGGCTCTCCGGGATGGTGACGTCTTGATTCCAGCTCCCGTACCACCCTTGATTCCCGCCTTGTCTGCTTTCGCTGCTAAGAGCCGAGGTTTTACCATTTTGTTTTACCTCTGTGTTCTGGGAGGCTGGGGCCAGCCGACCTTCGCAATGTTTGCACCTCCGGAAGCGCAACTTCAGGAGCCGGTCAGGGTCGGGAAATTTCCTTGGCGTCTGCCCGATGAAGACCGCGCGTTGCATGATTCCATCCAGCCTGGACAGCTTTGTCATGTGCTCTCGCCGTATGGTGTTCAAGGTGACCCGGCTGTTGATCTTACGCCCGACGACACGGTTGAAGACGCTAGAGTTGCCCTTACCGGCGCGGAGCCTGCCTGGTCACAAGACATCATGCCTGTTTTTCCGGCACCAGTGCCTGGGCGCCTCACTTTTGTGCCTGTTGCGCCTGCCCCGTCCCTGGCGTGTGTGCTTGTGCTGTCTGTCGAGTGGCATCTTCCACTCCTCATTCCTAGTCGAGCTGACATAGTCTGGTTGCTTGGCTACCTACGCAGTCTTTCTCCCGGACCCATTCTGTCCGTCAGAGCCCCGGTTGCGGCTCAGGCAGCTGAGATGAGTCTTAGTGACGCTGTACACTGGCGCGATGGAGACCTGCTACTGGCTTTTCCCACTGATGCGGAGCACAGTGCTATCGATATTCCGGTTTTCAGGGAAGAGCCACTCCTTGCTGCGCGCATACGTCACATGGCCTTCTGGTCCTATGACTTCCAGGTCGAAGCTCCTCTCTCCGTGGTGCTTTGGCGACCTGGCCGTCGTCCGACTCAAGCTCATGTTCCATCCGGGTCACAATGGTTGGCCGAGGCTTGTACTTTCATGGGTGTTTTTCAAAATCGTTACCCGGGACGATGGATCCCAGTTGCATGGGCTTACGATGACCGGCCTCACTTGTGTGCTCAGTCTTCCGACACTGACCTACGTAATATTATCATTGAGACACTGCAAGATGAGCAGCTTCGTGGCACCTGTCACACGGTGCATGCCCTAGCCAATGCTGCTACCTGCGGCATGCTGGTTGACCGGGTTGATTGCCCTTGCTTCCTTCTTGGCCTGTCCTCTGAGAAAAGCTGGCCTGAATTACGCAATGGGGACATTGTGCATTTTCCCCCCACTCGTAGCAATGGAGCGTGTGCTGGAATTGGGTACCTTGTGGGGTTGTTGGTTTTACTCCGGCCTTCCTGGGCTGCACTTGCTGTTGTCTGGGGCACTGCTAATCTATTCCCGCATGTGGCCGCAACTCCCTCCAGCCCGCTCTCTGGCCGCCGTGCACCATCGTGCTTATGGTGTCCTTTTCTGGGCAGGCGCAGTGCTCCGAATGGGCCGGATAGGGGCCCTGGGCCCGTTACAGGCTTGTTGCACTCCGACAGATACGTGACTGTGGATCCTGCCCCGTGGGCCGAGTCCGTGCACGGTGTCTGTTGCTTGGGGATTCCTAACTGGGTCACGGTTCTTGTTGTAGGGCCGCCGACACCCCGTGCCGTACTCCTCCCCTCGCATATCTTGTACGATCAACTTCTTCAGGTTGCCCGACACCATTTTGCAGAGGTCTCCCACATTGATGGCAATCACCCAATGATGGGTCGCCGCGGACAACAGATTTGCCTCCGTGACGGTGACTGTCTGCGTGTCGCCCAGGATGTCTGGCGACCGTCCTTAAGCCTGACATTTGGTCCGACATTTCCTACTTTTGGTGCCGCTAGTCGACACGGACTGTGGAGTTGCCCGTTGGAAATTTTACACGGGGTTGGACACTGCTCTGGCGCGATCCCCACGAATTGTACCGCATACTGCGGGCGGCTCCTGGCCAGGCGTGGTATCCTCCTCTCGGGAGTCTTCTACCGGCCATGCTCCAGGAGGTTGAGTGCTGGTGGCCATGGCGGTCTCCCGTGCCCGAAGAAAACATCATCCACATGCTTCCGCGGGACCTGCCGCAGCCTCTATCAGGCCCTTCGGCTGATGGACGGGCCGCGCACTCCTCAGCCACCTCTGTTTCTAGCAGAAGCTGCCGAAAAGGTTTCAGTCTGGCCCTTTTCAGTACCCCTCTTTTGTTCCTAAGCAGCCTGGGACGTTCCACGGGGACTAATCAACACGGGTTCCTCAAGTTTGCTCTCCTCTGCTTGGTCTGTTATTTGGCCGCGTGGGGTGCACCCTCCGAGTGGTGCAAAATGCAAGACGGCACTTGGCACCTAAAAATGCAAGCCGCCTGCCAGCTACAGGCACATCTGCATCAGGGCTGGTGGACAGAAGGTCTGGCTGACGCCCTACCTAGCATGCTCCCCGCAGCTTACCACTATGCATGGCAAGCGGAGCCCCGATGGCAAGCAGGGCCACCTGAGTCGCTCCTGATCGCCACTGATGGTAGTGGGGTAGCTGCAGGTTCCTGGGCATTCATTGCCTGGGGCTTCTCACGCGGTCGATGGTATCGCCTTGGTTGGGCGGCCGGTTCACTGCCAGCGACCCCGTGGTTACCCTCTGAAGGCCAAGCCCCAGGCACCCTGCTGACCTCTTATCTGGCTGAATTAGCGGCACTTCAATCTGCGGCTCAGTGGTGCACAGCTATGTGTGACCTTTGGCAACTACGGACTGCGGCTAGGCCCAGTTCGGTTTCCGTTGTGGTTGATAATGCCAGTGCCCTCCAGGCCGCTGCTGGTGTCGGGGCCGTTAGTACGGAGGCCTCCCGTCGAGTTAGATCTGTCTGGCAGGCAGTCCAGGCTCGTGTTACCACGCACTTTCGGCATGTGCACAGCCATATGGGCGTCAAGGTTAACACTTTGGCCGATGCACTTGCCACGGTCGCTACTACTGGGGTACTTGATTCTTGGCTGACTGTAGCCTCTTTCCAGGCATGCAAGGCACACGCGGCCGACCTCTATCCTGACTTATGGTTAATCCCACGTGCTACCATGCATGAGAGCGAGCCAGTCTTTGTTCTCAACCCGGGTCCAACTGACTGGATCCCGCCGGCGGACGCAGCGGTTGAGTCGCGTCCTCGTCCCGCAGTTAAACCTCCCATTGAGTTGCAGATTTTGACTGCTAACGTCCAGTCGATCAAGGATGTTCGCTGCAATCTTTTCAACCCGTCCGGCCATGGGGCACGCAGGCAATACTTGCTTAGTCAACTTACTCGCCTTCAAGCTGATATCGCATGTCTTCAGGAGACTCGTGCGCCAGCCGGGCGTTGGAGTACGGGCGGATGGCTTCAATGGCGCTCTGGTGCTGACAAAGGCCAATATGGCTGTGAAGTCTGGTTGCGCCCAGATCAAGTCCATCCTCCGCTAAAGCTCTCAGATTGCCGCATCCTTGCCGCGACACCCCGCTTTCTGATTGTTACTTGCTTGGATCCCCGTCTTCCCGTCACAATATGTGCTGCGCATGCACCGCATGCGGACAGACCGGTATCAGAACGCTGCGCCTTCTGGCAGGACCTCCGCAATGCCTTGCAACATGCACCTAAGGGCAGAGGCTTGGTCATCGGCATTGATGCCAATGGTGACTTCTGCGCGCAAGATGAGGGTGCATGCCTCATCGGTCCTGAGGTAGCCCGCCATGAAGCTACGTCCAATGATGAACATCTCTTCGAGTTTGCGACATCACTGGGGCTAGAGGCACCAGCCACATGGACGACTGTCCAGGTCGGACCGGGGTGGTCGTGGGAACACACGAGCGGTCGTCGCAAACGTCTGGACCATCTGTTGTTCGGAGCTGGTGCCTGGACGCACTCTCTTGCTAGTCAGGCGTGGGACTTCGATATTGTCAACTCCCAACGCGACCACCTGGCACTCCGTGTCCGCACCACACTGCAGCCAGCTGCGCCGATTGGCCGGAAATGTGTTGTCAAACGGAGCAATGCCACTGACACCCGTGACGACGGAGCGTCTGTATGGCAACGACTCGCTGCTCACCCTATGGAGGCCACCAGCAGCGCTGAGCTTGTCAGTCAGCTTGTCACCGAGCATCGGCTTTGGGTGCAAATGCTTGCTCCGAAACGGGCCCTCTCCCCCCGGCAGCCCTACATCCAACCGCGCACTCTCTCTTGGCTCTTTCAACTTCGGGACTGGCGTTGTCAGCTGCGGGCTGTCCAGCTAGCCGCTAAACAAGCAGCGCAACGACTGGTCCTACGCAGGTGGAGTCGCCGACCCGCTACAGAGCGCGCCGGCGCACGGGTGCAGCATCGACACTCACGGCTATTGGTTGAGGCCATGCGGGCACAGGAGCGCCGTCTCCAGGCCATCGCACACTCGTATGCCCGGCAGGATAAACAAGCCCACTTCCTCCGCCTTACCGCTGCTGCTACCGATCGGTGGCATGCTGATGGCCGTCCGCATGAAGCCATTATTAAGCTCCGTTGGGCCTCCAGGCGAGCTGCGGAGCGCCGGCAAGTCTTCTCTGCAGGTGGATTCGACATTGAAGCCGAACTGGAAGAGCAGTTCAGGGCGCAAGAGGCTGCCTCTAAGATTCAGGCACCACACATTGGTAGCGTGATATTACCGTGGTTGCAGGCTGAGGCCCCGTCGTGCACAGCAGCGATCCCTACCCTACTTGCGACAGAAGATGCCTGCAGACGGCAGAAAGGTAACAAAGCACCAGGACCGGATGGGATTGTTAACGAGTTTTGGAGCTGTTTTCCCGTGCAAGCGGGGCGCTGGACCTGGGAAGTCCTAACGCGCATCGCCTTAACTGGCCGTGAGCCCCTGCACTTTAAGCTTGCGCTCTACTGCGCGCTCTACAAGAAGGGCCCTGCGGCTCTTCCTAAGAACTATAGGGCCATTGCGCTCCTCAACGGTATTGCCAAGTTATGGCATGGCCACCTGCGTCGCACTGTCGGGCGCAATGTCCTTCGTGGATATGATTCAGCCCAGCTAGGTGGTAAACCTGGCATCCCCGTTGGTTTTGCCATCGCTGCCTTTCGCGCAGTCACGGATTTGTGCGTCGCCTCACAACATTGCATTGCTGCACTGTTTGTCGATGTCCAGGCCGCCTATTATGAAGTGAGCCGGAAGCTCATTTTCGAGGGTGACGACCTTGAGGTCCAGCACGGTCCCCGCATAGCGGCTGAATCGCATCTATCCAGCCTTGCACATTCCTTGCGGGACAACGGTGCCTTAGCCCTGCTTGGGGTTCCTGATGAGGAACGTCAACTCCTCCACGACTGCGTTGCCTACTCCCATTGGCGGCTTGTCGGGTCGGATCATGTGTTCCTTGCCTCCAAAGGCTCCCGCCCCGGGGACGGTCTTGCTGATATCCTTTTCGGCGCATTATTTGCGGTCGCACTGCGTCATATCCGTAGGGCATGCAGCGCCGAAGGCATCACTCTCCAAGCCGCTGGCAGTCACATAGGGGCAGACGACACCGTACTCCCCATTGGATGGGCCGACGATCTTGCTATACTTGCTGATTTCATGTCGCCGGCACAACTGCGGGATCTCCTCCCACGTTTTGTGACTATCGCCATCACCACACTTGAGCTTCTTAACCTCAGGATTAACCTCGGTGCCAGCAAAACAGAGGTTATGGTCGATATTAGAGGTGTAGAGGCCACCAAGATCCGGAGTGAGCTCCTCGCTGAGCCGGCTGTCCTGCACCTGCCCAGCGGACACGAGGTCCGCATCTCGCCTGAGTACAGATATCTCGGGGTGATATGTACTCCCCGGGATACCGGCCGACGTGACATGGAACTGTGCGCGCAACGTGCGCATGCAGCATGGTCCCATGCGAAAAGTCTCCTTACATGCCCGCGGCTCCCGTGGCGACTGAAACAGGCATGGGTAGGCGGCCGAGTGCTACCAGCTGCCTACGCAACCATTGCCACTTCTATCGCGACCTCAGCACGATCCCTGAGCCCGCTGGTTGGATTCTTCGAGAGGGCCGCTAGACAGCTCGTGGAGTCGTGGTCATATGGCCACATGCTCAGCAAGCCTCTTCTTACACTGCTGCTGGGCCTGTCCTCCCCGGAGGACGCCATCTGCATTGCGCGGGTGCGCCTCACGGTCCATCTGCTCACGCGTGCACCAGCATGTGTCGGCAATCTGGTTGATGCGGTCTGGAACCGGGCTACGCCTTGGGGGCAGTTGCTCACCGAAGCCTGCCAGGAACTCGCTCATAGCTTGCCAGGCCCCTACGATCGCACCCGGGTTACGAGTCTCTTTGTTCGTGATAAGGCTAGCCTACTCCTTAAGGCCTGCCGACACCTCAGCCGCTACGGCTCTGCATACAGGGCGCTTCACCTCCTGTGGCAGGATGTTACTGTGCAGAAGACCTCTCGAGTTCTGGGTCGTCGTAACCCCTGCACGTGCCGTCTGTGTGGCCAATGTCTTCCGAGTGCCCATGCCCTTGCTGCACACATCCACAGGAAGCACTCTGTAGTCAACTGCCTCACACAGTATACTTGTGGAACTGTGTGCCTCTGGTGCCATGCTGACCAGCACTCCACAGATCGTCTCAAGTACCATCTCAAGACGTCTCCCGCTTGCTTACACGGTTTAAGGGTTGTGGTTGGCCCTGCTTACATTTACGGGACCGGAACCAAGAGGAAAGGGCCCCGATGCCACAGAGGCCTGCCAGCGACGCGCCTGCCCGGGCCCATCAATGCCACGCCTGCACACAGAGCAGCAGCTGAGCAGGCGCGCGAATGCACAGAAGATGAGCTCCGCTTAGAGCGTCTGCTGCATCTTGGGGTTACGGAAGTCGATGACTGGCCAGACAATGCACTCGACCATTTCGATCAAGGTGCCAGCGGATCTCCGCCGGCACCCGGTCCGGATGTCAGGCCCCACGATGCTCATGCATCTTTAGCGTGTGCTGCTTCCTTACACGCAACGAGCCTACGATGCTGTTTTGTGATCGAAGCCGAGCAGTTGGCTCCAATCTTGCCTTCGGTTGTTGGTCGGGTTGTGTCACCGCGCTGGCCTGAGATGGTGCGGCAGCCGGCGCTCTGGCGCCTTCCCACTGTCTGGCATCGTTTGTGGAAGTTGTGGACCTCCGTTCACTCCTTTCATCCATGGGATTTCGAGGCACGTTCTGGTTTCAAGTCATTGCGTGCCGCGCTTGATGCTACAGAGGGCCCTACTGACGGGCCTCCTTTTGCTCTGCGCGCCTTGTTGAGCGCGACGGTGATGTTCCGTCTGATCTGCAAACATGTGCAACTGGGTGCTGCTGTTTGGATCTGCGGACGCCCAAGCTCACTGGGGACCCGATTGTGGCGTGACCTCCTGCCCGATGCAGTCTTCATGTCCGTGTCACTCAGCGAAGGTCAGGTTTTTCTAGCTGCTCCTCAGGAGCTTCTCATTCCGGCGGTTAACCACTTGAGATCTCGTACCTCCCTCTTAGAGGCAGGAGCTGATGAGCTCGTGGTCCGCGCTTCCTCGATTTGTCGCTCCTTTGAGCCTGACGGGTCGTAGCTTGCTTCTCGCTCCCTGTCGGCTTGTGTACAGTTCTCGTCTTTCCGTGAGTTCCCGCTAGGCTTACAGCAAGCCTTGCTTTTGGGATTTGCATGCTGATCGCTCTGGATCTTTCCGCAACGCGAGTGAGTGAGTGAGTGAGTGAGTTTCTCGTGGCAGGGCGGATCTTCCTGGCAGTCGGCTCTCCAGCTCTTTCAGATGCAGACATCGACGGGTTCTGCGGATCTTATCAGCCTCTGTCCTGCACTTGCCTTAGGGGTACTTAGGAATATTTTTTTAATTTTTGGTTATAAGAATCCCTAAGAAACAGCTAAAATTATAGTTTTTGCTAGGGTTCTAATTAAGTTCAGTAAAGTTGGTCTGGGCTTACCTGGGGAACGACATGGGGCCCTGGTGCAAGCTTTGGGCACATATGCCCTTGCCATATAAGGATCTTTGGTGTGGGGCTTTGCTGTTCAACAGCGCGAGCTTTAGCTTTATAGTCCTCGAATTTGAGCTTTTCTCTTGCCGCAGACAGATGTTCGACTGGATGTGGGAAGGGAGTCTTAGAGCCTTCGACGCTCCTGGAAGCCCCTAAGCCCTGAATCCTAAACCCCTCAATCCTAAATTGTGGCAGAGTCGCCTTATGTGTGTCGATGACGGCCGCAGTTGTTGAACGCGGTATCGCTAGACCCCAAGCCATGAAGCTGAGTAGCCTTCATCGTCACATTGAGTTGGCACTCAGGAAATCCCTGGTTGCCGATCCAGTACCAACATAGTATATGTTGTTGCCCCAAACGACTTCCTCGTTCGGATTGTTGCGGCCAAAGTGTGTGCTGGCTGAGCACCCAGATAGCCGCCGAGGACCCTGCTCAGCAAGGTCTCCCGGTAGTGCCCTTTTGCCACGTTGTTTCTGAATCCCCTTATCAAAAACCGGGTGGCAGGAAAGAAGGATGGACCACTGGGAAAGTAGTAAGAGACCCCGTCAGGCTACACCATCGCCCTCCAAGCTTGTGGCGTCAGCAAGCGATGGCAAGCTACCCGGCTGTTCTTTGATGTAGGCCTTTGGGTGTAGGCTTGGGTACCATACCCTGCCCGGGCATTCTATACTCTATACCCTGAGCCCGGAACCCTCATCTTCGTCCCGGTTTAGAACCGCAGCATTCATCCCGAAGCCGACACACGAAGCAGAGTGTGTGGATACAGCGGTTCATGATGCAGCGCATCGGGTCGCAGAAAAGGATGTAAGGTAAGGCATGGTAATAGCCCAAAGGCTCCATGTACCTATATAGCAGGTTCTTAGGCCTTAAAGTACCTATATAGTGGCCCCTTTAAGGCCTAAGTACCTACTACATGGGTACATGGAGCCTTTGGGTAGGGGCTCCACTTAGGTATTCTGGCTTTGGGGTCCCTGAGCCACGGAAGCCCAAGGACCAACCTCAAGGCTTAGGGTTTAGGGTTTAGGGGTTTAGGGTTTAGGGGTTTAGGGTTTAGGGTTTAGGGTTTAGGGGTTTAGGGTTTAGGGGTTTAGGGTTTAGGGGTTTAGGGTTTAGGGGTTTAGGGTTTAGGGTTTAGGGGTTCAGGGTTCAGGGTTTAGGGGTTTAGGGTTTAGGGGTTTAGGGTTTAGGGGTTTAGGGTTTAGGGTTTAGGGGTTTAGGGATTCAGGGTTTAGGGTTTTAGGGGTGTAGGGTTTAGGGTAAAGAGTACAGGGTGCTAAGCCGAACATACTTTCTCCCCGAAGCGACCAGCCCGTCTTTACAAAACTGCGCCCACTGCCAGGAAGCCGTCCGCCTGCACCAGAGTCTGCCAAAGATGCAGATAACGCCCGACCCAGTGGCCTGTGTTGCGGTGTCATGCCACGGAGTTTACTGTCTCGGCCAGGCTTCCGGGGGGTTTATGGCTCCACAGGGTTGTGAAGAGAGCGTCATACCTATGAGTTCAGTCATATTCAAGTAGAAGAAGCCGGAATATGTGATGTATATAAAACTTCATTCACACATTTTTATATATACTTAAGACTAAAATCACTCTATGACTCTGTCTATTTGTCTATGTATCTCTCTATCTATCTCTCTCTCTCTCTCTCTCTCTCAGACCCTCTCTCCGTCTCTCCGTCTCTCTCTCTCTCTCTCTCTTTCTCTCTCTCTCTCTCTCTCTCTCTCTCTCTCTCTCTCTCTCTCTCTCTCTCTCTCTCTCTCTCTCTCTCTCTCTCTCTCTCTCTCTCTCTCTCTCTCTCTCTCTCTCTCTCTCTCTCTCTCTCTCTCCCTCTCCCTATGCACGTATCTATGTACGTAGGTAGGTAGCTAACTAGGTAGGTAGGTATGTACGTATTCATGTATATAGCTGTGTTGCCTATGGAGCTGATGTCACTGTTCTGATCATGGTGTGGTTCAAAATCATGAGGTTTGTGGAGTCTGACACTTCAGGGCAAGCCTTACGCCTATAACTTGGTTTTCGCAGAGCCGCAAGTCCAGCTGCTGCAGGCCTTGCATCGATGCACTCTAAACCCGACGTCACAACACTTCGGAAACTGAGCGGAGCATGCTTTTCTAACAGCAACCAGGCTCAAGCGTGTTGTAACACTAATATTTAGAACAGGGTTTTGGGGCCCTTTATAATATAGTTATAATGAGGAACCCTCATTATTACGGCCCAAACCTTAAAGACCTGACTCCGAAACACGATCACCTGCAACCCCCAGCCCTAGACCCCACACCCTTTTCTGCAAACCCTATGCACTCCCAAGCCCTCTTTTCACTCATACATCATCAACCCTAACCTTAACCCTAAATCCCAGGTACTTGAAGCCTTAAGCCACCATGGTCTCGGCTACAAGCTCTTTCGGGCTGCCTTCAGCCGATCCAGGGCCCTGTAGATCGGCTCAAGTTGTCAGGTTTAGGATTGGGATTTGGGGTTTAGGATTGAGGGATTTGGAGTTTAGGGTTTATGATTTAGGGTGGTAAGGTTTAGGGTGTTGAGGGATCTCGGGTTTAGGATCGAGGATGCAGGGTTTAGGGTGTGGAGGGACTTAGGTTTTGTATAGGATGTCGTTTAGGGCTCAGGGTGTCTAGGGATTTAGGATTTAGGGCTTTAGGGTGTAGAGCGTTTAGGATGCGGGGGTTTCGGGCTCAGGGTGTTTTTAGGGATGTAGGGTAAGTTGCTTCAGGGCTTTAGAGCTTAGTGTGTTTGGAATTTCGGGTTTAGAATTTGGGGATTTAGAGCTGCATGCTCTTAAGGGTATAGGGTTTAGGAGTTTAGGAGCCGCGATCTTCTTGTGAAGCTCGCTACGAACTTGCATTAGAGCTCGATAGAATCCTGCAGTAAGAAAGAAAGCTAAACCCTGCCCCTGAGTTCCGAAGATCTAAAGCCCTACTAAGTTACTAAATGAAACCTTGTTAATTACATCGTAAACTCTCGTAAAGCTCGGTAGACGCGAAGCTACATCGCCCCTAGTCGCCAGTGGGCCTGGGTTCTTCAGGCTCATGACAGGTCGTTTGCGGACAGCATTTGGCTTGCCGAAGCTGGGTTGGTCGTCTTCGTACGATGCAGAACTGCAGTTTGCATCCACTTTCATCAACAAATGCCTTGAACTTGACGAAACGCCCGAGCATAGCTCAGACATACGTAAGGGTGCAAGTATATATGCCGCTGTAGCTGTAGACCCGAGGAAAAGCATGGCCTCATGAAGCTAATGGAACAGCAGTGGCGACTTGGGACTTGGTGTTGGCCAAATCTGAGTCTTTGCGTGCCCTCATCTCCTCTTGGTGCAATGGCACTCTGCTGAACAACGGATTTAGTGTTTGGGGTTGAGGGTTTAGGGTTTGGGCCAACGGTGCATTTGGAGCTGGAGGGTGCCAACGCGTGGGGGAAGCTTTGACTATGGTGCCAGCATTGTTTGCTAATCTCCCCAGCCCGGGCTCTTAGCAGGAATGGAATTTTAGGATAGGCCCTGATAGTAGCCCCTATAGCCATACCCCATTCCCTACTACGAACCATATTTCGTCGAGTCTTAGCTGCGGACCGGTAGCGGTTCCGTAACTCCCCAAATCCTACCTTCGCAGGAAGGCATGAGATGGAGCCCTACCTATAGTCTCCATGGTAGTTTTTTTTGGTTAAACCAATTATATATAATATTAAGGATTCCAAAAGGTAACCCCAAAAAGGAACTACAATGGAGACTATAGGTAAACCCTGAAGCCCGAACCTTTTCTAGCATTCTTGCAGAAGCGTTCCTTATAGTCACCCTTTTTGGAACCTTTAAGGGAGCCCTTTTACCCGTTTCGGGTAGGTCTTACAGGCCTCTCCACGCAACCCTAGACGGTAAACCCTGAATCCTGAACCCTATTAGCCTTAAGCCCTAGACAAAATCCTCTAAAGGATCCCGTATGCTTGTAGCGCACTTACAGGATCCTTGGAAGGAACTCATAAAGGAAGCCCTAGAATAGAAGCCCTACCGCCAACAAAATCTGCCACAGAAAAGCGAGGCGCCGTCGCCCCCGCAGCTCCAGAGTGGCTTGCGAGGGAAGCCCAGAGAGGCTGGCCTCAGAGACCCCAATATCCCTTTAATTAAAGAGTATACCTTAAATCATATAAGGGATCCTACTAAAATTTCAGGTATATTCCTGAATTAAGGAATATACCTGAAATCATATAAGGGATCCTACTATGGTTTATAAGGTATATTCCTGAATTATGGTATGTTGGAGTCTCTGCGGCTCTCTCCTTCGGCTGAAGGTTTCATTTCAGGGCTTACCTAAGGTCTCCGTTGTAGTTCCTCTCTTTGGTTAGCCAAAATCTCTATTATAGGATCCTAACCATAAAACTGGTAAACCAAAAAAGGAACTACAATAGAGACTATAGGTATTATGGGGGTGTACCCATAGGCTCCATGGCAGTTCCTGTTTGGGATGGCCTCCGCCCTATATGAACCCCCAAGAAGGAACTATTATGGAGCCTCTAGGTATAGTGTTTAGGGATTGTAGGGGTTTAGGGGTCTCCGAGGTTGGACAAGGCTTCGGGCTTAAATACGAGCTAGGGGCCGAGGATGGGGGGTTCCGCTTCGAGGCGCAGGGTCTTGAGTTGAAGGTTCAGTGGCAAGGGTTTAGAGGTTTGGGTTTAGGGTTTAGGCTTTGGGGTTAGGGTTTAGGGTTTTAGGGTTCAGGGTTTGGGGTTTAGGGTTTTGGATTTTGGATACGTAATCGGTTGCGGAGCAAGGTTTCTTGGGTCTGGCGCAGGGTTTCGGAAGCAGAGCTCCAGTTTAAAGGTGCAGGCACAAAGGTAAGTGTGATCTTGGTGCAGGGTTCAAGGTTGAGGAGTTGTTGATTCTGGGCTTCAGATGCATGGTTCACGGTATCGGCAATATCCTGTGAAACCAGAGCACCCAATCGCCCCCGCAAGTGCAAGCCCCTAACTTTTCAAGTCCCATGTCTGTTCAGTTTCCGGCTTTGCCTGCAGGTTCATTGCCGTTCAGTGGTGGCTAGCAGCGGCGTTTCCGCAGCTGGACCATCATCCCCTGGACGACCTTGGGAAAGCATTCGGGAGTTTAGGGCAGGGCATGGCGGCAGGGCTTCATATTCGGGATTTGTACCCAAGTACTATACACTTTGGCCTTAAAGTAGTCCCTATATATCTAGGTGCTTTGGGGGCGAAGAATATGTACTATTTGGTTACATGGACCCATAGGGTTGTGGACAGAACCCTTAAAAGAAGCTAAATCCGAATTCGGGGGAGCCGAGGGTCAGCTCCTAACCCGCAGAACCCACGACCGGTTGGAGAAGAGCCGCAGTATTCATTTTGGCTGTAAACTGTACTTTCCAACTTTTGGGGTTCTTTTAAGGTAGTCGATTCTAAAAGCTTCAACTTGTATTTCCTTGGGTTTTGGGCCAGTGAGTATTGGGAGGTTGGAGTGGCTTGAATATATCCCTAAAGGCCCAAGTACCTAATTATCACATACTCTCCAAAATAGTAAGCTACATAACTACTATCCTAAACCCAAGTACCTAATTATTGGGTCCTGTGGACTTTCAGGGTATCATCATTATGCAGTTATTCAGGAGGGCCCCCGCAATAGTTATGTTGTGTTCTATACTGACATTCTGTCATTATGCTTGAAAACAAAAATACTCTAGACGCTTGCGGCCTCTATACAAAACAAAACCGTCATCCTCCAAAGCCCTGTCAAGGAAAACCTCGTCATGCCTTTGTGCTTTACAGTGTGGTATCCGCGAAACAGATGCCAATCAAGGCCGTCGTTGTCCATCAGCACAAGGCAAGGCCTTCCCAACATAGAAGCCTGGGGCCTGAATTTCTAGTAAGTTTAGGTTTAGGGTTTAGGGTAGCAATAGTCTCCCTGTTGTCCCTATATCATAGTTGTAATAGTGGAGGATGCCCTCAACGCCCCATTCCAATAATTGAGCCTTCTTATGGCGAGAGGCTTGGGCGATCATAGATACTGCCAAGATCTGACACTGTGACTGTAAGGTTTCCACTGTTGAGGGTTGAAGGCAGGTTTATGGTTCAGGGCTTCAGTTAGAGTCTAGGGTGTAGGCTGAAGTAGACTTGCATGTACATCTTGGAGTGTCTGCATAGGCCAAAGGGGTGTAGACAAGTGCCACTGGCGAAGTTTGACCGGCGTGCTTGGGCTGGACTCACGACAATCTGCCATTTCATTGTTACTATAGAATCCTTACATACATAAATGCATACATACATGCATGCATGCATAGTTATGCATATATGTACATACATATATATATATATATATATACATGTGTATATATATATATATGTACACGTATGCAAGCCTTGTAAATCGTTGCTAGGCTCCATGCATGCCCTCGGCGCTAAACCGGAATCCTCAGACCATTTAGCCCTGAACAGAGCCTAGGAGTTTGCCTTCAATGCCACCGTGCGCTGGCCCTGTGCAGGTTCACAAAAAAGAGCATTGCAAGGTTCATGCGCAGCTTTTGGTTAAAGTCTTGCCTCTTAGTGTGGGTTTAGGCTTTAGTGCGTAGGGGCTGTAGCGCTGTCTGTCCGAACGTGAGGATGAATCGTCTCTGACTTTGAGTTTACTGCAGGATCACGGTGGCAGCAAGTAGAATGCGCGTGAAGTTTTAATGCACTATGGCCTCGGTCACACGCCAATTTAAATGCTAAGCCCATGTCAAGTTTTAGATACTAGAGTCTCCGACCACTAGATCTGTCCGAATGCATTCCTTTCAAGGAGACTTTCAGAATTGGGTCCTTGCGTTTGGAGGTGTTAAGGTTTTGTACTAAAGCAGTGGGTCTTCCGTGCAAAGCGTTGCATTGACCTGTTATTTGCGGAGCTTGTCGAACCGTAAACCATGCATTGCGACACGATCCAGGGCTGGTAGATGCAGCTCGGCAATGAATATAGGGCCCTAAAAGATTAGAGTAGGGTTTTGGGGCCCATTATACTCTACATATTATATATATATATATATATATATATATATATATATATATATATATATACATAGATACAGAAGATACATAGATAGATAGGTAGATAGATAGGTAGAAACCCCTAAATAGTATTGGTATGTATTCAGGCCCCCTACACTAGCCTGTAGGGCAGACAATCTCCAGAGCCACACCTTGGTCGACCTTTGTTGGATGTTGAGGGTTTAAAAGCTTGGGGTTCAGGGCTGTTAAAATGACATCGCACAGATCCTCGGTGGCAGATTTATTCTCAAGGACCCTGACTTGGGTCCGCGCAGACAAAACACCAAGACTTATACGAAGGTAATGTCACTGTAACAACGAGCCCCAACATCTCAGCAGTAATTACTAGCTGCACCAAGTCTCCGGCTGCAGAATCGAGAAATATGGCACCCACACTGACAACCTAGGCACACTAGGCGCCAAGCAGGAAGACCCGCAGACACAAGGTCTCGGCACGCATGTCCTAAGGCAACGTCACGTGCTCAGCCAGTTTTATTCTGTGGGTCACGCTGCTGCATAGTGCCTAGCCCCGGAGCCAACAGCTTGTGGGCAACGGAGAAGGCTGGACGCTGCGCTTGTGTGTGTTGGATGTTCCAAACCGGTGTCCCATCCAAAGCTCCTGGAAATGATTTAATATAGAAGCCTGAATAACTACCAGTGGTATTGCTTAGGGTTCTTCACTACGAATACACTGTCATGTTCCCCCAAGACCCTACTCTTACTATTGAGGCCGCTACGTTACCTTGTTTCTGCATAAGAACTGTAGAGTCTCTCCAGGTGTTGAGCAGGGGGAAACATGATCGACCCCATTTAGTAACCGCCACTGAACAGGGCCGATTCGCGCTGGTTGTGTTGTTTAATATAGGGGCCTCAACAACTTAGAATAGGGTATTGGGGGTTTCTGAATAGAAACAGTATAGCATAATGTACCCCCAAACCCTGTTCTAATTATCAAGGCCCCTATAGTGGTGGTGGTCTTGCTGCCACTGCCCAAAAGCAAGGGACGATCCAAGGAGCAAGATGCCGAAACTGAATCACTAGCTGGCAATTTGGGAAACTTGTTCATTCCCTTTTACGGTTTCTTTACCTATTCACTCATATATACTTTTCAGACCCACAAAACTGCAATCCAGATCAGGAGGGTGGCCGCATGAAATAGACGGCAAGTAGTGGGATCCTAATCATCACGGAACTTTCACTTCCTTAAACATTAACCTTTTTTGGGGCTAGGGTACTCAGCACCTAAGACATGAATCTTTGCAAAGGGCTCTTTGACCGCAGGAAGGAAAACTCCAACCGGGTGACCTGTCCATCGGTAACCTTAGGCCAGACGCAAACCCTAAACCCCCTAAATGATTCACAAAAAAGTTTCTTGGAGTTCCTTGGTAGAAATCTAGTATAGCGGGCCTCAAAACCCTATTTAAGGCCCCTATGTTAATCCGTTTCGTTTTGTGGATCCCCATTTGCGGTCACCTTGACAGGGGGGGGTGTAGAAAGAAGGCTAGAATTCCCCTCACCAGAGGCTTGAAGCTTTGGCTCTTTGGAGGAACACTGCTTATGCTGCTCCCATATCATCCTAATCTGTTACAAGTTTTGTGACTGGGATATAGGACTTTATTCCCCAAGAAATCCTGGACCGCAACCCAACCCTTAGGCTCTAAGGACTCAGATTTTTAAGGCTTTTGGACCCAAGGACGCTACTTTTTACGGCTTTTGGTCTGATCGTTGAGCCTTGGAGCAAGAGATCCTAGGGTTTAGGGTTTAGGGTTCCAGGTCTCTGGATGTCGAATGGCTACAATGCCAACTTCCCTCCGCTAGCATCGCTTCTCGGAAAAAAAAACCTTCAAAGGCTCCCAGGTGGGAGTTTCCGAAAATTAGGGGTACCTTAGGGTTCCTTTAAAGGGTTACTATAAGGGTTCCTTAAAGGGATCTAGAAGAGTTCTATAAAGGGTTTAGGGTCTAGAGTTTCCGAAAATTAGGGGTACCATATTTTGGTGTCCTTATGATAAGGATCCTACTATTTAGGGTACTATATTAGGGTCCCCTATTTTCGGAAACTCCCATGTAGAATGTAGACTTTAAGCACTCCTGTGGGAGGATCTCCTCAGGGCTTCTTCCAGGACCTCCCAAGGGCACTTTGATCGAGTCCTTGTGGTCTTTAACAGTGGATACTCGGGGTATATTAGAGGGTAGTTGGGGGATCGAGGTTTAGGGTTTTATCAGGGCTTGTGAATGAGATTTGTTTTTGGCTCTATAGGGCCCAGGTACCTATGCTGCAGAGTGAATACTTTGACCTCAAAGAGGTGCCTACATAATATAGGGGCCCTACACTATTTGGGTGGCTCCTTGTTCTAACTAGAGTATATTGGGCCGCCCCAAAACCCTATTCCAATTAAGGTCCGACATAGATGATTTAAGACGCTTTGAAACCAGAGCATAGACTGCATAGGCACATGCACACTTGGGATCTGGGGTGTAGGCTTTAAGGGTTCAAGGTGCTCAACGTGGGTTTAATATAGGGGCCTTAAATGGGGCCATAAATAATTACCTGTACTATTTTATTTTTGTTTTGGGGGGGTCCTTATTATGATTATGGTATCTAATACAGCAAAACCCGATTCTAACTGTAGAGGCCTCTACATTTAGGGTTTTGCGGTTTAGAGAGATATAGCCGCGGCAGCCCATAAGCTTCCAATACTTCAGGCCCTCCTACAACCCTGATTAGAGACCCAAAGTACCTACATGGGAGTTTTCCGAAAATTAGAGGTACCGTGTTTTGGGGTCCTTATAACAAGGATCCTACTATTTAGAGTGCCATAATTCTGCAATTACTAGGGCCCCCTATTTTCGGCAACATAGAAACCCTAGATTCAACTATATAGGTGCTTAGGATTCTTTGGAGAATCCAGAAGGCTCTAAACCTTAAGCCGTGGCTGGGCCAAGGTCTCCTCAGCAGATGATGCCGAACCAATACCATCCAGAGAACCGCTGGCCGCAGTTCTGGGCACAACCTGGTAACTGTAACTACCAGTGGCCGAACGGCGACCAGGGCCAGTGGCTCGGCGCTATTGGGTCCCTTAGCACAGCTTTTGTTTTTTCTTGGTAAGGTCTGGTATGTATATTAGGGACCCAACAAGCACATAAGCACAATAATTTTAGAGGGATATCCCTACCTTATTGGGCTTCATTACAAGGGGGTTTATATGGGATATCACATCCTAATTTTCGCTTATGTGCTTCTTGGGGGCCCTAGTATAGTTATAGGAGCCTTTTTCTCTGGATGACGAGTGCGATTTTTGCCATGACTCCGTTTTGGTCATACTCCGATCAGTCCCATGTGGGAGTTTCCGAAAAAATAAGGTAACCTTATTTTGGGGCCCTTATAATACGGATCCTACTATTGGGCGCGCTTTATTAGGGTCCCTTACTTTCGTAAACTCATTCTGTGTGCAGAGCGTGAACCGCGGTAACCGCAGCTAAGCCGATGAAGCAGACTGTAAGCATAAGCCCAAACCTACAGCAGGTTCGCCAGTAGTACTTACTGAAGCTGAGTACCATGAACAAGGGTACCCTTGTTGCTACCCTAAGCCTGTCAAAGGCCTCTCTTGAGGAACCTCCGGTTTCGAAACTAGCCTGGGCTTAGGACGTAGTATAGGTCGAATTCTGAAAAGTCTGAATTTGAACCCTAAGCCTGGGGACCTGAAGTGTGTCACATCACATGAGAGCAGGTACACTGAAGCCGAATGGATGCAGTGGCAGTGCGAACAGCAAGTTCAAGCTGTGTCCTACTATCAGCAACCGCTCAGATCACAGAATCAAGGCGCTCTGTGTGTGTGGGTGGAGTGGTTCTACTATAAGGGTTTAGGGTTCAGGGTTTGAAGTTTGGGTTTCAGGGCGAGATTTGGGAACAGGCGGGTGGTACTGCTCAGCAGAGACAGCCCGTCAGTCATGCCAAACACAGGCACACAAACTCCGTCTGTATTCATACCTGCAGTTACAAACGTTCGAAACTTGAAGCGATTCCACCCGCTGTTCAGGTTCGATGTACGTCTATACATATACATATATATATATATACACATATTCACATGCACACGCACACTTAAACCCTATAAACCTTAAACCCTTAAACGCGAGCAAGGCCTTGAATTGAAACACCATCAGCCATAACTTATAGCCCAAACTCAATGCCTTATAGGGTTCCTAGGGCTCCTTTAAAGGGGTCTATAAGGGTTACTATAAGGGATCTATAAGTCATAGTATAGGTGCCTAAATTACTGTAGGCCTGAGAGCAGTTGTTGAAAGAATAGGTGGAGGCAGGATTGTTTCTGTCAGCAACAGCTTGGAAAACTGCACAACCAACATCAGCCAAGTGTACGTCATGGTCACCTTTAGCTGGTGTATGGCTACCGTCTGTACGTCGGGGCTTCTAGCTGTTCAGCTGGTGTATGCCGGTTTGCAGTAGGTTGTAGACTCCAGCCGCCGAGGATGTTTTCTAGGAAATGCCTTGACCGTCCGTATGGACCAAAGTATGTTTAAGTTCTGTGCCCACCGATGCGACAAGCATCTTGTTTAGGTCGAAGACTGACAAGCCAAACCATAAACCCCAAACTCCGGTATATTACCCTAAAGCCCCAAGAACTCCGGAATCCCTCAGCCCAGAATCCAAAGCCAAGAGTCTTCGACTGGTGGCCCCCAATCAGTCTTCATACTGTAGCAACCCCTGTAGAACTTACCTCTGGTTAGTAGGGAATGGAGGAATGAGGTACAACTACAACTACTATTACTACCATTCTTCCATTCCCTACTAACCAAACGTAATAAAAGCACTTACAATCAACCCCGGCAGGTTGCAACATGGATTTAGGATGACGGGTGCTGGGATGCCCCATATTTTGCTCTAAGAGCACCAAAACCATGATGTTCTAAACTTCTGGCTTCTACTTGATAGCATCCGTTTTAGCAGCCCTTTCTGGCCCAAAACCTTAAACCCTAAACCCTTAGTTAACCCTTAGTTACCCGTCCTTTTCTGAAGGCAGAGCAACCCTTATAGCCCTGAACCCCAACCCGAACCCGAAACCCTAAACCCTCAACCCCTACGCCCTGAGCCCTAAGCCCCTAAACCCTAGACCCCAAACCCCTACCCCAAGGGTCCACGTGCCTAATCATCATACACTCTCCAAAATCCTAGCCTACGTATCTACTATCCTAAAGCCGCGTACCTAATTATTGGGTCCTTTGGACCCTTGGGGTCCCATCTTCGAAAAAGGCTTGTATTGAATCCTTATAATAGCCCTGATAATGGCTCTTATAGACCCCTGGTAAGGGAACCCTATTGAAAATTAGGGCTCAGAAGCCTTAAAAAGGGGTCGGGTATTTACCCTCCTCTCCCTAAACCCTAAACCCTAAACCTTTATGTTTACCCCTCCTCTCCTGAAGGCGGCTCCTCGCAGTCGAAGCAGAAGAACCCGTAAGGGATCCCAGTTGAAGCTCTGGGGCCGATTGTGTTTCAGGGCTTTGGGGCGTTTAGGGTTTATAGGTTAGAAGGGGCCCCCACCCTGTAATAGTGGCATAATAGGAATATAATAGGGCCCTAATAACCCCCAATATAATCCTTATGGTCACTATTACAGGGTGGGGGCAGCTCCTAATTTGTAGGGGTTCAGGATTTAGGAGCTTAGGGTTTAGGGATTTAAGGGTTTAGGGTGTAGGTTGTAGGGTTTAGAGTTCAGGGTTCAGGGTCGGTGTTAGAATTTAAGGGTTAGGGTTTAGGGTTCGGGGCTTTTGGCTCTATGGTGGCGCTAGGCTACACGGGTAACTGCGGCTTAGGATTTTAGAGTGGGGGTGGTTGGGTTACAGTGAGGGTTTGCAGGGAATGGGATCAGGTTCATGGGGTTTAGCGGCTACAGGGCTTCGAGTGTTCGGGATAGTCATGTCATGTCCTCCGGTTGGGACAGAGCTGCGAAGGGAGCAATTAGGATTTGGAGGCTCCGGGGGTTAATCATCATCGTCATCATCCAGCACCATCATAAGCAACATTAAGATCAGGTGGATAAGACTGCAGATGGTGGCCATGATTCCTCGCGCGATGATAGTGACAAGTCGCAAGAGGAATGCATGGTTAGTACTGTGATCTATCCCCTCCTGCATCTCAGCACAGTATTCCACCACCCAAACCCTAAACCCTGAACCCGGAACCTTACTCTAAGCGTGAAGGCCTCTGTATCAGAGCTTGGGCGCGATCTCAGGCATTTTCTGTGGCCGAGGAAACTTCCTAGAGAGGGCTCGGGGGGGGAGGTAGTAGGAACTTGTTTCCTGGAGGACCAAATGACCTTTAAAAGTAGGGGATCTATACCCATATGCTATGAATCCCTATATGGTATATGAGCCTTAAACCCTTTTAGGGTTCATTTCGTCCTTAAGGTTCAAGGCCTCAGACTTTTTCTAGAGAACCCCGAAATCGACCCTAAAATGCTTGAGGCCCTGAGGAAAGCCCAAACAGTACCCCCCATCCCCTTAACCCTCAATGCCCTCAAGCCCCGAAACTGAAGAGCTGACCTGACATCCTAAACCCTAAACAATCGAGCCCTAAACCCTTAACCCGGAATAACCTACCTTTGTAAGGCCTTATATACGGAAATCATATAATAGAGAGCCCTAAGAGGGTAGGTTCTTCAGGGTTAAGGTGCCCTACCTATAGTCTCCATTGTAGTTCCTTTTTTGGTTACCCAAAAACTCTATTATAGGATCCTAGCCATAAAACTGGTTAACCAAAAAAGGAACTACAATGGAGACTAGAGGTAGGTAAACCCTAAACCGCAGGCCCAAAGGCGACAGCGGACGGCGGTGGAAGTCGGGGGACAAAAAGGGCAAGTCCGGCGCAGCCAAGGCCTTCAACGCAGTTTGGGTTTGGGGTTCGGTCCGGGTTCGGTTCAGGGTTTATAGGCTTTATAGGGTTTATAGGGGTTCATAGGCTTTATAGGGCTTATAGGCTATTATAGGATTTATAGGGTTTAGGGCTGCTAGGGTTTATAGGGTTTAGGGTTTAGGGTCGAGAGGTTTCCAAGGGTATTACATGGACTATTAACTATTAGGAGTTGTCAGGGTGCGAGCTGATGTCGAAGCGTGCCTGTCAAGGGGATTCGTGGTTTCGTTTCGTTAAGGGTCCATATGCTCAACTAGAATATACTGTGGCCTTCAAAGTCGTCCCCATAGAGGTACTTTGGTGCCAAAGTATATGCGATTTGGGTACATGGACCTTTATAAGCCCTACAGAATCCTTTTACGTAACCCTTATACAACCCTTATCAACATGTTGGGGTTTAGGGATTAATTAGGGATTAAGGTTTAGGGATTAGGGTTATTAAGGCTTAGGGTTTTAGGACTTAGGGATCGTCTCGGTATTTGTCGAAGGGTTGCCAACAGTCCCGCTTCTGTGGACTGGATCTGGTAGGATCGCCGAAGCCGTCCTCTTCTCGATCCCTTCTGCCGGTTCCCATCTGCCATCTTGCGAAGTCGTCTTGGAGTCTTCGCGCACCCCCCAAACCGAAAAGCCCTGGAGGCAGTAATCCCCAAAACACCCAGACCCGAAATCGAAGATCTACTTAGAGGATCATGGGACTTAGTAAGTAGGTCATAATTGGGGTTATAAGTCCCCTAAGTGGGGTTATCCTAATTATAACCTACTGATAACCTTACTTACTAAGTCCCATGAGCCTTCAAGTAGTCGTAGAATCTTAACTTCTAAACCCGAGGCCTGGCACTCTAAAAGCGGAAAGGCCCAAACCAATGTAGCGTCTTAGAGGCCTGGAGAATGTACAATGCTATTCCTTTGATTTCCGTAGTCTGCTTGTACGATAAGATACCCTAAAGCCCTATTCCTAAGATAGCCAATGGGGGAACTTTAAACTTGTTGGCCTTATATGTTTGGTCTATCTTAGAAAGTTCAAACCTTTTTTGGGCCCGGTTATTGAAGGAGAGAGATTCTGAATTCTGGCCTATTCTAGCCATTGAGGCCCCTACCTTAGATGAGCTTGGCTGCCGTAGGACCAGCCGAAAGCTACGCCTGTTGAAGTGGAAACGAAGCTGCTTGGAGAGCATGGGTGCAGGGACTCTTGATGAGTGTTTAGGGTTTAGGGATCTAGAATTTTCGGTTTAGGGTAGTAGGGGGGGGTACCTTATTCAAATCTAGGGATCAGGTGAAGGATCCCACATTTGGGGTTGGTGTTGCGCGGTTTTCTTGTTTTCGAAGACGCTTTCTGGCAAAAGTGCTCCGGTGCTGCAAGCGTTTGGATTTCGTGATGTCGAGTCGGCTTCTTTTTTCTGTCACCTTTCCCGCTCGTCCAGCCTTACTGCCCGGCTTGGACCGCACTTGGATTCTGTTCGTTGCAGGTTAAGTCAATTCCCTGAGCAGTCCTGAGCTTGGTTGCTCCTGCTCCCACGTCCTTGCTCCTTCTTTACAGTTTTGGTGTATTTGGTGCCCTGCCTTCCACACCTCATGCTGTCCCCGCCCCCCTCAATGGTAGGATAACCTCCGCCTCTGGCTTCATCCTCCACCCTCCCTAGCATGATTCCCTGCCCCCTTTCGTAGGCCCTGCTCTTAAATCGCATTCTGACCCACCAAGCCCTGAAAACCTACACTCTAGAATCCAAGCCCTAGAACTCTGAACACCAAACCTCAAGCCCTAATCCTGAAAATCCGGGGACACGACACAACAAACGGAACGCCCCATTAAATAGCGACGACCTCGAAGCACCGTTTTGACAAATTCCCTTGCTGGAAGCACCACTTGCAAAACGCAGACAGTAGCCTTGAACACGAAACACCTAAGCCCATAAATCAAAAACCCTACCCCCCTAAACTTGACACCCTACAAACCTTTCAGCCTCCCTAAACAGACTCTAAACCCGAAGCCGGAAGCCTTCGACCAAACCACATAAAGAGCAAATGAAACCTTAACCCCTGCACCCTCATCCCGAATCCCTAAATCCTAAACTCGATGCCTTAGACCCCAAACAAAAAAAAGCAAAGAAGCCTAAACCCTCATACCCCAACCCTTATACGAATCCTAAACCCGAATCCTTAGACCTCAAACACAAAAAAATCCCCTCAACCCCCCTAAAACCAACCTCAATAAAAAAGAGAGCAAAGAACCTTTAAAAACTAAGCAAAGAAACAAGGCCACTGAGTCGGGCCGAAGCTTTTGCCGATGCCAGCGGCGCGAAAGGGAGCAAGGCGGCAGGAGGCCGGGGAAGGGAGCCTTCTAAATTTCAAAGTTTAGGGATTAGGGTTTAGGGATTAGGGTTTAGGGTTTGGGGTTTAGGCTTTCGTGGGTGTAGAAGGGCTTGTGAATGAAGTCTATTCGGGTTTCATAACGAGTTTTGGGTTTTAGAAGGGTTTAGGATTGAAGTTTATTTTAGGTTTCGTATGGGGGTTAGGGTCCAGAAGGGTTTAGGATTGAAGATGATTCGGGGTTTCATACAGGATTTAGGGTTTCGAAGGGTTTAGGATTGAACTTGATTCGGGGTTTCACAGAGTCACAGAGGTTTCCCCGTCAGCATTATAAGCATTAGGTTTGTTTTTTGAGACGGTTGCCGGGGGTGTGTACAGTAAGAGCTTTAGACGGGCTGTTATGTGGAGGACAGATCTGTAACGGGTTTACGTTGCGGGCTTTGTAAGTGTTGTATAAAGGTGTACCTGGGGACTGGTTACAATTTTGAGTGCCTCGGCTTACATGGGATCTTGCTCAGCATACACTTGTCAGGGTTTCAAATGCCAACCTACAAAGGTTGGGGCACGTTTGCTTCTGTGCTCTATGTGTTTTTTGTGGAGAATAGTCTCACGCGTGTAAAGGCTTTGAGGTTCCAGGCCCTATCTGCAGCGTTTCAGAAGATGTGTTCGGGTTTTATGTCTTGTATTGGGGTATACATAGTGTTTCTACGCGGAAATTATCATCTGGCTTTGCCACTGTTTCGGGTTTTTTTCAGCTTCGCGGATGATATCAAGCAGCCGCGCCGCATTGAACTCGAGGATTCTGAGACAGCCGCATCTTAAAGACACAAGGGTTCGGATCGCTTCGACAGTATCAGAACGTATTAGACAAGGCGCCCCCCCCTCTCCCCATTCACAATAATCAAATCCTTCACGGCCTCTTGAAGCCTCGAAGATTCCTGTAGACGGAAACCCTTAGCCAGGATCCCCTCATGTCTAACTTATAGGGACTTTATAAACACGGTGGGCTGCGGTAGCCTCAGGTAGGGTCTAGAAGCCTGCCTACTGAACGGCCTCGAAGAAAGCCTGTATGTTTCAGCAACCTCCAAGCTGCCCTGATGATTGACTCCTTCGTGTCATAGCAGGAATAAGAAGGACCAGCTAGTCATGCACAGGATGGGGCGACGGTCTCACGCGTGACGCCCCCTGCTTGCATGAAGCTCTTCGCCCTAAGCCCAAGGGTGCATGCAGCTATGACAGTGTACTGCAGGCTGGGTGGCAAGGACCACTAGGCACTTCAGGGCTGGTCTCAAACTTAAAAACTCAAAGCCTGCACCTGAATCCTCCCAGCTGCAAGCTGCTTGCGATTTCGGCAAGGCTTCACGGTCCAAAGATAGGTCCGAGCATTAACGAGCCAGTAGTCCAAGTTGCCAACTTTAGTCGGGGGCTTGGGGTCTAGGGCCTAAATAATTTCCAACACCATTTCTGGTTCCCTCTTGCAAGTATAGGATAATACCCTCAAAACCCGATTCCAATTATGAAGGCTCGTTTTGATGCCCTTATTCGACCCGATTAAATCCAGAAGCACGGCTTACGGTCCGAAGGTCTTGCTTCCCTCTTGGCCTTTATTTGGGGCCTTGAGAGTCTTAAAGCCATTAGGGCTTTAGCCTTTCATAAGGATGTCGGTGTAGTGTTTATTGTAGGGTTTAGGGGTTTCGGTGCGGGATTTTGGTGTGGGAGGGCTCATAGGCTTTACGATGGAGAGCACTAGTGTTCCAACTTTCTGGCTTCCACTCTATGGTTTCAACATCCCCGAACGGCCAGTGGATGCCCAGGTGAAGATTTCAAAGACGTTGACTCAAATTCTCCGGCACAAAGCACCCGAGCCCCTTCAGCCGCAGCATGAACTGGCTTCGGGTTGAGGGGGTTCTGGCCCGTGTGTGTCTATACGTACTCACATTCGTAATATATATATATATATATATATATATACACATACATACATACAAGAAAAATCGCCTTCCATCCATTTACTTGTAGCTTATGTATGTGTCGGCACAGTAAACGGCACGTACTCATCCCTGAATCCCGGTAACTCAGCGTAGCTGTGGAAGAATTTTTGCGAGGTGCCGTTTAACGCTTGGCGGTGGTTCTACGTTGCCCCGGTCGGTTCTCTAACAAAACTTGGAGACCTGTCTTTCCCAGCTACCCTGATATGGTATCCTAAGTAACTACAAAACAAATATTATTCCTCTTGGTTCCCTATTATACCTAAACTGCATAAGACCTGAAACCTATATTCCTTAAGGCGCCTACATTGCCCCATGTTTCTGGTTTCGTTTTGAGCTTTGGGTTCACAGTCTATAGGTTCAGGAGTTTCGCTCGCTTTGTACGTTTGTTCCTGCAAGGATTGGGCATGGTGCGAGTTTGGGGTAGACCCTACCCTTGTGGTATTTAGGAGTTCCGTAAGCACCCCTAAACGGGTACCGGTAATCTGAGCGCCTCAACCCTCAACGTTCTCTGCGTTTCAGGGGGGTTCTAAAAGGCAATCTAACCCAAACATGGTTCGCGGTTTAGGGTTTATGGTGTAGGGTTTAGATTGAATAGAACTCAGTGCAAAGCTGTCAAATCTAGTTTAGGGTTCCAGTCAGCATAACGGCATTTGGTTTGAGAGTATTGGTTCAGCTTTTTTTTGCGCCCCTCTTCAGCCTAACAAATACTCTGAAAGCATTCGATACTGTAGAACCCTCGTTAATGGAGGAGCTATAGACCCTAGGAAATCCGAACCCAAGAAGCCATGCATTCTCAACCCTGCACCTTGTGAGCCCGGGGTTAGAAAAACACAGCAGCATCACTTCCCTTCTCAATCCTGCCCCTGACCCTAAACCCAGCAAGTGCGTACACACACACACACAGGCTTCAACGCGTGCCAGCTTAAAGACAAAGCACGTCACAACAGCGGACGAGCATCAAACGACACAAAGCAAACAAGAGCCATACCCACAGATTGAACGTGTAAAGCACGCAAAAACCAAACACGACAAGACGGAGAGACCTTACCACAACCCTGAATAACCTATCTTTTGGGGCTCCTTATTATAATTTCCTTATATAAGTCATCAGGAAGGTAGGTTATTCCGGGTTCAGGTAGGGCTCCCTACGCCCTAAACGGTAATGGGAAACCAGGCTCCCTCGAACCCGGGTTTCGGACGCAAGTGCAGACGGAAAGGGGCCCATACCCTAAACCCTAAACCGAAACCCTAACCCCTAAACCCTAAACCGAAACCCTAAACCCTAAACCGAGTCCCTAAACCCTAAACCCCAAAAAAGCTGAGGGCCCAGGGGAGTGGAGGGATCTCGGGTCTCCCGCCAGGCTGGGGTTAGGGATCCAGCCCGATGGCTACTGCTGCTCGGAGCGTTTCATGGGCGGAGCGTTTCGTAGTTTTAGTCGGTTCTTACCCAAAGGCCCCCCAAAGTGGTTCCTCTTCGGGGTACATATATAGAATCCTATAAGGTATTCCCAAAAAGGAACTACTATGGGGCCTTTGGGTAAAGGGTTTACAGGGCTTGGCAGGCTGCTGTGGGGTGCTAAGACGTGTTCCACAAGAGTTCTATGGGGGTTGTGTCATCTTTTGGAGCACATTTACTATAGGGTTTCGGATGGTTTCGAGCGTTCAGGGAGCTCTTGGTGCGGGGCAGCAGTGTAGGCGCGTTACATGGAGTTCAGTGGCCTGGGGTTGAGATCTGTTGGACACTTCGTGTCGTCTTGGTTTCTCTAGCCGCTAGCCTGTTTTCCTGAAGATGCATGGCTCTGGATGTTAGGTCAGGACACTTCACAAGAGTGACCTGGTCTGTTAGTGTTGAAAAAGCCCTGGACACCCACACCCTCGTTTCGTGCGCGCACGAAAAATATCTTCCACACTCGGCAGTGTGGTTGAGTTCTTCTTCTCTGCCCA
The DNA here is from genome assembly GCA_905221615.1 of Symbiodinium sp. CCMP2592. NCBI lineage: Eukaryota > Dinophyceae > Suessiales > Symbiodiniaceae > Symbiodinium > Symbiodinium sp. CCMP2592. The sequence continues at coordinate 37,240 of CAJNDT010000531.1, forward strand.
ATAATTCGGACTCTCCAATGGCTTTTGCTACTTTACTATACAGACTCTAACTAAACGCAACAAAGCTGTCTTGCAAAGTACGGTATGACTTGAGGTCCAAGGCACACGTCACTCGAGGCATCGCACAGACCCTTCTCGGAAATCCCACACCCATAGGCGACTTTGCAGCCGCTGGCTTTTGATTTTCGGCTGTGCCGGACTGAGATCGCTACACCCTAGACCTAGCGTAAATCTTAAAACTCCAAACCAGTAAAAGCCCTGAACCCCTAAACCCTTGACCCTTAAACCCTGAACCCCTGAATACACTAAACAGTTGCCAAAATCCTCAACAAAGACTCCGCAGGCGCCAGGGCTCTCTACCGAACTCGAAGTACGAGTACTCAAACCCTCTAGGGGTTGGGGGCCTGTTCAGCTGCGGGCTTAAGCCTAGTAGCCCCCACAGTACCTGAACAGCACACCCGAAGCTCAAGCACCCCCTACCCTGATCCACAGCCACGTCTGAGGCTTGCTGGAAGAGGTGCTAGCCTGCCCATGGCCACGTGGCCAAAGGGCTGTGGTGTGGATTTCAGGTTTCCGAGGTTTGCTCCAAAGTTCATTGAAGCGGCTGGCAGATGAAAGTCCGCTCTGCCTTCCCTGCAAGCAGACCAGCTTCAGCCGGCAGTTTCTGAAACACGACAAACGTAGTATTGTATGACTGTATGAGATCTTTGCCTTCAGATACAGGGCAACAAAAAACATCCGCCTGCATAAAAACATGTATATATGACTAGGTGATGGACATCTAAGCCCGAGATATTGAGCTCATATCCGAATCTGAAACAGGATCCCAGTATATGATGCCTTTTCTGCGCGGCTACACGTCGGAGCACCGGAGAACCTCAAGGGTTGTCCCGCTAGGTCCCTTTTCCTTTAAACCTCGAACCCGTGGGCTGTAGTAGATCCAGCTCCCACCACCTCGATGCTGGCTGAACTGCAACGACGTCGCACGCCCTTCTTGCAAGGTCTATGAGGCTACTGCGCCACCCAATGTAAATCCGCCTAGAACTCCAAACGTGAAGCCCCAAAACCCAAATCCAGATTCGATCCCTAAGCTCCCAACCCTACACCAGATCTATGAGGTTAAAGGAGCTGGATGCCACGTGGGATATCGTTCAAAAAGTTGCCCACACCTCAGATCTCGGGGATCTGGGATTTTAGGATCTGTAGAGGGTTTAGGTTATCGGGTATAGCATATAAATGGGTGTAAGGCAGGGTAGGGTATAGACGAGTTGCATCTGAGAGTTTTAGGACCTAGGGCGCTCAGGGTTTATGCATTCTCCATGTCGCGCATGGTTTGAAAAGAATCATACGGCATTGCCATCTGGGGAAGATGTTGCAGGGATTTGTGTTGAGTGCCTGACTTGGCCTCATTATACTGAAGCTTAATTCCTAAACCCTACAGCATAGCAGCAACAGCAGACACATGATGTGCAAGTTCTACATTCGTGTCGGGTTTTGGCCTTGGGTTAAGTCATGTTCAGTAACACCGAAATTGGCATGCCGGCTTATTGCCGTTTGTCCTCATGCCAGGACAACGAAGTGTCCGGAACCTGGATACTGTTGACAGTGATAGTCAGCCCCACGAATGCGGTATCCACCCCTGAACTCCTAAACCCTGAGCAAGCCCCAATCGTCGATCACTGCGACCGTAAGCCCTAAAGCCCTAACAACCTGAGCCTGAAAGCACCAAAACCAGCAAAATCCCTACAGCGAGGTCCAGAAGAGTGACAAGAAGCGCTTCGAGCTGTTCTTCGGCAGATGTACTACATTCTGTAACAACTTGCCCTAAAGGCTCTGTTCCAAAGAACAATCGTTTGAAACCGCGCAGCTTGCAGCTCGCACCTGGGTAAGTTGTTCGGGGGTGGGCTTTAAGGAATTTTGTTTTGGATGCATGGGGGTCCCCTTTTGGAAGCCTTCAGGTCGCTTCGGGCTTTCATGATTCGACTGATTGAGAGGGGCCCATACCCCCTTAAGGGTCCTTGAGACCGGCCTCATGGCATAGTCGTCTAAGGTTTTTTTCATTTTGTTCATATAAAACCCAAGAGAATATTAAACATATTGTTCATATTATGGTTCTAATCTAAGGTGGGTATAGATGGTTCTGGTCCACCGTAAGGCTGCTTCATGTGACATCTCGCTTACAACTAGCTTGCTATGGTAGTGTGCTCACCACCGCAAGCTCGAAGCTTGGGCTCTTGTTGCCGAGACGTCCCAGAGAAAGCTTAGCTCCTCGCAATTCCCGGCACTCATGCAGATGGGAGCTGGTCAACGAACTCCTGGCCATTCCTGGCGCCCCTCCCATGGACTCGGCTCGAAGGCAATGCGGCCAATGGAGGCACAGGCGGCTCCGGAAGAAGCGGTTATCTGCCGACGGCGCGATCTGCAGCTCCGACAAGCTTGCGCCCGGAACGAGGCTCCTGGTGCTGAGGCAGCGGGATTCGGCCCGTAACCTCCTTCAATCGTGAAATCCTAACTCTACGGGACTTTGACGTCTGGGTCTGAAAGACGCAACACTGTTTAGGGTTTTAGGCTGAGCTACCCATCGGCCCCATAGTAGTTCCTTTTTGAGAGTACCGTATAGGACTATGCAGTTCCTCTACCTAAGGCACTTGGGTTGAGTACCTTCCGACTTTAAGGCTCCGATATTCCACCACACCGGTTTAGGGTTTAGGATATAGGGTGTAGGGTTTAGGGTTTAAGGTTTAGGGTTTAGGACGTAGGGTTTAAGGTTTAGGGTTTAGGGTTTAAGGTTTAGGGTTTAGGGTTTAAAGGGTTTAAAGGGTTTAGGGAAAGACTGGCCCCGAAGCTTAGCTTTCTGCGTTGTTCAAACATTCTAAACCATTTTTGAGTTTCCGAAAATCGGTGGTACCTTATTTTGGGGGTCTTTACAAACAGGATCCTACTATTTAGGGTACGATACTAGGGTACCCTATCATCGGAAGGTCCCATTTAAACCCTAAGCCCGAAAGGGTTCCACCTTGGGATGTAGGAGGGGTTTTGGTTCATGACCCTGACAGCGGAGGTTTCGTCTGCTTCAATACTCCGACTGTAACACTGTAGGTGGTTATGGTATCCCGAGGTACAAGTACACCCTACAACTTAACCGCCAAAACTTCCCCCAAAATCCGAAATCCCAACAGCACTCACCCGAAACCCCGCAAGCTCCAAAACCCCCTATAGAGGCTTAATCTCAAATCTGAGGCAGGACGTGGGTGGAAGCATCTACATCCGGGCGGTGCAGGGGCATTCAATCAAGGCAATGCGTTTTGGCCCTTTTGCGTTGAGGGTTTGGGGGGTTAAGGTTGGTGCTGGGTCGAGATTGCCTCGAAGAGACACGAAACCATTCTGTGGATTCACAAGGGTAGTCCGTAGTCCAGGGTTTGATGGGATGTTGACATGCACATGAGGACACTATACTAGGACCTCAGGCTTTTTAATCAGTCATACAAGAAATCTGCGATAATTCAGGATCTAGTTTCAGAGACGCAGGTAGTTTGCTAGAACCCCGAGCAAATTAACACCCCCTTAGCTAGTAACCTAAGCCCTAAACCCCTAAACCCTAAACCCCTAAGCCCTAAACCCGAATGCCCGTGCATCTCCGGTTCAAGTGTTGGCAGGTCATAGATGATGACAAGCTGCTGAAGAAGCTAGAGCTCGAGCCGGCAGGCGAGCTACCGAAGGACTGTGTGCTGCTTGGCTTGGCTGAGTTGTTTAAGGTGTATATGGCTTGGGGGTTTATAGGGTTTCGGGGTCTTACGGTTCAGGGTTTAGGGTTTATACGGTTTGGGGGTTTATAGGGTTTAGGGGCCTTACGGTTTAGGGTTTAGGGTTTATATGGTTTGGGGGTTTATAGGGTTTAGGGGCCTTACGGTTTAGGGCTTAGGGTTTATATGATGTGGGGTTTTAGAGGATTTATGGGCCTTAGGGTTTAGGGTTCAGGGGCTAAGGGGTTTAGGGGAGGTGCATAGGTTACAATTTCTCCGTTTTGTGCTCCGTCTACAAGTCATAAGGTTTCTACTAGTTGCAGGACCCTAAACCCCAAATCCCAAACCCTAAACACTGTTGGGGTCTTTGCGGACGTAAGTCATGAGGTTTCTGTGAGCTAGGTTTTGTTTCAGGGTTCCCGAGCTTACCTAAACCTTCAAGGTCCTGAAGCGCAGTTCCTGTTTGTACTGGTGAATAGAGGGGTGTAAATCACGAGTTGCCAATGGGCTGTTCTTCACGTCTCCTCAGCAAAACTGTACAAAATTTAACATACCCCAAAACCCTATTCTGTCTAATGAGGCTCTCAATGACTTTTGCTAATGCTATCAGACCCTAGCCAGAAGATAGGGCATCCAAGAAAATATACCACATCCCAAGCCAAGCATCAAACCCTCCTTGAAGTGTTAAAACTGAGGCATGGCACCTACCGCCGGCACTTTGAATCAATCCGCAAGGCCGTTGCGAGCTTTTGAGTATTGTGTTGGCTTGCGGATGAAATTTGTTCCTGACTTGGTCTGCTTTCGAGCTTTCGGATTTCGGGTTCTGGGGGCAGAGCTGCAGGGATTGAGGGCTTCAGCGGAATGGAGGTCTGGTAACCCAGACCCCCGGAAGGATCTAGAAAGTAGATGCCGGCCCTATACTACTAAGGATACTTTATAGGAACCCCCCTTAAGGGACCTACTTTTTGGATTTTTTCCGGGGGTCTGGGAAGTTGAGGGTTCGGGGGTCATTTTGCAACGTCGCGTCCAGAGCCACTGGCTACCGCCAAGAGCGAAGCCAGATGACCAGCAATTCAAGGTCTGAGCGCTAAGCCCTACCAGGACCCCCCAAGGGCCCTTTAAGAGAGCCCTTATGGATCTTAATAATGGATATTTTCGGGTATGTCAGAGGGTAGTCGGGGGTTGATATAGACTTGCAGGGGATGCATGTCGCTACATTCCTGCATGGCCCTAGCTTTAGTTCGAGCAGCCCTGCGGCAAGGAGAAGAGGACGCCGTTTGCAAATCTGCTCAAGCATAATCCTTAAACCATTACAAGGGGTGCAGGATTCCGTACTCACCCCAAACCTCAAATCTACCTAGGGTCTCCACATTATAATTCATTTTGGGGATTACCTTATAGGATCCTACATATATATAACATGTATATATATATATATATATATATATATATATATATATTTATTTATAGATACATACAATATGGCATTAAAATTATACATAGATATGCATGTATAATGATATATGAGCCCTCAACCCAAAGCTTTAAACCCTGGACAAAAACACCCAACACCCAGAGACCCTGAAGCTTCCATTTGGGGCTTGGGGTTAGCGATTTAGGGTTTAGGGTTTTGGATTTAGGGTTTAGGGTTTAGGGTTTTGGATTTAGGGTTGGGGGTTTAGGGTTTGTAAGGCTTTGAGTTTTTGGGCTTAGGGTTCGGGGTTTAGGGTGAAATGGTTAAGAGTTTTGGGCTTAAAAGGGTTTAGGGTTTGGGGTTTTGGTCTTATCAGGGTTGAGGGTTTTAGCTTCAAGCATCATTGTTTTTACCCTCCTGAGCCCTAAACCCTAAACGCCTAAACCCTAAACCCGGTTTTGTAGCTAAAATCAAGCATCAGGTGGGCTTGTTGGCCGGAGGAGGACAAGGCCTCCAATTCCTATTCTAAGCCATTTACAGGTGGGTAATTATTAGGTGGGTAGTTTCCCATAAGCCTCCCATACCACTCCTATAAGGTAAAGGGGGTCTTATGGGAGTACTATGGAAGAGGAACTACCCACCTGTAAGGGGCTTCTAAGTTTGGTGTTTAGGATTTGGGCATTAGGGTTTCCAGTTTGAGTTTGGGATTTAGGGGTTCGGGTTCAGGGTTTAGGGTTTGGGTTTTAGGGTTTTGAGTTTGGGGTTTAGGGGTGGGGTCGCGAGTCGGGATGGGGGGGTGGGGGGGCCGCGTTACGTTCTGGGTTGAGGTGTGTCTCTTTCTGTGTGTGTGTGTGTGTTTGTGTTTCGGGGTTAAGGTCTTAATGCATGCATGCATACATGCATCTATTCACTCAGTCGTTCGTTCATTCATGCATTCATTAGCTCCTTCTTGGGTTCCCACGATGCAAAACCATACAGTTCCTCACATTGCACTAAACTGCGTTCCATTACATAGCATCCGTCCGTACATACATATGTATATATGCACATAAATACGTACATGTATGCGCACATACATACATACATACATACGTACACACGCACGCGTGCACACATGAACACACATGCGCACAAAACCACATCTGTACATCCATGCATACGCCACGCATGCGCGCACGCACACATGCACACACAGATACGCATCCACCCAGCCATCCTGCCATCCAGCGATGCAGCCATGCAGCCATCCAGCCATCCAGCCATGCAGCCATCCTGCCATCCTGCCATCCGGCCATCCGGCAATTCAAGCATGCATCCATGCATGCATGCAAAGAGGCACGCATCCACGCATGCATACAGATACGTACACATAAATGCATCCATGACTGCACACACGCCTACGTTGGTTCCTTTCGACGAAGCTAGCGGTCCTCGGCTAAGCGGTGAGGCTGGAGAAGGCAGTGTTCCGTTTAGTGAGACGGAGGAGTTGGAGCAGTGGGATATGCATTTGCCTCTTGCAGATGGTGATCTTCAGACTGTACTTAAAGCGATGATTGCTTCTTGTGATGGACCACCTAGAGTTGAAAAGGCAGAGGTTAAGTACACCAAGGGCACCGATAGTAGCTCTTTGAGCACTAGCTACTGAGTAGTGAGACCCTAAAAGGAACCCTGCTCTAATTATTAAGGCCCTTCGACTATCACATACGAAACCCTTCAAAAAAGGAACCCTTCAAGGATTCCTGTTCGATGTGTTCAGGCCCCAATATTAACTTGTTAAGTTCTTGCCGCTCTAAAAACCCGAAACCAAAACCACCCTAAATCCAAAACCCTAGACCACCCTAAACCCTAAACCCGAGATCCTAAACCACCCTAAACCCAAAACCCTAAGCCTCCAGGTCAGGGCTTCCGCAACCACGTGCATTTCGCACCGTATGCGCCCGGCGACAAGCGCGTGAGCTGCCATCAGAATTTGGAAGCCCTACAAGGGGACACAAGGGATCTGACCACAAGGAGCTTATAGAGCTTTAGGGTTTTAAAGGGCTGTGAAGGGTTCAAGGTATTCCAGTAATCAGACTGGGCTTTAGCAGAGTAGCATTGCAGGTGTACATTTTGGGAGAGCACATGAGTATTAAGCTACTAGGTATTTGGACCCTTAGAGAAAGGTTTTCGGTGTCCGCCTTCGTTGATCTGTGTGTACGTGCAGGGTTTTAACTGCTTTTGTTTTTTGGGTTTAATTTGTTTTGTCTGGGCTGCGGTTTCAAGATCTCGCTTTTGTCGGTTTTGGGCAAGGACTCGCACTACATGGCCTACTGCATACCCTTGTGGGATGTGGACTTTTGATAGTGGGGTTCAGGCTGCCCCAATCGACACGCATGTGCGATTGCGGATTGCGGGAGATTCAGCATGCACTAATGTAGGAACCTGATTAAGAAGCCCCGGGCCTATAACCCCCAACCTAGGATCCATACTAAGAGCCCCAGTAAGGACCCAAGGTTTCTTAATCAGGTTCCTACATCATTATAGTACCCTTACTATAGATCCCTTATAGTACCCGCCTTTACAGGAACCCTTATAGAACCCCAATAAGCGCCCAAGGTTTCTTAATCAAAGCCCCTTAGCCCGACGCCCTCCTCCAGTCTACAGCCGGCCTCAACCTTAAAATCCCTAAACCTTCAGCCCTAAACCCCGAACCCTACAAGCCCTATAAACCCTCAACCCGAGAAGCCCTGAACCCTAGAAGCCATAAACCCTAATGAAGCCCTAGAAGCCCTAAAGCCTATCCCTAAGCCTTTGTTGCCCTAGACCCTATAAGCCCTAAGCCCTGAACCCGAGACAAGAGCCGCCAGCCGGCCAAGGTCATTTCCGGCATGCGCCTCCTGGCCGAACCGGCTTTCCGGGCTTTGGGGGCTTGTCGATTCGCAATTTCAGGGGTTGTGTTGGAATTATGTAGAGTTTGTGAGGCTTTGCTGTTTTTTGTGTGTGAGGTTGTGCTGGAATTTTGAGTTTTAGAGACTTTTGGCGTTGAGGGTCCATGTTTTCTGGAGTTTGAGGTTCGAGGTTCAGGCCTCGAACTTGTAAGTTGCAACTAGCTGGATTCCTTGGGTACGGCCCCCACTCAGTAATAGTTGAAGAATATTCATAATATAGATATATTAGGACCTTAATCGTAGCCCTATTATAGACTCTTACTGTATGGGGGCAGTACCTAAAGGATTCCTGATGCGGGCGTCTGGAATTGAAGGATGGCCGAGGGCTTTCCAAGCCGCCATGTAAACTATAGGTTTGAAGCTGCCCCCACCCTGTAATAGTGGTATAATAGGAATATATTAGGGCCTTTTTTTATCCTATATAATCCTTGTAGTCACTATGACAGGGTGGGGGCAGCTTCTAAACTATAGGTCTCAGAGTCGGGCTTAGGGTTTTCGGTTCAGCGTTTACGGTTTAGGGCTCCATGGTAGTTCCCTTTTGGGGTTCTCACATAGAATCCTATGAGGTAATCCCCAAAAAGGAACTACCATGGAGCCTATGAGTAGAGTTTAGGGTTGAGCCCTAAACTCTCAACTCCGAACATGCAGCAGGGTCACTCGCTGGGATTGGAAGCTGCTGCAAGCTGAGTATTCGGTAGCTACGGCGGTCGCGAAACCCCAACATCCACCGGCCTGATACAAAGTACACCTGCAGGGAGGCTGCTTGTGACTTGTTGAGGTTTTCGTACATCCCCAATACACAACCTTCAAACTTTTTGGGTTCTTATAGTTTAGTAGTAATCGGAAAGTTTAACCTTTTATTTCTTTGGCTTATTGGGGAAGTAAGTTTTAGGTCAGATGCCAAGGATACGATTGCGAGATTGCGATCTGGATCGACCTCAAAAGGGCCATTGCTGATGGAGTGCCTTTTTACATCAGCTTCTCGGACAAAAAGTTGAAGCTGAGGTTGTGGTCGCTTCAGCTTTTGTCAGAATGCTTTTGTTGAGTCTTGCTGATGATTACTATCTCTACCATGGCGGCTTTATTGTGACTCTAGCTGTCTTGGATGGTAACCTTTTTTGTGCGACAGGAGCTTTGGCTCCTTTGCTGCTGCAGCTGTAGGGTTCCTTTAAGGGATCTATAAAGGATCCTGAGGGGTTAGGGTTTAGGAAATCGAATGTGCTGGAGGTAGTCATAGCTGCAGGATAAGTTGTCGTCGTCGAAATAGTCGCAATCGATCGAGTGGTCGTGGCCTTGGTCGTGGTGGTCGTCACCATCGTCGTAGAAGTAGTACTAGTACTAATAGCGGCCTTAATGATTAGATTCAGGTTTGGGGGTCCTTATTACAGTTATAGTGTAACATACCGCCAAACCCCATTCTAATTATTAAGGCCCCTACATTAGGTGTAGCAGAGTGGTAGTGGCAGGAGCAACAGCAGCGGCAGTGACGGTGGCAATACAGGTAGGTGGCGCTGCTAGCATAGCCAACGGTCCCGTGGGCGGGCATCGTCACTGCAGAAATTTTGCATATATGTAGGGCAGAAAGATGAACCCACCTAGGGCACTGTCGATATTTCCTGTTGGCTCTCCTTTTGGACCACCCTGTGCCTTCAGCTCTGAGACCTGAAGCCTAGGGCTTTCCAGGGCTAACCCTTCAAGTCGATGGCCTCAATCCTGAAAAGCCGTAGTCCCAAAGCCCGAAACAACGGAGCTGTACGTAAAGGATCATGGGACTTAGTAACTAGAGTTATAATTAGGTTAACTATACTCATAACTACTTATGACCCCAACTAAGGTACTTATAACCTTACTTACCAAGTCCCATGATCCTTTAAGTAGGTCCCGAGCCGTCTTCAAGCCCTGATCCGTGCCCAGGCGCAAACCAAGTTATTCTCAGCCCCGGGATCAAGGGGATCATCGACAAGTGCTTCGGCGGGATTTCTGGACAACCCCAAACCCAAAGCCTTGAAACCCCAAACCCTAAATCAACCCCGAAGCCCATCCCATATAGGCCCTAAATCCGATGCGCCTAAACCCCATCCCCTGAAACCCCAAACTCTAAACCTTAATCCCTAATCCCTGAACCTTAATCCCTAATCCCTACCCCTTAATCCCTAATCCCTACACCTTAATCCCTAATCCCCAAACCCTAAACCCCTAATAACGCCGAGGAAATACTTCCTAAAAGCTCGCGATCTGCAGAAGAAGGAGGACCTGAAGCTTGAGCCGCTCGCTCCGACGCTGATTCTTTGCTGTTGGGGCTGCTACATAATTTCTATTTATCCTGGGCTTCAGGGTTTAGGGTTTAAGGGTTTAGGATTTAGGGTTTAGGGGTTTATGGAGGTTTAGGGTTAGGATTCTGCGGCTTCGTGGTTTGAGGCTTGAGGGTGTCGAGTTTAGGGGGCTTAGGGGGGCCTTCTTGTGTGTGTGTGTGTGTGGGGACTTAGAAGGCATATCGAATTATGGGTTCAGAGTTTGTAGGATTGATTGGGTACAAGGTTTAAGGCTTCCCTCAGGTTTCCATGGCTTCTGAGGGCCCCAGAAAGATCAAGAGGCTTTTGCAACCACCGAAAAAACTTCCCGTTTAAAGACACTTGCAGACCGAGGAAAAAAGCGTCGCAACATGAGACGGGGGTTCAAACAAAGCATGTAAAAGTTAGATTCCCTATAAGGATCGTACAAGAATACCCCCCAAACCGGATAAGCTCATGCTTGAGAGCTCCTCATCAGCTTAGGGTTGTAATTCTCTCTGACTGCAGGGTCGCAGATCAAGCGCTCCTTCCCGGAATGCAGTGATCTGAAGGCCTTCTCACTGGATCGACGCAGCAGAACTTCAGACAAGCTGTTGAGATGTAGTTCCTTAACCCTAGGCCCCATGCAGAGCATTCTGAACCGCTGGACACTACACATAGCATAAGTCCTAGGCATTTACGGCATTAGAGTGTCGGCGACCGAAATCTGCAGATATGCATGCATGCTTGGTTGCATACTTTAGAAGGTTTTGAGTCGAAACCCTGAAGCCTTATCCCAGGGCATTTCCAAAAGTCGCATGTTCAAATCGTCCGCTTTCGAGATTGCGGCTTCTTCTTCCAAGAGACTCCAATATCCCTTAATTAAGGAATATACCTAAATTATAGTAGGATTCCTTATATGATTTAAGGTCTATTCCTTAATTAAGGGATATTGGAGTCTCTGGATTCCGTGTTTCAGACACTGGCGCTGAGAGAAATTCGCAATCGGGATCAAACACCCCCCCTGTGCTGCGACGTTCCGAGTCGGCAAACATGCCCGTGGCTCTGTAGGGCACGGCTCCATGCGGCACAAAGTCAGAATCGTTGAGGGTTCTAGGGTTTGGGTGTATGGGTTCTGAGCCTTGTGTTAGGATTCACATGAAGCAATGATTCCATCAGATGTATGCTGGTAAGCGTATGTAGTGCTTTGGGACTCCTGATGTAGGATGTTACTCTTCGGTCGAAGCGTTTTTGCATGGAGATGCTGGCCCTTCGCAAGTCTTACAGGTAGGTTTAGGGTTTAGGGTTGAGGGTCTGTCGATCAGTCTTCCCACTCAGCCATCCAACTCTGTACCTGCACCTTGCGTCTTAAGCTCCTTATCGAGCTGATTCAACCGAGCGACCAGGCGAGGCATGGCTAAAATACTGATGTGTGTGTGTGTGTGTGTAGTTACGTGTATGTGGTATATACATGTACATACATATAAGTCATATAAGTATGTACATATCATAATGTGGGTTATATATATTTATATTTTTATATATATACACATACACACCACGAAGCCACATGTAATCAGGCTGCAGATGCATACATACATACATACATACATACGTAAAGTTCACATACAGATACTAACACATCGACACCCATACATACACAGAGCCGTGTATTGCGTGTACTACTCGTTGACTGTGATCTCACCACCAAGCATTAGCACACCAGAGCCGCCGGCTGCAGGTGGATCATGAGGTAAGCTTTCATAGCTGGGGTTTCATATTGGGTTGAGTGTTTAAGGGCCTAGGGTTGAGGGGTAAGGGTTTAGGGTTTAGAGGGTTCGGTACGACTCTTCCTAGGAAGGGGTCCTTCTAGCAGGGAAAAGATGCAACAGGGTCAGCAATGGGCTGCCTTTTGAGTACTCCCGCTTGGCCGCCCATCAAGGTTTAAGCCTTTCGGATGTAGGATCTTTCATCGGAGGCTTATGATTATATGATGGGGTTGTAAAGGGCAACTCTTGATACCGCTACTTATTCCGACTTCTACATGAAACACCCATAGCCCTAAAACCCGACACCACCAAATCTAGTTCAGGCTGCTTCAAAACAACTGACCACGTGCTACGGACAGGTGAGCCGTGCAGTTGCTCCGGACCTGCGAACGTTTGAACCCATGGCTCGAACCAATAAATGCTGAGCCCTTGAAGACGACCTTAACCCCCAAACGTAGGTTATTTTTTGGCCCCAACACCTTTAAACGGCTGATATTCTACATACTTTTGGGGTCTAGGTAGACACTTGAACTCCATCCCAGAAGCGGGCCGTCCGCCAACACGCAACAAACCTACCAACACTCCAGCAACTAAAGCAGGTTGCAGCTTTAAACTTCCAATGCATCAAAGCGTACATCCCCAATTCCTGCGGCCGTGAAGAATTCAAAGCCCAGAAATCACTCCCTAAAGACCCAGAGAGCTCTATGCCACATGAAACTTCAAGCCCAAAATGCCCAAAGTCACCTAAAGCCCTCAGAGGCCCCTAGCGCCTCAAGACGGAAAGTCCTAAACCCCAACACGCTCACACCGAAATCCGAAAGCCTAAACCAAACAGCAGTTGCCACAACTTTAAGAAAAGCAAGCCAAAAGCTTAATCTGAAAACCCGAATCTTGTTATACCATGAAGCCCTGAACCCTAAACCCCGCAACCCCCAACCCCAAAATTCCCTGAACGATTGAACTGCAAACCCCACCCTAAACGCTTAGACCCTAAACCCCTAAGCCCGTAAAGCCCCTAAACCCCTCAAACCCTAAACTCCCGCACCTCCGAAGCCCTGCCTCCCCTCCCTCCGAAAAGGGCACTCAAAGCCAAGAGATCGACTGCCAAACGTGGGACTTTCGACTTCGATCTCCGCCTCCTCTTTGGTTTTAGGGTCTATGGTATCGGGTTTGAGAGCCATATCAATTACTATAATGCTATTCCCTAAGGAGGCTTCCTTAAAAACTAAATATAGTATAATGTGCCCCCAAACCCTATTCGAATTAGTCAGGCCCCTATGTTGGATTATAATTCTCCAGCATGTGGAGTTCAGAGTTTATAGGGGTTGCTGATTGTGGTGTTTAGGGTTAGAGCTCCGTGTGGTTGCTTGTAGAATGTGTTCGCAGTTGTTCACTGTAGGTTGGAGCCTAGGATCTACTATAGGGGACTTCAGAATTGCCAACACTAAGTTAAGGGTTCCTTACTATAAGTTGTCCCCAACATCCTGTTCGAACCATTAAAGGCCCCCTATATGATATAGGTACTGAGTGTTCAGAGTTCAAGATCCTGGCTTTATCTCCACGCTTGTGGGTTTGGGCTCAGGGTTGACTTTAGACCGCCAACATTTTACTATAAAAAGCCGAGGCCAGAGCCTCTTTATTTGTAGTGTCCAAATCAACTCTGCTGTAGGGTTTATTCTACCCAAGTCTAAATCTGCTTATTCGTAGGGTCAGAGTCCGAATCAATTACTTAGAGGGTTCGATTTTAGAAGCTACAACAACGGTAGGTTAGTAGGTTATCGTAGGTTAGAGGTGGGGTTTCGGCCTCAGAAGGAACGTCGGAGTCGGCCCCCTGAAGCGTTGTGGCGATTCCTGCAGCACAGCCTGACGGACCGTTGAGAGGGTGAAGTGGAGGGCTTGAGCACAAAAGTGAGCAGAACTCCATGTTGTTCCTGATCATATTAGTATCATGGTATGCCTCAAAACACCCTTCTAAATATGAAGGCGCCTATTTTTTGTGAAGGGCTTTTGGGATGCTGAGCTCCTCGAGGTTCGTGTAACCCCAAAGGTCCACGTACCCAAGAAGGTTCCTTTAAGCATCCCTTTAAGGGTAGCATGAGGGTATGTGTCTAGGGAGTGCTCTCAGGCCAAAGCATATCCTTTTTTTGGTGTGCATGGACCCTTAGGGTAATTCATGTTCCGGGATCTAAACCTCATGGAAGTTACGGGTTCAGGAATTCCGGATTCAGGGTGTTTAGGAGCTAAGGTTTCAGGGTTTGGGGTTTCCGGTTTAGGGCGTAAGGAGTGTAGCGTGTCGGGTTTGAATTCAGGATGTGGGCTTGATGTAGGGGTGCAGGGTGTAAGTGCACGGGCGGATGTAGGGATGTCTAGGTGTATAAGACTAAGCGACTGGTCTTGGGCTTAAGTAGGTACCCTGACGGTCCAACTGCCCAATCATCATGTATTTGTGTCTAGGTTTACAGCATTGAGGGGGTTTTCATATTTATTGTATGTTCGGACCAATGGGGCTTCGGATTTATTGATGTTCCCTTGGGGATATCTTCGATGTTTTGGCTGGTCGTAAATAGGCCCAAGGGACAGGGGATTGTTACAAATCTTGTTTTCTGTTGGTACCAGGGTGCGGGACAGCTCTCCTAGAATCTGAGTGTAGTGAATATTTTATTGAGCTCAGTTGTTTGCTTCTGATTTATCTAGCATGAAGGTTCAGGGTCTACACTCGCTTCTGTGTCTGCACATTTTAACAAATCCGAAACCCAACATCCTAGCTCCAGAAGCCTTTACCCCCAAACCTCTAAACCGAAAACCCGAGGCTCCAACCCTCAACCCTATCCCTTATAAGGCCTTTATATAGACCAAAACGATAGCCTGAAGTTGAACCCGAATCCCTCTACCCTAAACCCTAAACTACTAATCATTAATTACTACTATTAGTCTTGGTATTATATTTGCTACTATTCTTATTACTACTATTGTGACTATAAGATTTGTACCATTATTCTCAAACCTGTAAAGTACAACCCTAAACTCTCTCATCCTTTAAGGGCCTTTACTCTCTGTGGCGGCGGTCAGTGCGAAGGGCGCAGTTGGCAGAGATGCGACTGCAAGAAAAAAGGCATTCCCATAGGTTTTAGAGTTTAAAGTTCAGAGTTTGGGTTTAAGGGTCTGGGGTTCGGGGGTTAAGGGTTGAAGATGTGAGCGGTGGATTTAAGTTAAGGCTTAGGTTTAGGCTGAACCTCCGTATTGCTCAGACGTTCAGTGAGGCGATTGCACAAGCCCTGATGCAAAACGAGGGGTTAAGAATGGTGTGCCGCAGGGGTTTCGGGCTGAAGGGGGTCGGGGGTTTGGGAGTTTAGAGCTTTAGATTGGAGTTTTCGGGGCAGGGGGGTGGTTCAGGTGCAGAGGTTGAAAGATTTCGGTGTTTAGGGGTCAATGCCAAGGCTATCTGGGCTTTTGTTTAGGGTTCAGGTGTAGGGCCCAAAAGCCTAAAAATAGGAGTCCTTAGATCCCAAAACCCTATAGATCCCTTTAAAGGCCCCCTTATAGATCCCTTTAAAGGAGCCCTATAGGAGTCCACAGAGCCGAAGGGTAAGCTTAAGACCAGAATCACGATGACCGGACGTCTAGTCTACAGCCTTCATTGCGCATTACCATAGGGATCCTTAGGGGTGTAGGGGGAGGGGGGGTAGGGGGCCTTAAGGCCCATAATAAGGACTAATAAGGCCTATTTAAGGAAATATAGTCCCCTACACCCCTCCCCCCTACACCCCTAAGGATCCCTATGACTTACCTTTCCCTCAGGGTCCAGGTATCTCCTTAGGAGGGTCCGGAATCTCCTAGGGAGAGCCCTTGGGTCTCCTTGGGGCTTCAGGAATCCTACATTTTAAAGTTCCCCAAAGTGTTAGGACCCTTAGGGGTAATCATGATCCAACTTTTTGCCTTCTACTTTACGGAAAATTTTGGTGTCGCTGCCTCCTCCAGCGGTGGCGGCTCCGGCGTAGTGGTGGCTACCTACGGGCGCTTTCAGCGAGGCTTGCAGAATGGGGTGGTTCTAAGTTTCGCGTCTCAGATTTCGGTTCAGGGGTGTAGGGCTGAGTTCGTGTGCGGTCTCATTTTTGGTTTCATATATCTCTTACAAAGCCAGCACAGGGGAAAGCTTAGTTTAGAGCAGGGCCCACGAGATCATCTGAGGTTTTCTGAGGGGTGGAATTGAAGGACCGGGCATCAACAAAGGAATCCCAAGCCCTGAACCCCAAATAAACCCTGCAGCAACCCCCAGACTAAACCCTAAAGCGTAATCCCGAATCCGAAATCCCTAAACCCCAGACAAAACCCTACGTGTGATGGTCTGCTGGTGGCGAGGACTCACACGCATCGACCCCCAGCCATGTCTCGAATGGGAGTTTCCGAAAATTAAGGGTATTTAGTGTCCTTATATTAAGTATTCGGGTCCCCTATTTTCGGCAGCTCCCAAATCGTGGCCGAAACCGCTACTGCTACGGCTTCGGGTTATTTTGAGCAGCTGTTAGGACTCTGTCGACTGCACTCCGCATGCAACAGCCTGCAAAGCTACGGTTTCGGATTTCGGGTTTAGAGTTTAATAGTTTAGCCTGTAGGTTTGAGGGCTGAAGAGTGTACGGGCCATGGTACTCCAGAGTTTGACAATTCACGACAGTGTCAAGGAAACACACACACACACAAGCAGGATCTGCAAAACTGCTCCCGAAGCACAGGATCATTACCTCTAACTCAATCTGAGGCCCCCAAAGGCCCCGTTTCTTGATTTGCAACAACAATATCATTGAAACCTGAGCGAAAAAACTAAGACCCAAAGCCTACCCATAGGCCCCAAAGTAGTTCCTTTTTGGGATTACCTTATAGAATTCTATATATGAACCCCAAAAAGGAACTACTTTGGGGCCTATGGGTAAAGGCTCAGCCCCAAGCCTGATACCCCAAACCTGCAATCTATGTCCGAGGCGATCGCCATGCCCAATGCGACGAAGGCGTCACTGGGCGGCACCGGCCGCCAAACAAACAAGGACCTCTGCAAGAGCAAGAAGGCACAGGATGCGATTTTAATGTGCTTTTGAGCTTAGGGTTTAGGGTCTAGGGAGCAGGGTCCCTACGCACTTCCATGATGGAATGATGGCCAAAAGAACTTGTTGAATATACTTGTTGAGATAAGTCCGTACTGGCAACGCCAGGGCTCTGGCTTATGATGTGCTTGAAAGGTCACGGCGCCCATATAGTAGAATAAAATAACCCCCCAAGTATATGCATGATGCAAGAGAACCAGGAGGCCCAAGTATGCACTTGTGGACTCTCAGCGTGAGGCTCCAAGGTGTTCGGGGTAGTTTGGGGTTTGAGGGTTTTGCGGATTGGGCGGTGAGGGCTAACGGCGTATCTAAACTGTACCTTTATTGGATATCCTATTCCATGGAACACTACCCGAACAAGCCGATGACAAGGTACTACGGCGGTATAAGATCCAGGTATATCACAGGTCGAATTCTCAAGTCGTACCTAACACGAAGGGTCCATGCACGTACATCGAGCATCTGAAGCCTTCATAAAGGGGTTCCGGTAAAGAGGTGCTAAAGCCACAGTACATCCTCAAGTGGCACATGGACCACTAATTCGGGCCTTAGGGTAAGCATCCTAAAAATATACTTAGGCAAAGGGTCCAGAGTGGAGTCCTTCGGGCCAAGCGTTGCCAAATATTTCGAGCTTCGGGTTTTGCCGGCGCCACCCAGGCATCGTCCTTGCATTCAGTATACTCGACAACCGAAGCACAGTCCCACCAGCATGCCTGGGAAAACACGTTAAATCCAGAACCTCTTCTAACAGCTACAGTCTAAGATACCGTCGTGAACATATCTGACAGATAGTACCAGTTTCTAGTACATTCTAGGCGTACAGGGTTTCCCGTGTCAGTAGTAATTTGACGGCCCAATTACATACCGCGTGGACCTTTGGGGCAACCCCTGGAAGAATCCCGTCCCCCGCTGGGTGCCTGCCGCGGGATTGGCTCCACACCTGCGACTTCCAACTCAAGGCCCCAAAACCTGGACTATATACACCCAGAGCGGGGCTCTCGAAGTTTAGTGTTCAAGGCTCAGCGCCTACAGGGTTGAGCTTGATTCCTGGAAGAATTTAAAGGCAGGGTTTAACTGGGTTGAGGGCCTACGGCCTAATTCGTCTAAACCCAGTCACACTTCAATCTCATCCTGCACTTGCCATGGGGACGCAGGAGATTATGTCGCAGGGTGCCGGTGAGGCCTCCGACCTAAGGCCAGAGACCTTCGACCCCGACGTTATGGCTGAGGGAGTTCCCTGAAATAGGGTCCCCTTCAGTAGGGTTTAGGGTTAAGGGGTCCTTGTCTATAACGGTGCCGTATTGTGTTGGGGACCTAAACAGGAACTGCCCATGTGCTGCAGCAAGTACTAAGACATGGTGTAGGAATGGCGGTTGTTGACATGCTTTCCCAGTGACGGGTCGACCCGGACTCGAACATGTCTTGAAGCCCTGGTCCCGAACAACTTCAATCAAAGGCTTTCTGGATGAGCGGATCCTTGGGTGCGGCCAAAGCCCACAAGAATGCAACCCTGAACCCCGGACAATCTCCTTCAGCCTTTCATGATTTGATGGTTTCAGTGTTTGAGGTTTGGGGTTTTGGAAACCACACGATGCCTGCCGATACTTTGTCGGCCGGGGGCAGTAGTGATCAGCGACTGCTTGCAGATACCTGAAGCTTCACCGTCGGACGGAAGGATTCTGATGATATTCTGGAGACTGCAAGTATGCAAACAATGCCTACGGATTCGAAGTCACAGCCAAGAGGGTCCACATATACTACTACTAAGTTACTACTACTACTACTACTACTACTACTACTACTACTACTACTACTACTACTACTACTACTACTACTGCTACTACTGCTACTACTGCTACTACTGCTACTACTGCTACTACTGCTACTACTGCTACTACTACTACTACTACTACTGCTGCTACTACTACCACTACTACCACTACCACTACCACTATCACTACTACTACTACTACTACTACTACTACTACTACTACTACTACTACTACTACTACTACTCCTACTACCACCACCACCGCCACCACCACCACCACCACCACCACCACCACCACCACCACCACCACCACTACTACTGACTATGGAACTAGGTCCCCAAAGCATTTATTAGGATGGTCCGTTCGGGGGGCTGCGGAGATGATAGAAGTCCCTGGCCAAGGACAGGGTTTCAGTTTTCATTGTGCCCACGTGCAATGTTCCATGTGACACCGCCTGCAGCCGCAGTAAGCTGTATGTGAAGAACCGTGTTTACCAATGTTTCATAGCTTTGCTTTCTTACGAAGACTTCTCGGGTCAGGGTTTCAAGGCTTAGGGGTTTCTGCGAAAGTCTTGCTTCAAGATGCCATGACACAAATCCTAGCAGAACCCTTACTAGAAGCCTTAATACTTAAAAACCATCGCTATGAACGCCCACCCGAAAGCAGCGGACAGGACCCAGCCGCCACGATCCGAGCGTTCTGTTGCATTGCGAAGGTCCCCCGAAGCCGAAAGCCGAATGGTTCATGGTTTGGGGTTTGAGTTTAGGGTTCAGGGTTTGGGTTTAGGGATCAAAGTTTGGAGTTTAGGTTCCAACAGCAGTTGAGTGTTTAGGGCTTAGGGTTAAGGATTGGGGGTTTGGGTTTAATGTCTCCGGCCTACTGTTTAGGGCTCGATCGGACATTCGTTTTGGTTTCAGGGTTCAGTTTATGTGTGAATCTGTTAAGGGTTGTTAGGGTGTTAGGGGCTAAGGACTAAGGTCTACGTTTTGTTCTCGTTGCTTGATTTCTGTGGTTTGGGGTTTAGGGTCAAGGGCATTCAAAGGATTACACCCAGGCTGTTAGAAACGATGAGCAGCACTATTCACGACCAGCATCTATCGATAAGGTCTGTGAACAGCAAGTGGCTTGCCCCTAACTTCCGAAGATTTGATACCTTACAACTTACAACCTATATGAGCTGCATCAACCATCCAACCCTCGAGTTTCCTTGGCTTATGGCTTCGCGTTTGGGGTTCTTCGGCATTTGTGTAGCGAACTCTGTATCCTCCAAGGTATTGCATCCCAGACTTTCTGCAAACAGTCGCAATCCCAAATGCATTTCTCCGTCCCCGAGTAGTTCCGCTCATGTCTGCATGACTCCTGCAATTACAATCTCCCTGTCGAAGCGTGTGCGGGTGTTGTTTTGAAGCGAGCCTTTGCCCTGAAGTTTAAGCCCACAGCTCTAAAGACCTCTCAGTGACTGCAATGTGCTAGCACTAAGCACAATGCACTGTTTGCAAGACCCAAAACTTTGATCTATATGCTAGGTGCTTGTCATAGGCCCACAATCTGAAATTGTTAATCCACACTCTCCAATCCCAAGGGGCTTTAAGTGGCTGCCGTGGGGCAACGCGCCGCCGGAGGACGGAGGGCCGGCCAAAGACATGTAGAGTATAGACTTTGGGGACTGTGTGTTTTTGGCTTATTCAGAGGTTGACATTGGGAGTTTGAGATCTACTCTGCTGCAACGTCGTCCCGAAGACTCCTGTTGGATGTTTGCTCCTTCTTTACAGTTTTGGTGTATTTGGTGCCCTGCCTTCCACACCTCATGCTGTCCCCGCCCCCCTCAATGGTAGGATAAAATCGGCCTCTGGCTTCATTCTCCACCCTCCCTAGCATGATTCCCTGCCCCCTTTCGTCGGCTCTGGTCTTAAATCGTATTGCTGTGAGCATTCTGACCCACCAAGCCCTGAAAACCTACACTCTAAAATCCAAGCCCTAGAACTCTCAACCCCAAGCCTCAAGCCCTATTCCTGAAATCCGGGGTCACCACACAACAAACGGAACGCCCCATTAAATAGCGACGACCTCGAAGCACCGTTTACACAAATACCCTTGCTTCAAGCACCAGTGGCAAAACACTGAAACCCCTAAGCCCGTAAATCAAAAACCCCAACCCCCTAAACTTGACACCCTACAAACCTTTCAGCCTCCCTAAACTTCCCTAAACAGACTATAAACCCGAAGCCGGAAGCCTTCGACCAAACCACTTAAAGAGCAAAGAAACCTTCGCCCCTACACCCTCATCCCGACACCCTAAACTCTCCAAGGCCATAAGGCCCCTTATAGGATCGTATCCGCTTCAGGGGTTGGCTTTCGGACTTTTGCGACTCAATTTGCGTTGCCCAGATGCAGTCGCCCCGCAACGACGCGGGGGATGAGCACGGAAGGGAGGACCAGGGCCAGGGCGGAGGGCCCGGGAACGCTTTAAGGTGTTGAGTTTAGGGGTTCAGGGGCTTAGGGCTTGGGAATCCTGTTGTTTGGCCTCGTGTGATAGATTTCTGAACATCAACATTGAGTCCTTTTGATCGCTATTCTGACGTGCGTGTGCAGGATCATGGATCAGTGCAGCTCGGCTACTTCTCAGGGGTTTACGGGGCTTGGTGGTCTACTGACGCAGGGTTTCTTTCTCGTTGGGGCCGGCTCTTTAAAACACACACCATTCTCATCGGTCTCTGCTCTATCGTCTGAAACCACCTGA
Source organism: Symbiodinium sp. CCMP2592 (assembly GCA_905221615.1). Classification (NCBI taxonomy): domain Eukaryota; class Dinophyceae; order Suessiales; family Symbiodiniaceae; genus Symbiodinium; species Symbiodinium sp. CCMP2592. The sequence continues at coordinate 58,971 of CAJNDT010000531.1, forward strand.
ATCGGTTGATCAAAAGCGACTGCAGGCCCTGCACTCTTGTCCGATTGAACATGTCCTCGAAGTGGGGGCTTTGGGTGCGGGGTTATAGCCGTTAGGAGCGCATGAAATCCTTCACTCTAAGCACTGACTTCAGCCGAAACGCTCTTTCGTTGCAGGAAGCTTCGCAAGGATTTTCTACGACCTCCACCCCCGTGGCCTCCTTGGGTACGGCCGTGGCCTGCCTGCGTTTGCAAGCTCTCGTGGACCTCATGACACAACACCTTGCGAAGCAGCTTCCGGCACTAATTCCCTAAGGGACCAAGTGCTCGTGCAGTATACTTTGGACTTAAAGTATTATCTCTAGGTACTGTCCGGTCAGAGTATATACTCCATGAGCACATGGCTCCTTAGGGGGTTTTATGCGTTCATAAAGGATAGGTTCGGGCAGAGCTGCGCACTAAACCCTTCGGAAGGCCTTCAAGAACAGCCTTGAAAGCATGCCTCGCAGAAAGCCGACAGAGCCTTTAGTTTGGCGTTTCCCGCAAACACAACTCAAGTCCCTTGACCATAAATTTGCCGTTTAGGGTTTCCGCTTGTAAGCAACATCGTGTACCAGCCTCGAACAATCTAGAAAGTAATAGTAGTACTATCACTAGCAGCACCGCCCAGAGAAAGAACAACATGTTAGTCTCCCCCTAGGTTGGAATCCCGTGATTGCAATGACCGTGCTATGCGATAATCGACTAGAGTACAATGCCTTACATAACAGATCCTAACCACAAGACTAGGTACCTTGAAAAAGGGAGAGGGTACGACCCTCTAGGTAGGGTTCAGTGCGCCAGTGAAGCCGTTAGAACCTTGGATGATTTATTGAAGCCAGAAGCCACGAACCCATAATCCACTTCGAACCGGAAGATTCGAACTACTGTACCCCAAGGCCCCAAAGTAGTTCCTTTTGGGGGTTCAGCTATAGACTCCTCTACGGTACTCCCAAAAAGGAATTACTATGGGGCGTCTGGATAGCTTTGGGATCAGGGTGATAAGGGTTCGGACTGTGGGTTTCGAGGTGGGGGTTTCGACAAGACCTCAAGCCATAAATCCTGAAGCACCCGGCACCCTGAACGGAAAGGGTTTTAGGGTTTAGGGTTCAGGTCCGGGGGTACTGCTTTCGGCCGCTTGTCTGACGGGCACATCACGAAACCCACACAATGGTGGTACATCTAGACCCTCTTGATTGTATGCTCCGAGTCGAAAGGGAAAGCTTAGAACACCACAAAAAACTGAACCCTAAACCGTCTAAGCCCTCTAAACCCTATAAGCCCTAAACCGTAAACCCAGTCCTAAACCCTATAAAACCCTGTAAACCCCAGAAGCCGTCAACCCTAAACCCAGTCCTAAACCCCATGAACCCCAACCCTAAACCCTAAACCCCAAAACCCTAAACCCAAACAATGCAGTCGGGACTGAGGAGACGCATACAGCGCTGCGCGAGGTTCGGAGTTGGTTTGTTCGGGGACCCAGAGACTCCAATATCCCCTAATTAAGGAACATTCCTTAAATCATAGAAGGGATCCTACTATAATTTAAGGTATATTCCTTAATTAAGTGGTATTGGAGTCTCTGGGGATGTAGGTCTTCAGATGCCAGGCTGTTTCAACATAGCCCAAAGACTCCAATATCCCTTAATTAGGAAGTTTTCCTTAAATCATATTCAGGATCCTTCAAAAATTCAATATATATTCCTGAATTAAGGGATATTGGAGTCTCTGGGAGGTCAGGAGCCAGAGAAGCCCCAAAACATAAACTTTCGGGTGGGATATCCCTATCTTATTGGCTCGACTAAAGAGGGGATTCTGGGATATCCCAACCTTATGCTTTTTGTTTAGGTCCTTTTCTGGGTCCCTAATAGGGGCCTCAAGTTACCAATACTATTTTGGGGTCCTTATTTGCTACATTTATTTATGGTATAATGGGCCCCCAAACCTATTTTGATTATTCAGGCCCCTATTGTAGGTCTTCAGATGCCAGGAAAGTCGGGGCCTGACCTATTCTCTATTTTTTGAGTCTATTTTAGATTCTTTTCATTGGTGAGGCTTACTCTGCTGGGAAGTTTTCGACATACATAGAACATGTCCTCAAACCCTAGTCTGTTTTTTCAGGCGCCTGCATTACCCACTTGGGAGCCCGAACGACTTTTCTGCTGTTGCTCTGGTTGACTCCTAGGACTTAAGCTTTTGGGTCTCTATACGAACTATAATAAGGAAGCTAAAAGTTTAACGTTTACGAGGGGTTCACAAGTCAGCCAAGTTTATACATGGTTAGAGTCCGTTTTGCGAAGGGAGGGGTTGTGGCGTCCTTCCGGAATGGTTCAAGCATTGCCTAAGTTGGGGCTCAGGCCCAAGCCCTTGATTTCCAAGCTTATACCAGGCCCCAAACCCTAAACCGAACCCTAAACCCTAAAACTGTCTATCATAGATGAGTTTACCAAACTTATACAAACCAGAAACCTGATTCGAGGCACCGTTTCCAACTCTGCAGCCTAAATCCTACAGGGCGGATCGGTGCTGGAGAGGCTTGATGCAGAGTTACCGGGTTAAGCCCTAAATCTTGTAAGCCCTTAAAGGAACCCGGAATCCTTAAGCGCACCCGAGCGATAGGGCTCGTGTTGACTAGTAGTGTGAGTCTCTACTTGGGGGAGTATCACGGGGATACTAGGTACAGATGCCTACATTATGACCCCTTCTGAGACAAGAGGCGGGCGCAGCTCTAGAGCACAAGCGAACCCCGACACCCTAAACCCTCAACCAAGAACCGATAAGCAAAACAACCAGAATCAAACTAAGCCGGGTAGTGCCCAAACGCCGACACCTCTTACCCTAAACTTACCCCAAGGGTCCAAGTACCTGATAATCATATACTCTACAAAATCCTAACCTGCATAACTACTATCCTAAAGCGAGCACCTGATTATTGGGTCCTTTGGACCCCTGGGGTTAAACCCGAAACCCTAAACGCAGGGTTTTGGCTGCGTTATGCCCCCTTAGGGTTTTTGTTTGGGGTTTACCTGTAGACCCAAACTCTACGAATCATGACCATTCCCTTCCACTAGGGTATCAAGACGCTCGAGTTTCTAGCAACACAGCAGATTCAGACACCCCGAAAGCCCCAGTTTAAGTCTTAAGGCTCCATTTCAAGCCTGTACAAGCGAGCCCGGAACCTCTAGACCCTGAACTTTTTAGCCTTAGCCCTTCGACCCTATAAATCTTATGCACCTTAAACCCTGTAGATCCTAAGCCCTTAAAGCTTGAAACCCTAAACCCTACACCCCATTCCATGAGCGCAGGCAGTGCAGACGCCTCCGACTGTGAACGAGGAGGACGGACCAAGGCTCGCCCAACACTGCGAGGATGTCGAGTTTGGAAGCAGGGTTTTGGGGTTGAGGGTTTACAGTAGAAGCCCAAGAGTTGGAAACCCAATAATTAAGAGTAGTGTAATGTGGGTGTCGGTTTTGGAATATAGGCTCCTTTAATGCGTCGGCTCGGGGGCTAATTCCGAATCTGACCAAAAATTTGGGGGTACTAATTAATGCGTTTTTTTTTTGGCTGGGGTTATTTTTTGGTGGCGGGGCTGTGCAATTTGCTGATGGTCAGTCTTAAGGCAGCCACGACCTAAACCCCCACCCAAACCCCCACCCAACCCTAAAACCCTGGCCCTGAAGCGGCCCTGAAGCCCGAAAATCTCTTGCAGAATTGTTTCGCTTATTGGGGCGTCAGGAATGAGACTCTGTACTACTACTGTACTACTACTGTACTACTATTGTACTATTGTACTGCTACTGTATGCCTTGCTTATTGGGGGGGCTGCTAGGGTGAACCGCCGAATTGGGAATTGGACCCTTGCTCGACAAAGGCCTCTCCAGTACTAAAGTTTGTATAAAAAATTCAATTTTGGGTCCAATCTGGACCGACCCCCCTTTGCGAAGGGTTTAGGGCTTTGGGTTTAGGGTTTGTTAGGGTTTAGGAGTTTTGGATTCGTTAGGGTTTAGGGTTTGTTAGGGTTTAGGGTTCAGGGTTTAGGGTTTCTTTGCTTATTGGGGGAATGTGCTCACTGGCTTTATTGTCTGTACTATTACTGTATTACTACTGTACGACTGTTGTACTGCTACTGTACTACTAGTGTACTACTGTACTACTATTGTACTACTACTGTACTAGTACTGTACTACTATTGTACTACTGTACTATTATCGTACTACTACTGTACTACTATTGTACTACCACTGTACTACTGTTGTATTACTATTGTACTACTGCACTATTATTGTACTACTGCTGTACTACTATTGTACTACGGTACTATAATCGTACTACTACTGTACTATTACTGTACTACTATTGTGCTACTATTGTACTACTGTACTATTATTGTACTACTACTGTACTACTATTGTACTACGGTACTATTATCGTACTACTACTGTACTACTACTGTACTACTATTGTGCTACTATTGTACTACTGTACTATTATTGTACTACTACTGTACTACTATTGTACTACCACTGTACTACTGTTGTATTACTATTGTACTACTGCACGATTATTGTACTACTATTGTACTACTACTGTATTATTTCTACTGTACTACTATTGTACTACTGTACTATTATTGTACTGCACCAAGCTTCAGACGTGGTCGATTGTGGGTGGGAGTGTGGGAGTGTAGGTTAATTACGGAGGCAAAAGTGTTCAAAATAAAGGGTTTTTAGTCTTGGTAGTAATCTTGGAGTGATCGGGGCTTGGTTTCCAGCATTTGGTGATTCCCAGACCCCCCCGACCCCCGACTTCGCATTCGCGCAGAACCGCAGACCCTGCACCCAAGCCAGCCCCCAAACCCCGGCACCTCCCAATTCCCTGCCACTCAGACCCCTGACCCCTGTCCCGGCGTCACCGGCTCCATATTAAATAGAATTTGTTTTTTTGGTTGGGGCGGGGGGGTACCCTACTATTAAACCGACACCCACATTATAGGGAATCCCAGCACTATTTGGCCTTAATCCGGTTACCAACTTTATGGGGTTTACTGTAGTGTCTTACTTGGGGATCCAGAGGCGTGGGACAGGGTTCGAGGGCTTTGCGCAAAAGTCGGGATCAGAACCTACTACTAGGTACTTAGGGTTTGCGGTAGGGCAACCGATTTAGTTCATGCTTTGCGTGAAGATGATATCCTATCGCAGAACCCTGAACCCCCCAAACCCTAGACCCCCGAAGCGCCAAGATGTGCAGATTCCTGACAAGCACACCGGAAGAGACCTCTTGCTGCAAGGGACATGGCCGCAGCAGCTGAAGCTGAGATCCAACGTGTACGTAAGACGGTGCAGGAGAGAGACAGGGGTTATTTTCTGGGTTCGAAAGGGTTGTGTATGGGTCGATCCGGCGGGCCTCAGGGGCTTGGGGGACTGGCTACAGGGCTTTATACTAAGATCCAGTTTTGGACCCTTGATTGCACCCTTTCTATTGGGTGAGTCTCCTAATTGAGACGGGCTAATTATTTGCTTTGTTATCGGAAAAATATCCGGTACTTTATCTGCCCTAAGACTTTAAGTAACCGGCTACATCAGCATGCTTTGATGTGGCGTCTAGTGACAGAATATGTTAGCAATGGGGTTTTGGGGCGCCGGAGCTTGTGTTTCGGGTTCAGGCTCTCGGGGTCACGGTTTAAGGTGCGAATCAAGGTTCAGGGGTTTTTGTAGGATCCCATCCGTTTCAGGGGTTGGCCTTCGGACCTTTGCCAGTTACTTTTCCCTGCCCAGATGCAGTCTGCCCGAAATTCACCAAAGGAGGAGGGGCGGAGGGCCCGGGAAGCAATTTTGGGAGTTGTGTTTAGGGGTTTAGGGGTTTAGGGCTTGGGCTTCAGATCGGGAGTTGAGACGTACTCTATTGCAAGCAGCACTTGGGGGCTTCTCAAGCAAGCAGGTCACGAAGCAGTGCTGGCTCGAGATTCACTCGAGGGACGCCTGAAGCAAAAAAGCCCCCTAGCAACTTGAGTATGTAGGTGTTTCTTAACAGGCCAGACAGTCATTATTCTCGCAGGCTTATGTCATGGAGTAGTCTAAATACTAGTACTTGTTTTCATGCAGTTTTAACTCGGTCCATAAGCATTTGCACTGAACATGCAAGACATCTTCTTCATTTGGCGGGGGAGCCCCCGCCAGAGCGGCTGCACTCCTGTTGGATGTTTGTACAGCTGCTCTGTAAGCAGGGGCGCGGTTGGGGCACTAGACCTGCTGTGTCGGAGTTTAGGCATGTGTCACTAGAGTCTCTCGCACACGAGTTCAAAGCGGAGCTTCTTTGTCAGTGCAACGATGCCGCGCAGCTGCAGTATCGAACTCTTGGCTTTCGACTTACGCATGAGATAATGACGGTTGTATCGAGCAGGCCAGCGGCCGCCAAAGACACACACAGACACCAGTTGTTGACTGAGTGTGATAGATCTGTGAGCTGCTGCATTGAGTCCTATTTCGTTTCTCTGACGTGCGTGTGCAGGATGTCCCTGATGGATCAGTGCAGCTCGGCTACTTCTCAGGGGTTTACGGGGCTTGGTGGTCTACTGACGCAGGGTTTCTTTCTCGTTGAGGCCGGCTCTTTAAAACACACACCATTCTCATCGGTCTCTGCTCTATCGTCTGAAACCACCCTGGAAGATGCTGAAGGCCGCACGTGACATTGCATCTTGCAAAGAGACTTACCAGAGAGCCCAGAAGGATTCCTCGAACGAATGCTGAGCCCTCGCTTAGCCCTGACGGAAGTGAGCCCCAAATGCCAAACCCCAAGTCTGCGAGACTTCAGGCCCTGTCATGAGTAGATCTGGGCTTTTCCTGGCCTTGTGTTTCACGCTTTGAGCCCTGAGGCCCTCACTACCTTTCATAACCTTCAGCGCGTGAATGCATGGCTCGCAAGAGCTACAAGTTGGCTACAAGCTTAAATGAATCCCTAAAGGTCTCTAAGTGTTTAAGGTCCCCCGAAGCCGAAAGCCGATTCGTGCATGGTTTGGGGTTTGGGTTTAGGGTTCAGGGTTTGGGTTTAGGGATCAAAGTTCGGAGTGTAGGGTTCCAACAGCAGTTGAGTGTTTAGGGCTTAGGGTTAAGGATTGGGGGTTTGGGTTTAATGTCTCCGGCCTACTGTTTAGGGCTCGGTCGGACATTCGTTTTGGTTTCAGGGTTCAGTTGATTTGTGAATCTGTTAAGGGTTGTTAGGGTGTTAGGGGCTAAGGGCTAAGGTCTACGTTTTGTTCTCGTTGCTTGATTTCTGTGGAGATCACTTCCACACTGTTCCAAACTGCTGGGGACAAAGAAATGTGACTAGACCGAGGCGTCTGATGCTGTGCAACCTCTGCCAGAACAACGGCGGACGGTCGCTCTACTAAAGAAGGGCTTGCACCTGCCCGTAAAGGTGAGAATGCGTGTCAAGACCGAATAGGTCGTGACAAGGAGGAGTGCTGAAACCCTCCGCTCAGGTGCATGCTGTGTGCTGCGAAATCAGGCCCGAAGAGGCCCACATGTGCAGCTAGGCAGGAAGGTTAGGTCAGTGCTAAGCACGACAGCAGTCATAAGCCGAGCAGGAGCAAGGTTAGGTCAGTGCTAAGCACGACAGCAGTCATAAGCCGAGCAAGCACGTCAGACTTTCGCTAAGCTGCTAAAAAGACTTCTCGCAGATTCGGTGATCATGGCCGCTCCAGCCGATGCTTCTGCAGAGTCTGGGTCTCGCAACCCTCTGCAGGTTATGAGCCCAACGCAAGCCCTTGAGGGTGAACTCTTGGGACCGAACTACGATCAAGAGGTTCCTGCGCAACCACAAGATGAGCAGCGAAGACTGCAGACGGAGACTCAGCTTCCCAATGGTGTTGGGCCAACTGTGGCCACTCCTGGAAATGCGGAAGGGAGTCAAGAAGCGGAGCATGGTCGGCAGGAGCGAGCCGAGGATCGTGCAAACTCCCGCGGGGTGCGCATCATGACGGAGCCGGCGCAGGAACATGCAGATCACGATCCCCCTACCAGGGGAACCGGACCCGCCGCGTCAGTGCATGAGTCAGCCGCACCGGAGCGCGATGGGACGTTATATGATGAGAGCGGAACGACGCTGTTCGACAGGTTTAGTCCGTCGCCGTTGCCGGGACAAAGCCCAGCGGTTGGACATGCAGGTGGATCTTCGAGGTCCACATGGTTTGGTCGCCTGGGCGACTACATACAGAGACGAGTCGAGGTGACGGCTTGGTCTTCCCCTCCCAATGCGGGAGGCAACCCCGGCACGGCTTGGCCACGACCGGAAGGAGTATCGGCACCGCCGCGGCTGCCTGTGCCTGTAGTGGCGCAGCCAGCGCGGCACACTGATTCAGCTTCGAGTGGATCGGCAGGGTTTTCTGCGGAGATTGTGCAAGCAGAAGTGGCGAGACAGCTCGAGAATGCAGTGGGTGACATTATGGACCGCCTACAAGCAGAGCGGCAAAGGACGATGGAGGCTACGAAGGAGGCTCAGCGGCTACGGCAGCAACTGGCGTGGCACGAAGCGCAGATGGAACAACGGATGGTTCCTACGAGGGGCCAGCTTGCGGATGCGGAAGCGAGGATGATGGAGGCGTGTGGTTCTGGAGTTCAGCCCGGAGTTTCCACAGATCAACCTCTACCTGGTCCCCCGAGGCCTACTACATTGCAAGGCCTACTACCTCTTCGAGAGAACGAATTGAGTGGTGGTCCTTCTTTCGGAGATTTGAGCTTCGGTGGGTGTCCAGGTGTTCCTTCAGCAGTGCGTCCTCCTCTTCTGAGTCTAGAGGGACAACGGTTCGGGAGTTCAACCCGGAGTTTCCGCAGATCAACCTCTAGCTGGTCCACAGCAGCCGCTGCCAACGGCAAATACACGTACAAGGTCACAGTCACCACTTGGTCCTAAGGCGTTCTTCCAGGGCTTGTTTGGCATGGGTGGTACAGGTCGTGAAGGGCAACCGTGTGATGCTAGAGTGTCCCAAGCTTACAGCAGTGATCAAGCTATCCCGCCTCCAAGGCCACCTGATGCACCACCACCTGTTCTTCCACGACCACTGGCTCCAGGTCCTCCGGCGGCACCGGGCGCTTCAGAGGCTAGCTTGTTGGCTACGTTGGCAAAGAGAATTGAGTCACTGTTGGCGCAGCAGAATGTGAGCAAAACTGACCGTCCGGAGACAGTGAAGCCTGGAATAAATGAGTTGCCCTCCTTGCCAGAGTACCAGCCTCAGACGGGATCCATCGACCTCTTGAATTGGATCACTCATATTGGCCCGATCATGCAGGACCTTTCGGACACGAGCGCGGCATGGTGGATCACGATCATGAAGGACGTCTCCAATTGGTACCACCAGTACAGTTCTGCTGCACCACTAGCTCGCCTACAGCTTCGACCTCAGGCTTCACCGGAGCTGATGAGGCCAGAATGGGCAAGGGTTGAGAGACGGGCCACGGCGATGATGCTTAGTGCTGTGCCTCGTGGTGTCAGAGATGAAGTGATAGCGCATGGCCAAGTGACATCCCTTGTGTTGCTCTACAAGCTCTATGCCATGTACCAGCCGGGGAACTTGCAGGAGAAAGCGTTGGTCCTGAAGATGCTTGAGCAGCCCGATGAGTGTTCGAGCCCTCAGGAGGCTATGGAAGGGCTTCGCAAATGGAACCTGTGGAGGAGGAGAGCCATGTCGATTGGCATAGCAGAGCCGGATGCTTCGGTCCTTCTGAAAGGGCTTGATCGCATCACAGGGCCCATTGTGAGGGCCAACCACGAGTTGTCCTTCCGGGTGATTTTGATCCGGAGCACGCTGCAGGTGGACGTGAGCCCAAGCTCGGGAAGTGTCACGACGTTCTTGCAGCACCTTCAGGCTGAGATGGAGCAGCAGGCACGCTTGGGAGCGGCAAGGCCTAGTGGAGAGGCCTCTATTTCGATGAGGGCTTTGGCGGTGGGTGTGGACTCGGGGACACCTTCAACCCCATCAGCGGCGGTGCCTACTACAGGAACGCCGGCTCCCTCTACTCCGAGGACACCGGGGAGCGTATGCAAGTTTTTCGCAGGAGACCGTGGGTGTCGACGGGGTAACAGCTGCAAGTTTCCTCGTACGTGGAATGCTTTGGATAAGGCGACCAGAGCCAAAAAGTGCTTATGTTGTGGGGCCGTGGGGCACAAAGCTCGTGAATGCAAGGCCCCAGGAGGAGGAGCTTTTTCACCGAAGGGCCCTTCGAAGGGCTCTACTGTCGGAGCCAGTGACACAGGGGCCACGACCAGCGCAGCTGCAACTTCAGACTCGCCCACCCGACGAGTGAACTTTGAGCCGGGCGATGTTCAGGTGAAAATCATGAAGGTGATTGAGGAGGTGCGGCACATGAAAATGTTCCAACCCTTTGTTGCTGCCCTGGACTGCTGGAAGGATCATGGGTTTTACGGTTTGGCAAAGCCTCGCGGCGCTTTGCTCGACTCCGGCTCCACCCAGGTACTACGTCAGCCTAAGGACCAAGAATGGGATCGAGCCAAACAGGTCAATGTCCAGTTGGCAGGAGATGCTGTGGCAGCTATGAAGCAGACCATGAGTGGGAGCCTGTTGAGTGCTGAGGAGTTGGCTCAGGTGATTGTGCCCCTGGGCAAGGTGATCTCCACCCTGGTGATTCAGGCGGCCAAGGAGATGCCCAAGCACAAGGATAGTCACAACGAGAGGGACACCTACAACCATGTCTTGGAGCTGAAGGCCCCAGCCTCTGCATGGAGGACTGTGGGTCCAAGACCCAGACTTTCAGAGGCGAGTTGTTGGAGGCAGCAACCCCCAGGACTACCAGTACCAGACTGCAGATGGTGAGGTTCATGACGGTTGTTTGGTGAATGTGCAGGAAGTTCCGGCGGTGTTTGATCCGTTGGTTCCCCATGCCTATGTTCCCGAAGATGGAGTGAAGTGGTTTTTGTCTGCCTATACGACACAAGGGGGAAATAAGTTGTCGGCGAAAGATAAGGAGTACTTGAAGTCCGTTGGTTTTCTCATGGCTTGTTCTGAACGCCATGGAGGAGATCCTATAATGGGGCGCTGGAAACCAGACCGGCGCTAAATGCAGTTTCCTTCCCATGTGAGGGTGCGTTGAGCCGAGCTCGTGTGCCAGGTGATGATGTGGAAGCTGCAACCGTTGGGGATTGTGAGGCCACCTTTTGTGAATGGGCTATGTATACCGAAGTTGTTGGAGAAGGTGGTGATCACGGACGAGATGCTCCCTCAGGTGTTCGTCGTCTTTGTAAAGCCTTGGCAAACGTCCTGGATGGAGATACGATGTTCGGGGAGGCCGCAGAGGACTTGAGTACCGACGTTGTGTTCTGGTCTTCAGTGGGTTTGTATGATAACCCCCGACTTGCCAAGTTGGAGCCGGAGTATGTTGAGATCATCCAGGAGGCTAGGGGCTCTGGGACCCCGTTGCGGCACACCTACAATGTGAGCCCCCATGAGGCGAAGCAGGTGATCCACAAATGGAAGCCAGCGATTGAGAAGGAACTGGGCGTGGTGGAAAAAGGGTTCCTGAGGGTGGATGCTAAAGACATCGCGATTCTCAAGAAGAAGTATGTGGTTCAGGAACTCCCATCGAAGCTGGTCTACACCGTCAAGCCGCCCAACACTGAGAATGATGACACCTCCGAAGAGTTTTACTGTCGGAGGAAAGTGAGAATAGTTTGTTGCGGCAACTATGCGGCCGAGGACCAAAGTGAACTGTTTGCCGGCGGTGCGGCGGCAGAGAGTCTTAGATGCAGTTTGGTGTATGCACTCAAACGACTTTGGCGGGCAGCCATAGTCGACATTGCTGGAGCATTTATGCTCACCCCGTTGGCTCACGAGGAGGGCGGCGTTGTCTACATCATACGACCCCCAGCTGCTTTGATACAGCTGGGATTGGCCAAGGAGTCTGAAAGATGGATGCTCACGCATGGCATGTACGGCCTACGCCAATCCCCAAAACTTTGGGCATCGTTCCGGGACACCTCCATGGGCGAGATGAGCGTCGAGGCGGAGGGGAAGCAATGGATGATGCTGAAGGGCCGTGCGGAGCCCAACTTATGGCTAGTCTACGAAGTTGGCGCGGCTCTTGCCACGGAGCCGGCAGCGCTGGTCTTGGTCTACGTGGACGACATCCTACCTTCTCAGACAGCAGCTTCGCCCCGAGTGGTTCGAGGAGCCATACGGGTATTGTGTTGACATGGATGAACTCTCCGATTAGTTGGAGGGCATGCAAACAGCCCTTCACTTGTCTGAGCACGGCGGAGTGCAAACTAGTGGCTGCCGTTGAGGCTTTGACGATGGCGAAGTCAATGGAGGTGGTGCTACGGCAACTTGACAACGGGCTTGGAAAGATCATCCTGGGCATCGACAACCAGGCTGCTTTCTCGATAGCGACACCTACTACGAACTCATCGTGGCGCACGCGCCGCTTGCGGGTCAGGGCGAGCTACATCCACGAGCAGATTGAGGATGGCCAGGTCATTGTACGATATGTTCCTGGAAAGGATCAGTGGGCAGATTTGCTCACCAAGAGTTTCCCTCGACAGCGACAAAGTGAACTTGCAGTGTTATGGGGGTTTGTGGACACGGCCGTGGAGGTGATGAAGACCGCGGCGGTCCGGACTATGTTGTTGTGCCACTTGGTGCAGACAGCGAGGGCTCAGAGGAAAGATCCTTTGCCTTTGATAGCTCTATGGAGTTGTATTTCATTGTGATCATGATTGGCATTGCCTTGATTGCGCTCTGGGAGGCATTGTGGTGGTTGTGGGATCGGTGCTGTTCGAGCCCTACTTCGTCACGGTCGGCCCGAAGGTTGAGGGGGATACAGGAAGCTGTGCAGCGTGAGCTTGCGGCCCAAATGGCACAGCGCTAATCTACACCTGCCTCACCAGCAGTGATGGCAGACCCTACACCTACGACTCCCAGGAGACCCAGATGGTGGATTCGTCTACCCAAACAGTGATGGACGGAGACTATGTGCCTATTGTCGAGTACCTGGATCGTGATGTGCCGGTTCCGGTGCCGCACCCTGGACCTGTCCTTGTGAGCCCGAATGGAGATCACTTCCACACTGTTCCAAACTGCTGGGGACTAAGAAATGTGACTAGACCGAGGCGTCTGATGCTGTGCAACCTCTGCCAGAACTATTAAAGAAGGGCTTGCACCTGCCCGTAAAGGTGAGAATGCGTGTCAAGACCGAATAGGTCGTGACAAGGAGGAGTGCTGAAACCCTCCGCTCAGGTGCATGCTGTGTGCTGCGAAATCAGGCCCGAAGAGGCCCACATGTGCAGCTAGGCAGGACGGTTAGGTCAGTGCTAAGCACGACAGCCGTCATAAGCCGAGCAAGCACGTCAGACTTTCGCTAAGCTGCGAAAAAGACTTCTCGCAAATTCGGTGATCATGGCCGCTCCAGCCGATGCTTCTGCAGAGTCTGGGTCCCGCAACCCTCAGCATTAGGGATTAGAGTTCAGGGATTAGGGATTAGGGATTAGGGTTTAGAGATTAGGTTTTATGGTTAGGGTTTAGGGATTGGGGTTTAGGGATCAGGTTTAGGGATTAGGGATTAGGGTTTAGAAACCAGAGTTTAGGGTTTTGTGAGTGTAGAACTTGGGAATGAAGTCTATTCGGGTTTCATAAAGAGTTTCGTTTTTTTTGTCGAATGTAGGATAGAAGTTTATTAGAGATTTCGTGCGGGGGTGAGGTTATTATACTATATACTATGTACTATATACTATGTACTATATACTATATACTATATACTATATACTATATGCTATATGCTACATACTATGTACTAAAACACAACAGCATCACTTCCCTTCTCAATCCTGCCCCTGGAACACTGGATTTAGTGTGTCTTTCAGTGGATTTGGTGTGTCTTTCAGTGGATTCGGTGTGTATTTCAATGGATTTGGTGTGTATTTCAGTGGATTTGGTGTGTATTTCAGTGATCTGGTGTGTATTTAAGTGGATCTGGTGTGTATTTCAGTGGATTTGGTGTGTATTTGGAAAACCAGTTTCTGCCCCAGCCTACTCCACCCTACCACCCCTAGCAACCTACCCTACCCTACCCCACCCCACCCACCCCTGCCCTACCCCACACCCACTGTATACTTTATTCTATATACTATATACTATATACTGTATACTATATACCATTGACTATATACTATATACTATATACTATATACTAATCACTATATACTATATAGTGTGTTTCAGTGGAGCGGGTGGGTACCAGCAAGATCTGAAGAATTACTTTTAACTGTTAAGATCAGCGCAAACCGCCGACACCCGTAAACCCGCGAAGCATCGGCGGGCCCACCGCGGTGCGGGGGCTTATAATATACACTATATACTATATACATTATTCATATTATATACTATATACTTACTATATACTATATACTACATACTATGTACTATATACTATATACTACATACTACATACTATGTACTAAATACTATATACTATTTGTTATAGGGCTTGCATTATGTATTTTTGAACACACCGGAGGCCGGGAAGCAACAAGATTCGCGGACTGACATGCCCGGCCACATCAGGTTGGAAGCCGAGAGGATCCCTGTCCTAGAACGCATTACCCCTTGCTTTATTTCTTTTTTAACCAAACATTTGGGATTAATAAGGATACAATGTTTATTCTGGTTCTACTAAGGAAAACACTCCTACCCCACCCTACCCTACCCTACCCTCCCTACCCTACCCTACCCCACCCTACCACCCCTACCAACCTACCCTACCCTACCCCACCCCACCCACCCCTGCCCTACCCCATACCCACTATATACTATGTACTATATACTATATACTACATATTACATACTACATACTATATACTATAATACTTTATACTATATAGTGTGTTTCAGTGGAGCGGGTGGGTACCAGAAACATCTGAAGAATTACCTTTAACTGCTAAGATCAGCGCAAACCGCCAACACCCCTAAGCCCGCCAAGCATCGGCGGGCCCACCGCGGGGCGGGGTCTGATAATATGTACTACATACTATATACTATATACCATATATGATATACTATATACTATTTATATTTTATACTATATACTATATATTACATACTATGTACTATATACTATATGCTACATACTATGTACTAAAACACAGCAGCATCACTTCCCTTCTCAATTGTGCCCCCTTACCCTGAACCCAGCAAGCGCAAACACACACAGTAATTTCAACATGTGCTGCTTAAAGACAAAGCACAGCACAACAGCGGACGAACATCAAACGACATAAAACAAAAACGAGCAGAGCCATGCCTACACATTACTTTGTGGGGCTCCTTAACATGATTTCCGTGAACAAGTCATCAAAAAGGTAGGTTGCTCCGGGCTCAGATGGGGCTCAGGCTTTCTTGGAGGAGCAGATCTTCGAGTCTCTGCCGGAGTGGAAGTTGGATCATCTGCGCCTAGAGCTCGTGGCAGAGCAGCTGCAGTTCAGAGGTTCCGCAAGGGATCCTAAGCCTTAAGTTTTATTCAAGGTTTTGAGGTGAAGGGCTGGAGTTGCCGGCAGGGCCAACTGTTTGATACCCCAGCCTACTCCACCCCCAACAACCTACAGAACCCTACCCCACCCCACCCACCCCTGCCCTACCCCATACCCACTATATACTATGTACTATACCTGGAGATACCCTGCGCCACTTATTTCCGGCCTTTTGCAAAGGACGGATAAATCCAGCCTCGCAAAAAATCCAGACGATTGCAGAACCCGGAAAATCTTATTTCCAATGCTCATGAGAAATCCCTGTGGCCATTGGAAAGCTGCATATTCAATGCCTTTGGGCCTTTGAAATCTGAAGCTTGAATGCCTCTGGGTCCTTGAAATGGGGCTATGGGATAGCTTTAACGCTCTATGAATATCGGTCTTTTGCGTCGAAGATTGCCAGATGCGCCGTAATCAAGTATCTTTGCAGCGTCCTCTGCATTAGCAGCTGCGATCCTACCCTCCGGCTCAATCGGGCGATTCGGCCCACCATGTCTTCATCTAATTGCACCGATGAATGGAGCAAGTTCGGCACCCAGCGACAGGATCGAGAAAGCAGGAACATATCCCTGAACCCATGATGCAGGTAATGGGATTTGGGCATCAGCGGATATCGCAAACGATTTTCTCGTAGAGTCCACTCAGCTAAACGGGCGTAGCAGGCGAGAAACCGAAGCCCTGCTCGACCAGCCTTCCCAGCCTCGTCCGATGTCATCCAATAGCCAGAGTTGTAGCAAACATGAAAACACAGATTGGCAGCAGCCACACCCTCAAGTGCCAACTCGGTGACTTCAGTCACGGCGTATCGTCGCTGTCGTAAAAAGTGTTCCAGAAAAGCCATGAGCACCCGTGTGTCAGAAAATTTTGACCACGATCCAACAGGGCAGGCTTGGAGGCCTGACTCCATTCCGAACAACTCCTTATCGATTGCTCCGTGATGCAAGGTGAGCTTCGAGGTTTCACGCCATTTTTTGTAGGCATCGTTCATCTCTTGCAGTCTCACTTCGAGGTTCTCGTTTGTGTCCATACATTGAAGGATTTCAGCAGCAGTGGATGCCACCATATTCTTCCCCATCCCACCATGAAAGTTGTGCCAGGCATCAAACATCAACCATTTCGGAAGCGATTGATCGTCAGCTGAGCAGCCAAGCCCTGCGAAAAAGGGTGGCAATTCGGGCCATGGTGGCACGTCCAGGACTGTATGCGACCACTCGGGATGCATATTGAAATTCTCGAATGGAATAGACGGGGTCCCCGCCATGCAAACCCAACATATTCCATGTCCAGCAACATCGCCGGCTTTCTTTTCGACTCGAGCATAGCTTCGCTGCAGGTGCCCAACCTTCGCAAGAAAGGGATTGTCGCCAGTCAAACCCACACATGTTGCATGATACAGCTTGCCGTTGTAGATGAATCCTTCGGTTTGTAGTCTCTTGTACGAAGCAGAAATTCGAAAGGCTATATCATCCCATACGGGCTCGGCTGTTTTCCCATAAATATGTTTTGGCACCGCCACGTGCAAAAATCTTGAGGTCAGGCTCCCGCCCATATTCATCCCCATCCGCTCAGCCCGGGCATCCTCGGAGTGGCTGGAGTTGAAAGGAGCTGTGCCTTGTCCAGTAGCACCCCTCATAGTCCACAGCAAGATTCCCTTCTTGCGCTTTCCTCTCCCTTCATCCCCGTGCGAATAGAAAGGAATTGTTCTTGAAAGAGTAAGCTGACCATCTGATGCAGCTTTGAATACCCAATGATCAGGAAAAACCTTTGAAAATCGGCTCCAGAACTCAAGAAGATTGGTTAGATCAGGATGAAGCAAATCCAACTTGCCATGCTCGGCGAGAGTACATACCATCTTGAAAGGATCGATCCATGGAATCATGGTGCTGGCCGGACCAGCCTCGATGGTATCAATCTCAACATCCAGAGTGAGTCCAGCGGTTCTAAGCCTCATGATGCTCGCGATTTGTTTTCACATCCTAAAGATGACCCCAACATCATAATCGGCACCCACTCTTACATGGAATGCATGAATCTGTTGACTAGCAGCTCTTTGAAGGCATTGTGTTCGGCTCGGTGTTGGCTCCCTCGGGCTATACGGCCAAAGATTGATTTTTTCGAAGTGGGGTTTTCCTCTTCTCGCCTGGACACAGCATCTTCCCAAACGCTTGCACCGGTAGCCTCGGAAACGTTTCTGTTGGCAAGGTCTGGATTTATTTCGGGAGCATGCATATCTTATTTGGATAGTTGAACTAGGAGAATATCAACTAACTTATATAAGGATTCCTTAAACTGAGGCTTCAGGTGTCTGGGAGCTTAACTGACAGGGCTGCATATGTTGAGTGCAAAGCTAAGCCTTCGCGAGTTGCTGGGTTTCTGAAAATCCTGGACCCCTAAGCCCTCTGAACCCGCATAAGATCCCTTAACCCCCTAAGCACCTCCCTAAACCCTCTGGGCCGAGGCCTTGTGAGCAGCATTTACATACACAAATGCCCTATAAAACAAATGACTTCTTCCTGGGGTTGCACCAGACCGACTATAGTCGTATAAACCCTACCGACTTTATTGGGATTGCTTCGGGATATCTACATTCTTTTAAAAAAATACAAACCCAGAACCCGATTCTAAGTATCCCATATCCTGAAGCCACACCCCTTGGCCACATCTTCGGCGTCGGGGAGCTCCTCGCGAAAGAGCTCTCGCCACCTGAAGGCGCTGCCGAAAATCACCTGGCATGGTAGAGGGTCTTAAGAGTTCAGCTTCAGATTTCAGCTAAGTCTAGCAGTAACAGTGCATTCTTTTTGAGCTCGTCTGGCAAGCTTCCCCACGGTTATGACACCACAGAAGTGAGAAGTAGCACGCATGCCACCCGTGCACAGCATTGCTCACATGTCCCCAATATTGTGTGTATGTAATAATATACATGCATGTAACTGTATGTGTATGTATGTGCGTATGTGGTATGTGTGTATGCAATCGCTTATGCACGGGATCTCAGCATGAAGGCGACAGTTCTCGACAACAGTCACCCAAAACGTGAAACCTACTTCTTGGCCCTAGCCTTACCCTTCGCAGCAGCTTTCGCTGCATTCTTTGGGGTCGCAGCACCCTTCCCGGCAGCCGGAACAATCTTTTTGCTTTTGTCGATGTCCCGGATCTGGGGCCTGAATGTTTTGAGGGGGGCACTAATTGAGTACATACTGTATGCCACGGTGCTGGTGATCTTGCTGTGCTGAGTTGGTGACAGAGCCAGGGCCTCTTCGGACGTAGCCTTCGAAACCCTCGGGTGTTGAAGTCTCGCGACATTGAAAAAAAAAATAATTGCAACTCAGGGACTGCGCGCTCGCCTTTTTGATGGCCTCCTTCACCGCATTCCTCGCTCATGAGCTATCCACAACTTTAAAACGTTGGTTTGGGCCCCAATGCGAACAAGCTGCTTCATATTTGGCTTCGGGGAGGAAGTGATGGATTTCTGCTGGGCCAGAAGATTGGCCAATACATCGTAAGATGTCTCCATAGACTCAGCCGAGGTTTCCAGCTGTTTGGCATACCTGTTCCGGGTGGCGAAAGAGAAAAAGTACCAGTAGGAAAGACTCGTCTACGGGCTACCGAAGGCCTGTCGTGGGCTGGCGTTGGGTCGGGATTGTACGGTTTTCGCAACTTGGCGACGCTGTCGTGCAACTTTGCGATGCGGGCCAGCAAATCACTCATCCCTTTCTCGATTGTGTCGGTGACGTCCTAAGCTTGGGTCAGTACAAGAGGTAATTATGTGGGCTCGTAGCATCCTAGCACTGATTCGAGTTTGACGATGCAACCCTATATATCACAACTAGTTAAGGAAAAGCATAATAATATATGAAGTTGATGATCCTCCTCGGTGATGCGCTTGGCTTTCTCATTCTCCCGATTGGCGTCCGGCTGATCATTGTCCCAGCCGTCCAAATTGCCAGCATCTGGCAATGCCTTATCAGCCTCTTCAGGAACCTCGGTGCCTGTCCCACTGGTTTCGTTCCTGGTAACCACCCTCGTGGAGTCTGTGACTTTGCCTGTCCAAGAACTCTCCACCCAATGCTGAAGCTTCTTCGGGTTGTACTTGTATTTCCTGGCGTAGAACTTTCAGCGAGGTATTTTCAAGATAGGACCCGGGATTATACATGGTATGCAACGTGCCTCCTCAGGTCTGGCTTGTCCTTCGTGTATTCCACGACATCCTTGATGTCGGCCCTTACTTTGTTTTGGGATTCTGGGGTGGGTCCTATGAACTCAAGTGACACTGTGGTTTCGAAACATTATAAGGCTTGAACGGACTCATCTTCAGGACACTGTTCATTGCGCTTTCCGTGTACCATCCAGCCAGGATCTCTCTCGTTTTGGACTTCTCGCGTTCCACAAACTTCGTGACTTGGTTGCGGAAACTTCCCTCGGCTGCTCGAAATGTATTTTTAGGGAAATGTGCACCACTTGCATTGGGGAAAGTTTATTATGGAAACTGATTGGTTCCAAGCGTCCTTTTGGAAGTGTGCCGCGAGGAGCATCTCTGTGAGTGCATCACGGTTGTCGGAATCTTTATACAAAGTAACAGCCGATGGCCCTCCCAAAGCTTTCTTCTTTTTCCCGTCCGTACAGGCTCGCCGCACCCGCTGAGCGATGGCACTCTCCGAAAGCACCTTAAAGTACACTACATGGGATCTATATAAAAAACATGACAAAGATATTTGTCCTAAAGATCAGCCAGAGGGCTTTGCCAGTTTTGGGGTCATGGATCACTCCCCACCTGCCACTGTTCGTGACCTCGTATACCTTGACTCCTCTCCCCTCATCATCTGACTCCTCAGAAGCCTCCTCAGAATTCTGCTCATGATCCGGCGGGGGGGACCTGGGACGGGCACGTGCTCGCAAAGGTGCAGCCACTGGGCGAGCTGCTTGGGAACCCTCCTCCTGAAAGGCGTTCTGCCTCTGCATGTTTTTGCGACACGATGGTTTGGGGGCTTCGCTTGATGGCCTGACGGCACTTGGGGCTTGGCTGGTGGCTAAGCTGCGGGATCGGCTAGCATCCTCAATCATTGCTTGCGATGGGGCTTGGCTTGGGGCTCGGCTCGGACGTCGCCTCTGTGTGCTAGTGGGGCGCACAGAGTTGGGGGGCTCAGAGTGGGGTGTCGGGGTTGCAGGAATCACTGGCTCAAGCTTGGTATTGGCCTTAGCAGCCCTCTTGGCTTGCAGCTTCGCAAGCTGCTCTTCCAAAAGCTCTTGTTCCCGCCTGAGCTCCGAATCTGAATCCTCTGTGTCCGGGGCTGGGCTGGGAGGTTGCTTACATGCTCGCGGCTTTTTGCTGCTGCCTCTTCTCTCCTGACAAAAGGAATATTGCCGTTCAACATAACCACAGGCACATTTTAGATGTGAGCACAGTTTGACTTGGGTGTGTACATAGCCAAATGGAATAGTTAGATAGCCCGACAAAGACACAACGTGTAGATGTGTACATATGTGCTTTTGGGTGTCTCTTTATCCTTCTCTTTCTGTCTTTCTCTCTATCTCTTGCTCTCAACCTACATCAGTTCTATTTCGATTCATGATGTATCGAAATAGAACTGACATCCATCCATGCAGGCACACATACCCTTAAGACGTGCACGTTCACAAAAGGCTCATGCAGACACTCATTGATATGGATAGAGAACTACAAATCCTGAAACCACGAAGTGCTAATCATTCCGATAAACGGAATACGAACCGGGCCTTGGAAGTTGACTTCGGTGATCCGTGCTTGCGCTTCGTCGGCTTTTGGGGGCTACCAGGGGTTTCGGATGGGTTTGTGAGACTGAGGGATTCAGCAAGGGCTTGCCCTTTGGATGAAGCAGCCGGTGACGTGAAGCTGCCCTTGTCATTTGCTGCTGAATCAAAGCTTCCCTGCAATCTTCGCCGCACAAACCGATCATCAGTTTGGGCATGGCCCGCCATTCCAATGACATCCTGACAAGCAGCTTACTATCGAGCTAGAGAAACACCCAGAGAACCCCACAAAACCAACAGCATCACTATCCTCGGAAGCGTGGCCGGCAGGTGGCTTCGGATCGTCGGCCCTTGCAGGCCCGTCTGGTGACTCAAGTCCGGCCATTTCATTCTCCAGGTCCTGTAGGAAAGTTTAAGAGGGGTCTTGGTTTATTTATATTGTTGTGATTTAGTATAAGTCTGTATCACTTACAACAGCATTGTACGGGTCGAAATCTTCTTGGGTCCTTCAGTTGGTTCTGTAGGGTCTCGTCCGGCAACTCAGACTTGCACTTCACAAGATGTGCCATCCCTACACCCAGCTCGCTGCAACTCCACTGCCTGGAGTGAAGTTGCTTCGGCTGAGACTTCCCCATTTGCTGGAGTCCTAGGAATATATACAGGTTTCCTAACAGCAGCCTCGAGAGAAGTATGCAATTGTACATAGTCAGAGATAAGGGTAACTTTGACTAGTGCCAGGCCACCCCAAATGAGCCCATGGAGTCCCTAAGTCACAACCACGATCTCCCTTAAAAGCTCCGCGGTGTCCCGCGGAAAAAATGTGTCCGCGTTTGCTTTTTGATTGCGTTTTTATTGGGATTCCATATTGGGTTTTTTTGCTTTTTTATTGCGTTTTTTTGGGTTTTGATTGGTTTCTGTTTGCTTTTCGGTTTTTGGGAATCACGATAAATCCCAATAAATATCAACATTTTTATCAACATTCAGGGTCCCTATCTAGTGCGGTTTCCAGGAACTATTTTTTGGGGTACATCTGGTTTCCTTAGGGATATAAAAACCGCGGAATAGTTTCACCAAAACCGCGGCCAAACCCCAATGAGAATTATAAAGTTGTTCCCGCAGTCCGAACCAGAAGCCTGGATTCCAGGTATCCCCGCGGGCCGTTCCCGCGGCCCGTCCCCGCGGCCCGTCCCCGCGGCCCGTCCCGCGTCCCGTCCCCGCGCTCCTGTGGGCCTTGTTTTTAGGTTTTGCGGGAATCCCGCAACTATGGTCAGAGATTATTATCGCCCTGGGAATGCTGACTGGGGTCCTAGTAGGGTTGAACGAGCATCAGAGAATGAAACCCGACAGATTAAAACACACTAATACCATCTCACTTTGTGGCGGGGACCAGGAACAAGAAGGGGTTCAATGGGTTTGCACTCACATCACTCTTTGTCACTTGAGATCACAGCCGGTGCTTGCCATAGCAGCTATGCCATGCCAGCAATTGTGCAATCTTGCAGAGCACTAGCAATCACTAGTAAGAATCATCCAGGCACCTTCTTCAACACTAGGATCATGTAATGCCAGCTGCATATAAGGCTTAAGGCAAGGACGATTCTTCCAGTTGCATGTACGAATTACTGCAGCCGTGCACTTTGTAGCTAGCACTACAAAGCAGCCATTCTGTCCACACATCAGACCGTGGAGGGCAACAAGGGACGAACCCAATCCGGAAGCATCAAATTTGTATTGCCCCGGAGATACACCAAAACCTCACCCATGGAAGCTTCTTCCCAAATGTCACCCAAGCCCTCGTGGCACTTCATATCCATCAGCTGCTCGCGAAGGCCCAGCAGTCTGCGGGGCTCGGGTTTGCCGCTTGCCTGGGCCTTGAACCTGTGCTTCAGGGTCACGATCTTCATCCCAAAGCGTAGAGGATATCGCCTGAGCAAGGGAGTTTGATTGGGTTGTAGGGTAATATAGGTTTTGGGGACACGGGGACTTGACGGGAATGGTGTTGTCTCAGCACATAAGACCCGGGCTCGGTTCCTTTGAGTTGCTTCGTGCCACAATATCTACGTCTCCCGTCGGCACCACGATACCGTTTGGTAGTCTTCCCCTGCAAGCTTCGACGAACTCGTTGCCAAGAGAATAAGCGACCCTTATCGAAGGCTGCGATAGCTGAGGAGTTGGATATAACTGTCGACGGCTTTGCCGTCGGTGAGTCGAAATGTGCCATCCAGAAATTCGTCCGGAAAACCTTAGCATTTCGAAGTTCTTACATAAATAACAAGTATGCAACTTCATCTGCAACATCTATACGATGACTCCGATCATACATAGGAAGTGACACTGATCTGGCGGCAGAGCCAACGAACCCGGGGGTGATGCAGCATCCATGATGTTCGCGGTTGCTCCAGGACGAACACTCCGCCGATGCTAACACAGAGGAGCATGAGTAGCACACTCCTGCCCAGATGGATACACGTGCAAGGATGTTTGAGCGAGTAGGGTAATACACTAGTCACAAACAGCACTGAAATTACCCCGCCTAGCCACCAAGCAGTTGGATTCCATGACGCTTCGTTTGGACACGTCACCCATCGGCAATAAGAAAGATCGCCTGCTGGTGCCCATGTTCACAGTGCTGCTGCTACTGCACTTCACACCGAACCAAGCGATACAATCATCTTCCACACACTGGAGCATCGTGATCGTAGCAAGCCTGGGATGGTTTGTGTTTGGAGTTCGTGGTGTGATCTTCTCACTGTCATCATGCACGGACAAGTATTGGTTGCAACCGTGGTGCCCCATTCCAGCCGGAGTCAGTAGATCCAAGTAGTTCTGTTTATCCGGGGGTCCAGCATAATGTAGGATATCCAGAGGGCAGCCCAGCAACCCCGAGGATGTCATGCATGCAGTTGCCATACCAGATCCACTGAATAACTCCACCCATTGGAAAACCTTACTTGTACCACGAACTTAGAAAACGACAGACGACAGCACAGCAGTTTGACATGCAGCAGACTAGCCGAGAGTCGCGGTCCAAGTGAGGCCCAACATTCTGCGACCAAAAGAGCAGCAGTATACATAGTATGAAGACCTCGAAGCAATCATTCCCAACCCTGTGCAAACATATCCAATTGGCCCAAACCCAAACTACAATCGATCTTCCTGCTGGCTTGAGGCATTGGGGGCATCAAGCACCCGAAGCCGGGCGACGAGCGAGGCCATGGATTCCGAAGTCCACGGTTTCATGGTACCCCAGAGGACAATAAGAAACTATATAGATCGAGGGCCCGATAACTATTGAAATTTTAAGCTACACATGACTAATAGGCGGGGCCCGGAGATAGGTTGCACAGCTTCCAAAAACACTGCGGGTGGCAAGAGTACAGGTGCCAACTGTAGAACATCTCAGACAGCTCCATCTTCTAACTTTGATCAAGCATGCCCCAAACAAGGCTAGCCGGCCTCGAATCTCCTTGATCTTCTGCTTGCGGATGATGCCTTGCTGCTGTCGAACAGCACGTTGAAGACTGACTGACCTGCGTAGGGAGACTATGTGGTCAACAGTCCCCATAACTACTTGCATTATTAGATTTGTGGTGAATTCTTCGCTTAATGCGATACAAAGGGCTACAAAGGGCTTCATAGGGTTTGATAATTATATACATTTCGAACATATATCGATCAAACTCGTCCTCCAGTTGAATGCGCTTCTGCTTCAAGCCGCCGAATCGTGCTACTTGTTATAACAATATATTCCTTTTCGAAACCATGAACCCCGATTGCTTTAAATCACAAATAGCCCATGCGGGCTCTAAACACTTGAAAGGGCTTGGCATGGGTGGGGCCACGTGCTTTGCAGGTGGCGACGATCTCGCAGCGAGCAACCTTTTTGAGGACCGCCAGGCTCAGAGGGCGCTCAAGCTTCTGATGAACAGATTCAGCGGCAAGCAGCCTCACTCCCGAAACTCAAGTAACCTCTTAAGTGCTTTGTAATTCTTTTAAAGCCCATATGGATAACGACAATTAATTGCACATAGGAGTGAGGGTGTCCAGATTTCGGCTTTATGTCCGGGCAGCATCCAAAAGACGCTGCTTGCAAGCTTCGAATTTCTCCAGCGCTTCCTCTTCATCCAAGACGTGAAGATCCAGGGCCTTAGCTACCCCTGAACCCTAACGGTAACCCAAATAACAGAATCGTCGAAGGCAACAGAGGATCCCAGAGGCCTGGGTTTTTTGACAAAGGCACAAGCTGCTTCATGGGAATCCACATGGACTGCATATCAAGTTTCGCTCCACCGATGTAGGCAGCCTTAGCCAACTATTATTTTGGTTAGGATTGACTAAACTTGGTAACTCAACAAGAAAGCAGGCAATCAGCCATAACAGTATGTGCCCAGCTGCTTGGGTTCCACCTGAATCCAGCAATCCGAATGCAGGCCTAGTCCAATATGCCATTAGCTTGTGCCGGGATCTCTCCGAACGGTTGTACTCGTGAACGAACGCTTTGATCTCCAACTCCTCCTATAGCAGGTAGCACAACAAGCCACAAGCGAGCCAAGAGACACAAGGAAAACATTGCTCAATACTCCCCGCTCCTCAGTCCGGGTTCCTGGAGGCTTGTTTTTCTTCTTCTTCGGGGTCGCTTTCTTCTTGGGGTTCTTCGGGGTGGCTTTCTTCTCCGGGGTGGCCGTCTTTTTCGGCCGAGGGGTCATTCTGACTGTGATCTTAAGGCCTGGGTTGCGCTTTGGGGTTGCGGGCTCATCCTCATCCTCAGCGGCCTCCTCATGTTCGGGCGGGGTCCTCAGGGCTGCTGCTGCTGCTGCTGGCCTTTTCATTCTCCCCCCTCTGCCTCTGCCCCGGCCCCGGCCCCGTCCTCGCGGTTTCTCCTTGGGGGCCTCATTTTCCTCTTCCTCTTCCTGCTGGGCCCCCGCCTCCGGTCCAGCATCTTTTTTGCGAGCCTTGCCCTTCGCTTGGGCAGCCTCCTTTCTCGTCTGGTTCAGGGCCAACTGCTCCGCTCGTAAGACAACCTTAATAAACAAAATCAGCAGGTAGATCAACATCCAATCCCCCACGACCCTTCTAAAGCCCGAAAGCAGGAGCTGGCTCATCATCGCCGGTGACCTGTGTGTCCTCCTGGTCTATGTCAGAGCCTGTAGGGATAGTTTATATTTCGGGTTTGGTGTGACATATAGGGTTACAGATATTATCTCGGCCATGCTTCTTATGTATGTATGTATGTATGTATGTATGTATGTATGTATGTATGTATGTATGTATGATTATGTATGTATGTAATTAAGTATGTAAGTATGTCCGTCCGTATGTTCATATTTACATAGACATGTATGTACATACACATGTAAAGGTGTATTTAGGTGTATATAGATCATGCATGTATGCATGCCTGCCTTTGGGTATGTATGGCTGATTCATATACCACCCAATATAAACAAATATATATATATATATATATACACATACACATAACTGTTGCCCTTTCAAATTTTACTAAGTCCCTCTACGTATTTTTACTGAGTGTGATGGGTGTGCGTATTTGGGACGAGCCTCTATCAATGGTGTCGCGGGCAGCGACCTTCTCCGCCCGCTGTCGAGCGTGTCTCTCCGCAATCCTGGGATATCAGATGGATGCTCAGGATATTCGAAATATTGCAAGAAGTGGTGGACAAGCATCATGAGCTTCAACCGCTCGATGTCGGCTGACAGCTGGGCACGTTTTCCGATCTTTGCCAAAGTAGTATCGGAGGGGCCACCCGTGATTACACAGTCATCTTCATCATCATCTGCTTCGAAGTGATGGGTTTTGCGCTTGGGGAGTGTCTTGGCAGCGGTGTGGGTGGGCGGCTTGGGGCGGCTTTCCTCAGGCTCATTCTCAGCATGGTGGTCGCTTGCATTCACCAACTCGGGATAGCCAGCCTGGGAAGGAGTCAAGCAATCCTCGAATGCACCAAATCCTCAAAATCCAACTTGACCCACAAAATCCCGCCTTGTCGCCGAAAGCGGCGACCACCCGACGATAGTCTGCATCCTGAGATATGAGAAAGGTCAGATGGATCAGCCCTTAGCTAGAGCAAGTAGGGAGGGAACCAACAAAAACGCAAGTCTTTCTATTTAGCTGAGGTTCGCGAGCAACCCTCTCAGACTGGAACTGTTTTTTCACCATTGACAGAAGACTCTTAAGGTTCTTGGCATCAGAGATGCAAAGCGATTGCACATGCTCGGGCACCACAAAGTCGGCCGGCATTTTCGGAAAGCGTCCTTTTACCGCCCTTTTGTGAGAAGCTTCGTACAACTTCAACCATATGGCCTCTAACTCCGAAGCGATCATTTCCATGCTCGGGATCTTCAAAGATTTAGCTGCTTTCATCTGGATGATGATGGGAATGAGGAACATGTCATTCATAACAGCTGTTTCTTGACTCACCGCCACAGTCCTATCTCCCGAAGCCGGTGTCACCAAGGCAGTGGGTGCCTCCATCGACATTCGGTCCCGAATCTCGTGATTGCAAAACCAAGCGGAGCCCAAGCCAGTCAAAACGACTGCTTCGATATCCAGCGCCATGGCGCTTGTTTGATCTTGAAAAACTGAAGTAGAAATCGCACAACCGATCGAAAGTAAGAATACCTGCAACACTGACGACCAATGAAGCTGAAGGCAGAACCCTGGCATCATGAGCAGGGCGAGGGTGGGCGCACCTTTTCCGGGCCACCATGGCCACAGGCACAGGAACGCCATTGCTGCCAGTAGCATTGCATTGTTGTTTGCTGCACATGTGACATATTCTTGTCTTGCAGTGTCCCGCTCCCAGACCGGGCGATTTCTTCATAGTAAATTAAGTTTTAAACCCCTACGGCGATGCATAAAACTTCTAAGCCAGGATACCCCCTACTTGATAAACACCTGTATAAAAGCCTAGCCCCAAAACCCGAACAACATAGGCTACATTGCAGACATATTTATATACACATGTAAACCCTAAAGAAGCCCTGCCGCGAGCCACGGCGAGCGAGAGGCAGCGGCCTGGTCACAGGTTTTAAGGTCGGCCGGGTTCCGAAGGGTGGGGTTTAGGCTAGTATATAAACATATTTATGCATGCATGCATGCATACGTACTTGGTGAGAAAGGGCCAAAACAAGTAGGCTCATATTGTGCACACACACACACAGACAGCATGATAAAGATGTGTCGTTCTACACATGTAGGATCTGATAATTTCGAATGGAATGTGTACTGGAGCCTTCTTAATACGACTCAGAACCTCAAGTACTATAGTCCCCAACCAGCTTCACCTAAAATGTGTCCGCTCTAGCTGCCCCCGAAAAACATTTAATAAACCAAAATACGCCCTTTTATCATGGAAATCCAGAATTTTCCGAAAGGCTGGAAAAATCCAGCCGCTAGGATCTTCAGGTATACTATATACTACATACTACATACTATAGTACTTCTACTATATAGTGTGTTTCAGTGGAGCGGGTGGGTGCCAGAAAGATCTGAAGAAATACCTTTAACTGTTAAGATCAGCGCAAACCGCCAACACCCCTAAACCCGTCAAGCATCGGCGGGCCCACCGCGGGGCGGGGTCTTATAATATGTGCTCCATACTATATACTTTTCCCTTTCTTATATACTGTATACTCTTTATATTTTTTACGATATACGATATGCGATATACGATATACTATATACTATATACTATATACTATATATTATATACTATATACTATATACTATGAACTATGAACTATGAACTATATACTATATACTATATACTATATACTATATACTATCTACTATCTACTGTATACTATAAACTATCTACTATATACTATGTACGATATACTATATACGATATACTATATACTATTTCACTATATACGATATGCGATATACGATATACTATATACTATATACTATATACTATATACTATATAAAATATACTATATACTATATACTATATACTATATACTATATACTACATACGATGTACTAGATTCTATATATTATATGCTACATACTATGTACTAAAACACAGCAGCATCACTTCCCTTCTCAATCTTGCTCCCTGACCCTGAACCCAGCAAGCGCAAACACACACAGCAATTTCAACATGTGCCTGCTTAAAGACAAAGCACAGCACAACAGCGGACGAACATCAAACGACATAAAACAAAAACCAGCAGGGCCATGCCTACACATTACGTTGTGGGGCTCCTTATTATGATTTCCGTGAACAAGTCATCAAAAAGGTAGGTTGTTCCGGGTTCAGATGGGGCTCAGGCTTTCTTGGAGGAGCGGATCTTCGAGTCTCTGCCGGAGTGGAAGTTTGATCATCTGCGCCTAGAGCTCGTGGCAGAGCAGCTGCGGTTCAGAGGTTCCGGAAGGGATTTTACGCCCTAAGTTTTCAAGGTTTTGAGGCGAAGGGCTGGAGTTGCCGACAGAACCAACTGTTTGATACCCCAGCCTACTCCACCCTACCACCCCTACCAACCTACCCTACCCTACCCCACCCCACCCACCCTTGCCCTACCCCACACCCACTGTATACTATATACTATATACTATATACTGTGTTTCAGTGGAGCGGGTGGGTACCAGAAAGATCTGAAGAAATACCTTTAACTGTTAAGATCAGCGCAAACCGCCAACACCCTTAAACCCGCCAAGCATCGGCGGGCCCACCGCGGGGCGGGGTCTTATAATATACACTTTATACTGTATACTATATACTATATACCATATGTTATATACTATATACTATTCATATTATATACTATATACTTACTATCTACTATATACTACATACTATGTACTATATACTATATACTACATACGATGTACCATATACTATATACTATTTGTTATAGGGCTTGCATTATGTATTTTTGAGCACACCGGAGGCCGGGAAGCAACAAGATTCGCGGACTGACATGCCCGTTACTTCTGCTCTAACCAAACTTTTGGGATTATCAAGGATACAATGTTTATTCTGGTTCTACTAAGGAAAACACTCCTACCCCACCGCACCCTACCCTACCCTACCCTACCCTCCCTACCCTACCCTACCCCACCCTACCACCCCTACCAACCTACCCTACCCCACACCACCCACCCCTGCCCTACCCCATACCCACTGTATACTATATACTATATAGTATATACTATATACTATATACTATATACTATATACTATATACTATATACTATAATACTATATACTGTATAGTGTGTTTCACTGGAGCGGGTGGGTACCAGAAAGATCTGAAGAAATACCTTTAACTGTTAAGATCAGCGCAAACTGCCAACACCCCTAAACCCGCCAAGCATCGGCGGGCCCACCGCGGGGCGGGGGCTTATAATATGTGCTACATACTATATACTATATACCCTATATTATATACTATATACTCTTTATATTATATACGGTATACTATATACTATATTCTATATACTGCATACTATGTACTAGATACTATGTACTATATGCTACTCACTAAAACACAGCAGCATCACTTCCCTTCTCAATCCTGCCCTCTGACCCTGAACCCAGCAAGCCCAAACTCACACAGTAATTTCCACATGTGCCTGCTTAAAGACAAAGCACAGCACAACAGCGAACGAACATCAAACGACATAAAACAAAAACCAGCAGAGCCATGCCTACACATTACTTTGTGGGGCTCCTTATTATGATTTCCGTGAACAAGCCATCAAAAAGGTAGGTTGTTCCGGGTTCAGATGGGGCTCAGGCTTTCTTGGAGGAGCAGATCTTCGAGTCTCTGCCGGACTGGAAGTTGGATCATCTGCGCCTAGAGCTCGTGGCAGAGCAGCTGCAGTTCAGAGGTTCCGGAAGGGATCCCAAGCCCTAAGTTTTATTCAAGGTTTTGAAGTGAAGGGCTGGAGTTGCCGGCAGGGCCAACTGTTTGATACCCCAGCCTACTCCACCCTACCACCCCTACCAACCTACCCTACCCTACACCACCCCACCCACCCCTGCCCTATCCCATACCCACTGTATACTTTATACTATATACTATATAATATCTACTATATACTATATACTATATGCTACATACTATATACTATATACTATATACTATATACTATATACTATATACTATATACTGTGTTTCAGTGGAGCGGGTGGGTACCAGAAAGATTTGAAGAATTACCTTTAACTGTTAAGATCAGCGCAAACCGCCAAACACCCCTAAACTTGCCAAGCATCGGCGGGCCCACCGCGGGGCTGGGGCTTATAATATACACTATATACTATATACTATACACCCTATATTATATACTATATATTTTTATGTTATATACTATACAATTACTAAACACTAAATACTATATACTATATACTACATACGATGTACTATATACTATATACTATTTGTTATAGGGCTTGCATTATGTATTTTTGAACACATGGGAGGCCGGGAAGCAACAAGATTCGCGGACTGACATGCCCGGCCACATCAGGTTGGAAGCCGAGAGGATCCCTGTCCTAGAACGCACCACCCCTTGTTTTACTTCTTTTCTAACCAAACTTTTGGGTTTAATAAGGATACAATGTTTATCCTGGTTCTACTAAGGAAGACAGTCCTACCCCACCCTACCCTAGCCTACGCTACCCTACCCCACCCTACCGCCCCTACCAACCTACCCTACCCTACCCCACACCACCCACCCCTGCCCTACCCCATACCCACTGTATACTATATACCATATACTATATACTATATACTATATACTATATACTATATACTATATACTATATACTATATACTATATGCTACATACTATATACTATGTACTTTATACTATATACTATATACTATATACTATATACTATATAGTTTGTTTCAGTGGGGCGGGTGGGTACCAGAAAGATCTGAAGAATTAACTTTAACTGTTAAGATCAGCGCAAACCGCCGACACCCCTAAACCCGCCAAGCATCGGCGGGCCCACCGCGGGGCGGGGGCTTATGATATGCACTACATACTATATACTATATACCATATATTATATACTATATACTATATAGTGTATATATATATATATACATATGTATATTATACTATATACTATATACTATATACTAGATACTAGATACTATATACTGTATACTATATACTATATACTATATACTATATACTATATACTATATACTATATACTATATACTATATACTATATACTTTATACTTTATATACTATATACTATATACTATATACTTTATATTATATACTATATACTATATACTATATACTATATACTATATTATTTTTTACCATATACTATATACTATATACTATATACTATATACTACATACTACATACTATATACTATATACTATATACTGTTTACTATATACTATATACTATATACTACTTACTATGTACTTTCTTCTATATACTGAATGCTACATACTAATACTTTATACTATATAGTGTGTTTCAGTGGAGCGGGTGGGTACCAGAAAGATCTGAAGAAATACCTTTAACTGTTAAGATCAGCGCAAACAGCCAACACCCCTAAACCCGTCAAGCATCGGCGGGCCCACCGCGGGGCGTGGGCTTATAACATACACTACATACTATAGACTATATGTATATATTATATATACTGTATACTTTTTCATTATTCATATACTATATAATTACTATATACTACATACTATGTACTATCTACTATATACTCTATACTATAGACTATAGACTATATACTATATACTATATACTATATACTATATACTATATACTATATACTTTATATTATATACTATATACTATATACTATATACTATATTATTTTTTACCATATACTATATACTATATACTATATACTATATACTATATACTATATACTATAATATACTATATACAGTATACTATATACTATATACTATATACTATATACTATATACTGCATACTATGTACTAGATACTATATGTTATATGCTACATACTATACTATATCACAGCAGCATCACTTCCCTTCTCAATCTTGCTTCCTTACCCTGAACCCAGCAAGCGCGAACACACACAGTAATTTCAACATGTGCCTGCTTAAAGACAAAGCGCAGCACAACAGCGGACGAACATCAAACGACATAAAACAAAAACCAGCAGAGCCATGCCTACACATTACTTTGTGGGGCTCCTTATTATGATTTCCGTGAACAAGTCATCAAAAAGGCAGGTTGTTCCGGGTTCAGATGGGGCTCAGGCTTTCTTGGAGGAGCAGATCTTCGAGTCTCTGCCGGACTGGAAGTTGGATCATCTGCGCCTAGAGCTCGTGGCAGAAAAGCTGCAGTTCAGAGGTTCCGGAAATAATCCTAAGCCCTAAGTTTTCAAGGTTTTGAGGTGAAGGGCTGGAGTTGCCGACAGAACCAACTGCTTGATACCCCAGCCTACTCCACCCTACCACCCCTACCAACCTACCCTACCCTACCGCACCCCACCCACCCTTGCCCTACCCCACACCCACTACTGTATACTATATACTATATACTATATGCTATATACTGTGTTTCAGTGGAGCGGGTGGGTACCAGAAAGATCTGAAGACTTACCTTTAACTGTTAAGATCAGCGCAAACCGCCAACACCCTTAAACCCGCCAAGCATCGGCGGGCCCACCGCGGGGCGGGGGCTTAGAATATACACTATATACTATGTACTATATACCATATGTTATATACTATATACTATTCATATTATATACTATATACTTACTATATACTATATACTACATTCTATGTACTATATACTATATACTATATACTATATACTACATACTATGTACTATATACTATATACTATTTGTTATAGGGCTTGCATTATGTATTTTTGAGCACACCGGAGGCCGGGAAGCAACAAGATTCGCGGACTGACATGCCCGGCCACATCAGGTTGGAAGCCGACTGGATCCCTGTCCTAGTTACTTCTGCTCTAACCAAACTTTTGGGATTATCAAGGATACAATGTTTATTCTGGTTCGACTAAGGAAAACACTCCTAACTCACCGTACCCTACCCTGCCCTACCCTACCCTCCCTACCCTACCCTACCCTACCCCACCCTACCACCCCTACCAACCTACCCTACCCCACCCCACCCACCCCTACCCTACCCCATACCCACTATACACTACGTACTATATACTATATACTATATACTATATACTATATACTATATACTATATACTATATACTATATACTGTGTACTGTATACTATATACTATATACTATATACTACATACTATATACTATATACTATATACTATGTACTATATGCTATATACTACATACTACATACTACTTACTATATACTTTAATACTATATACTATATAGTGTGTTTCAGTGGAGCGGGTGGGTACCAGAAAGATCTGAAGAATTACCTTTAACTGCTAAGATCAGCGCAAACCGCCAACACCCCTAAACCCGCCAAGCATCGGCGGGCCCACCGCGGGGCGGGGTCTTATAATATGTGCTACATACTATATACTATATACCCTATATTGTATACTATATTCACTATATATTATATACTATATACTATATACTATATACTGTATACTATATACTATATACTATATACTGTTTACTATATACTATATACTAATAAACTATGTAGTATATACTATATACTATATGCTACTCACTATGTACTAAAACACAGCAGCATCACTTCCCTTCTCAATCCTGCCCCCTGACCCTGAACCCAGCAAGCGCAAACTCACACAGTAATTTCAACATGTGCCTGCTTAAAGACAAACCACAGCACAACGGCGGACGAACATCAAACGACATAAAACAAAAACGAGCAGAGCCATGCCTACACATTACTTTGTCGGGCTCCTTATTATGATTTCCTTGAACAAGTCATCAAAAAGGTAGGTTGTTCCGGGTTCAGATGGGGCTCAGGCTTTCTTGGAGGAGCAGATCTTCGAGTCTCTGCCGGACTGGAAGTTAGATCATCTGTGCCTAGAGCTCGTGGCAGAGCAGCTGCAGTTCAGAGGTTCCGGAAGGGATCCTAAGCCCTAAGTTTTCTTCAAGGTTTTGAGGTGAAGGGCTGGAGTTGCCGGCAGGGCCAACTGTTTGATACCCCAGCCTACACCACCGTACCATCCCTACCAACCTACCCTACCCTACCCCGCCCAACCCTGCCCTATCCCATACCCACTGTATACTTTATACTATATACTATATACTATATACTATATGCTATATACTATATACTATATACTATATTCTATATACTATATACTATATACTACATACTATATACTATAAACTATATACTATATACTTTATACTATATACTATATACTTTATACTATATACTATATAGTTTGTTTCAGTGGGGCGGGTGGGTACCAGAAAGATCTGAAGAATTACCTTTAACTGTTAAGATCAGCGCAAGCCGCCAACACCCCTAAACTTGCCAAGCATCGGCGGGCCCATCGCGGGGCGGGGGCTTACAATATACACTATATACTATATACTATACACCATATATTATATATTATATACTTTTTATATTATATATTAAATACTATATACTATATATTGTATACTATATACTATATACTATATACTATATACTATATACTATGTACTATATACTATATACCATATGTTATAGGGCTTGCATTATGTATTTTTGAACACACCGGAGGCCGGGAAGCAACAAGATTCGCGGACTGACATGCCCGGCCACATCAGGTTGGAAGCCGAGAGGATCCCTGTCCTAGAACGCACCACCCCTTGTTTTACTTCTGTTCTAACCAAACTTTTGGGTTTAATAAGGATACAATGTTTTTCCTGGTTCTACTAAGGAAGACAGTCCTACCCCACCCTACCCTACCCTACCCCACCCTACCACCCCTACCAACCTACCCTACCCTACCCCACCCCACCCCACCCACCCCTGCCCTAACCCATACCTACTGTATACTATCTACTATATACTATATATTATATACTATATACTATATACTTTATACTATATACTATATGCTACATACTATATACTATATACTATATAGTTTGTTTCAGTGGGGCGGGTGGGTACCAGAAAGATTTGAAGAATTACCTTTAACTGTTAAGATCAGCGCAAACCGCCGACACCCCTAAACCCGCCAAGCATCGGCGGGCCCACCGCGGGTCGGGGGCTTATATTATGTACTATACACCATATATTATATATTATATACTCTTTATATTATATACTATATACTATATACTATATAGTATATAGTATATAGTATATATATATATATATATATTGTACTATATACTATATGCTATATACTATATACTATATACTATATACTATATACTATATACTATATACTATATACTATGTACTATATACTTTTTACTATATACTATATACTATATACTATTTACTATATACTTTATACTACTTACTATGTACTATATTCTAAATACTATATGCTACCCACTCCTGCCCTACCCCATACCTATATATTATATACTATATACTATATACTATATACTATATACTATATACTACATACTTTATACTACATACTTTATACTATAAGTTATATACTATATACTATATACTATATATTATTTACTATATTCTATATACTATATACTATATACTATATACCGTGTTTCAGTGGAGCGGGTGGCGCAAGCCGCCAACACCCCTAAACCCGCCAAGCATCGGCGGGCCGAGGGTAGTAGGGTAGGGCAGGGTATGACATCACAAAGCTGGAGGCCGCACCTTTTGCTGACCGGCTCCGTCTCTTGGCTTACAGGTGGCCGATACCTTAGAGGGCAGGGCACGACGGGGTGGATTTGCCCTTGCTCAGCTTTGAGTCGGCTCTTTCAGCCTAGACCCCTACCTCCCCTACCCTACCCTACTACCCCACCCTGTACCCTATACCCTACCCTACTACTACCCTGCTACCCTCTCCCCTACCAGCCTTTACTATGAAGCCATTCTAAAGCCCATTTTCCCTGCCCCCTTTCGTCGGCTCTGTTCTTAAATCGTATTGCTGTTAGGTTTAGGGTTTAGGGTTAAGCACTGTGACCCACCAAACCTTGACAACCTACAACCCAACCCCCCCAAACTTGACATCTTACAAACCTTTCAGCCTCCCTAAACAGACTCTAAACCCGAAACCGGAAGCCTTCGACCAAACCACTTAAAGAGCAAAGAAACCTTCACGCCTACACCCTCATCCCGCATCCCTAAATCCTAAACTCGATGCCTTAGACCTCAAACAAAGAAGCAAAGAAGCCTACACTCTCATACCCCAACTTATACAAATCCTAAACCCGAATCCTTAGACCTCAAACACTAAAACATCCCC
Source organism: Symbiodinium sp. CCMP2592 (assembly GCA_905221615.1). Classification (NCBI taxonomy): domain Eukaryota; class Dinophyceae; order Suessiales; family Symbiodiniaceae; genus Symbiodinium; species Symbiodinium sp. CCMP2592. The sequence goes on from CAJNDT010000531.1 coordinate 96,615, forward strand.
TAAACACCCCTAAAACCAACCTCCGTGGCAGAGCAGCTGCAGTTCAGAGGTTCCGGAAGGGATCCTAAGCCCTAAGTTTTCAAGGTTTTGAGGTGACGGGCTGGAGTTGCCGACAGAACCAACTGTTTGATACCCCAGCCTACTCCACCCTACCACCCCTCCCAGCCTACCCTACCCTACCCCACCCCACCCACCCCTGCCCTTCCCCACACCCACTGTATACTTTATACTATTTACTATTTACTATATACTATATACTATATACTATATAGTTTGTTTCAGTGGAGCGGGTGGGTACCAGAAAGATCTGAAGAATTACCTTTGACTGTTAAGATCAGCGCAAACCGCCAACACCCCTAAACCCGCCAAGCATCGGCGGGCCCACCGCGGGGCGGGGGCTTATAATATACACTATATACTATATACTATATACTATATACCATATGTTTTATACTATATACTATTCATATTATATACTATATACTTACTATCTACTATATACTACATACTATGTACTATATACTATATACTATATACTACATACTATGTACTACATACTATATACTTGTTGTTATAGGACTTGCATTATGTATTTTTGAACACACCGGAGGCCGGGAAGCAACAAGATTCGCGGACTGACATGCCCGGCCACATCAGGTTGGAAGCCGAGAGGATCCCTGTCCTAGAACGCACCACCCTTGTTTTACTTTTGCTCTAACCAAACTTTTGGGATTAATAAGGATACAATGTTTACTCTGGTTCTACTAAGGAAAACACTCCTACCCCACCCTACCCTACCCTACCCTACCCTACCCCACCCTACCACCCCTACCAACCTTCCTGCCCTACCCCACCCACCCCTGCCCTACCCCATACCCACTATATACTATGTACGATATACTATATACTACATACTACATACTACATACTATAATACTTTATACTATATAGTGTGTTTCAATGGAGCGGGTGGGTACCAGAAAAATCTGAAGAAATACCTTTAACTGTTAAGATCAGCGCAAACCGCCAACACCCCTAAACCCGCCAAGCATCGGCGGGCCCACCGCGGGGCGGGGGCTTGTAATATGTACTACATACTATATACTATATACCATATATTTTCTTCTATTCACTCTTTATATACTATATACTATATACTATATACTATATACTACTTACTATGTAGTATATACTATATACTATATGCTACATACTATGTACTAAAACACAGCAGCATCACTTCCCTTCTCAATCCTGCCCCCCTGACCCTGAACCCAGCAAGCGCAAACCCACACAGTAATTTCAACATGTGCCTGCTTAAAGACAAGGCACAGCACAACAGCGGACGAACATCAAACGACATCAAACAAAAACGAGCAGAGCCATGCCTACACATTACTTTGTGGGGCTCCTTATTATGATTTCCTTGAACAAGTCATCAAAAAGGTAGGTTGTTCCGGGTTCAGATGGGGCTCAGACTTTCTTGGAGGCGCAGATCTTCGAGTCTCTTCCGGACTGGAAGTTGGATTATCTGCGCCTAGAGCTCGTGGCAGACCAGCTGCAGGTCAGAGGTTCCGGAAGGGATCCTAAGCCCTAAGTTTTCTTCAAGGTTTTGACGTGAAGGGCTGGAGTTGCCGGCAGGGCCAACTGTTTGATACCCCAGCCTACTCCACCCTACCACCCCTCCCAACCTACCCTACCCTACCCCACCCCACCCACACCTGCCCTATCCCATACCCACTGCATACTTTATACTATATACTTTATACTATATACTATACACTATATACTATATACTATATACTATATACTTTATGCTACATACTATATACTATATGCCATATAGTTTGTTTCAGTGGGGCGGGTGGGTACCAGAAAGATCTGAAGACTTACCTTTAACTGTTAAGATCAGCGCAAACCGCCAACACCCCTAAACTTGCCAAGCATCGGCGGGCCCACCGCGGGGCGGGGGCTTATAATGTACACTATATACTATATACCATATATCATATACTATATACTTATTATATTATATACTATACATTTACTATATACTAAATACTATATACTATATACTACATACTATGTACTATATACTGTATACTATTTGTTATAGGGCATGCATTATGTATTTTTGAACACACCGGAGGGCGGGAAGCAACAAGATTCGCGGACTGACATGCCCGGCCACATCAGGTTGGAAGCCGAGAGGATCCCTGTCCTAGAACGCACCACCCTTGTTTTACTTCTGTTCTCACCGAACTTTTGGGATTATCAAGGATACAATGTTTATCCTGGTTCTACTAAGGAAAACACTCCTACCCCACCCTACCCTACCCTCCCTACCCTACCCTACACCACCCTACCACCCCTACCAACCAACCCTACCCTACCCCACCCCACCCACCCCTGCCCTACCCCATACCCACTGTATACTTTATATACTATAAAGTATATAGTTAAATACTATGTACTATATACTACATACTACATACTACATACTACATACTATATACTATACTATGTACTATATAGTGTGTTTCAGTGGAGCGGGTGGGTACCAGAAAGATCTGGAGAATTACCTTTAACTGTTAAGATCAGTGCAAACCGCCGACACCCCTAAACCCGCCAAGCATCGGCGGGCCCACCGCGGGGCGGGGGCTTATAATATGTACTACATACTATATACTATATACCATATATTATATACTTCATAGTATCTATATTATATACTATATACTATATACTATATACTATTTACTATATACTACATACTATATACTATATACTATATACTATATACTATATACTATATACTATATGCTACATACTTTATACTATATGCTACATACTATGCACAAAAACACAGCAGCATCACTTCCCTTCGCAATCCTGCCCCCTGACCCTGAACCCAGCAAGCGCAAGCACACACAGTAATTTCAACATGTGCCTGCTTAAAGACAAGGCACAGCACAACAGCGGACGAACATCAAACGACATCAAACAAAAACGAGCAGCGCCATGCCTACACATTACTTTGTGGGGCTCCTTATTATGATTTCCTTGAACAAGTCATCAAAAAGGTAGGTTGTTCCGGGTTCAGATGGGGCTCAGGCCTTCTTGGAGGAGCAGATCTTCGAGTCTCTGCCGGACTGGAAGTTGGATCATCTGCGCCGAGAGCTCGTGGCAGAGCAGCTGCAGGTCAGAGGCTCCGGAAGGGATCCTAAGCCCTAGGTTTTCAAATTTTTGAGGCCAAGAGCTGGAGTTGCCGGCAGGGCCAACTGTTTGACACCCCATGATTCGGCTGGAGATCCAGTCACGGTGCCGTCGGCTTCTTGACCGGGTTCGACTGAATATGGGTGGACTTACTTGTCTAGAGTCTAGAGTCGACACATCTGCTGGTGCACCCTGTTGAGCTTGCAAGCGGAAGTGTTATGCCGAAGGTTTCAGCACCCTGGGTCTGGGTTCCTTCGGACTTGCCATGGCTTCTTTCAACAGCGAGCCGAATGCGCGATGTGCTTCGTGTGAGTACTATGCTTTTCGGAAGAGAAGTTAGGCCAGATGCAGGGTTTCAGGTTGCATGGGACGAACGACAAGTGCAGTAAGCTTGTGAAGATGCCGAGTGCAGCCCCAGGTGTCGCTGAGCTGGTGAAGCACAGGGAAACCTCAGTTCTGCGAGTGGCGCCCCGGTGATCTCATAGATTTGGATGAGGGCTGCCACATTTGGAAGGTGGGTTTCGGAGGCACAAAGTCGCATTGCAGCGCAAGATTCAGTGCAAAGGGCCGCTCGCGGCATCTGCAAGCGGCCAGCAAAGCTTCAGGTGAAGACCGTGGACCTCGGCGGCATGTCCGCCCTGGCCAGGAAGAGCGCAGAGGACGAAGTGAGCCTTCTGTCCGGGCCTCAGCAGCCGCCGGAGAGATTGTGGAGGTGGGCCTCTCGATTTAGCTCTGCTGTGAGAGGCACCGGCTGTTTCATCCGCACATCATCGCCTACATATACTACATACTATATACTATATACTATCTACTATCTACTATCTACTATATACTATATACTATATACTATATGCTATATACTATATGCTATATACTATATACTATATACTATATACTATGTACTATATACTATATAAGATGTACTATATACTATATATTATATACTATATACTACATACTATGTACTACATACTATATACTATATACTATATACTATATACTATATACTATATACTATATACTATATACTATATACTATATACTATATACTATATACCATATACTATATACTATATACTATATACTATATACTATATACTATATACTATATACTATATACTATATACTATATACTATATACTATAGACCATATACTATAGACCATACACTATACACTATATACTATATACTATACTACTATATACTATATACTATATACTATATACTATATACTATATACTATATATTATATACTATATACTATATATTATATATTATATACTATATACTATATATTATGTACTATATACTATATACTATATGCTATATTCCATATACTATATACTATATACCATATACTATACACTATATACTATATACCATATACTATATACTATATACTATATACTATATATTATATACTATATACTATATACTATATACTATATACTACTATATACTATATACTATATACTATATACTATATACTATATACTATATACTATATACCATATACCATATACTATATACTATATACTATATACTATATACTACATACTATATACTATATACTATATACTATATACTGAAGACCATATACTATAGACCATATACTATACACTATATACTATATACTATATACTATATACTATATACTATATACTATATACTATATACTATATACTATATACTCTATATTATATACTATATACTATATACTATATACTAGATACTATATACTATATACTAGATACTATATACTATATACTATATACTATATACTATATACCATATACTATATACTATATACTTTTTGTTATAGGTCTTGCATTATGTATTTTTGAACACACCGGAGGCCGGGAAGCAACAAGATTCGCGGACTGACATGCCCGGCCACATCAGGTTGGAAGCCGAGAGGATCCCTGTCCTAGTCACTTTTGCTCTAACCAAACTTTTGGGATTAATACGGATACAATGTTTATTCTGGTTCTACCAAGGAAAACAGGTGAGGCGGCTCGTCGACGACGACGGGCAAATCGCGCGAACCCACAAGGAGCTTCAGGCGCATCTTCATAAGGGTCAACAAGAGTTTCTTGAAAGGCTCGGCGGTTAGGGTGGCAGGTAGTGGGGGGTAGGGAGGGTAGTAGGGTAGGGCAGGGTATGACATCACAAAGCTGGAGGCCGCACCTTTTGCTGACCGGCTCCGTCTCTTGGCTTACAGGTGGCCGATACCTTAAAGGGCAGGGCACGACGGGGTGGATTTGCCCTTGCTCAGCTTTGAGTCGGCTCTTTCAGCCTAGACACTTGGCATCAAGGCCGATGCTGCCACGTGGCCTGCGTCAACAGCCCTACCTCGCCTACCCTACCCTACTACCCCACCCTGTACCCTATACCCTACCCTACTACTATCCTGCTACCCTCTCCCCTACCAGCCTTTACTACCCCTGCCTGCCCTACTCTACCCTGCCGTCGCACTCAGACAAGTTTGAAGCCATTCTAAAGCCCAGTTTGCCTGCTCCCCCCAAAAAAATTGTAGCTGCATGTTGGGTTCGGCGACTCTGTATAGTAACAGGCCACGCGGCAGTGTTGGCCTCGCAACGGCTCGGTGCGCAACTCAGTGGAACCCTCTGGCTGAGCATTATCCCCCCTCCCTCGCATGATTCCCTGCCCCCTTTCGTCGGCTCTGTTCTTAAATCGTATTGCTGTTAGGTTTAGGGTTTAGGGTTAAGCACTCTGACCCACCAAACCTTGAAAACCTACAACCCAAACCCCCTAAACTTGACATCCTACAAACCTTTCAGCCTCCCTAAACAGACTCTAAACCCGAAGCCGGAAGCCTTCGACCAAACCACTTAAAGAGCAAAGAAACCTTCACCCTTACACCCTCATCCCTAAACCCTAAACTCGATGCCTTAGACCTCAAACAAAAAAGCAAAGAATCCTACACTCTCATACCCCAACCCTTACACAAATCCTAAACCCGAATCCTTAGACCTCAAACACTAAAACATCCCCTAAACAGCCCTAAAACCAACCTCAAAAAAAGAGAGCAAAAAACCTTCAAAAACATAAGCAAAGAAACAAGGCCACCGAGTCGGACCGAAGGGAGCAAGTCGGCAGGAGGCCGGGGAAGGGAGCCTTCTAGGGTTTAGGGATTAGGGTTTAGGGATTAGGTTTTATGGTTTAGGGTTTAGGGATTGGGGTTTGGGGATCAGGGTTTAGGGATTAGGGTTTAGAGTTCAGAGTTTAGGGTTTCGTGAGTGTAGAACTCGGGAATGAAGTCTATTCGGGTTTCATAAAGAGTTTCGGGTTTTAGAAGAATGTAGGATTGAAGTTTAGTTGAGGTTTCGTGTGGGGGGTTAGGGTCTAGAAGGGTGAGGATTGAAGTTGATTTGGGGTTTCATATGGGGTTTAAGGTTTAGAAGGGTTTAGGATTGAAGCTGATTCGGGGTTTCATATAGGGTTTGGGGTTTAGAAGGTTTTAGGATTGAAGCTGATTCGTGGTTTCACAGAGTCACAGAGGTTTCCCCCTCAGCATTATAAGCATTAGGTTTGTTTTTTGAGACTGTTGTAGGGGGTGTGTACAGTAAGAGCTTTACACGGGCTGTTATGTGGAGGACCGATCTCTTAACGGGTTTACGTTACGGGTTTTGTGAGGGTTGTAGAAAGGTTTACCTAGAGAGTCCTACGCTTTCGGGCGCCTCGGCTCACATGGGATCTTGCTTAGCATGCATCTGTGAAGGTTTCAACAGCCAACCTACAAAGGTAGGGGCACCTTTGCTTTTGTGTTCAATGTGTTTGGTGGAGAAGAGTCTCACGCGCGTAAATAAAAGGCTCTGAGGTTCGAGATTCGAGGCCCTATCTGCAGCGTTTCAGAAGATGTGTTCGGGTTTTTTGTCTTCTATTGGGGTATACATAGTGTTTCTACGGGTAAGTTGTCGTTTGCCACTGTTCCGGGCTTCTTCAGCTTCGCGGATGATGTCAAGCAGCCGTGCTGTATTGAAGGCGAGAGTTCTGACACAGCCTTAACTGCCCTCAATGAAGTCATGTAGTAAAAGCACTATGGGATCATTGAGCAATCGGATGCTGGAGTCTTTGATTAAAGCTAAACCCGACAAACGGGCCTTGAACAACTTTGGCGCCGAAGCCTCAAGACCCAGACAACCCTTGACCTTTAACCCGTCAATTCCCAAACACAGCCCACCTCCCCCCCCCCCCGCCAACAGCCAGGAAGCCCAAAGCATGTGCATCTTAAAAACAAGAGTATCAGCCGCCCTCCTGCCCCATGCACAAAAATCAACTCCTTCAGGACTTCAGGGCCACTCGAAGCCTCGAAGACGTAGGCTTCGGCCTACCCAAGGTTCCTTTAGAAGGAAGCCTTTAGCTAAGGGCCTACCGCACCCTACTAGGATCCCCTCATGTCGAACTTATAGGGACGCTACAACATGGTGGGCTGCGGTAGCTTCAGGTAGGGTCTAGAAGCCTGCCTACTGAATGGGCCTCGAAGAATGCCTGAATGCATCAGCAGCCTCCATGCTGCCCGAATGAACTACTCCTTCGTGTCGCATCAAGAATGAGAAGGACCAGCTAGTCATGCACAGGATGGGGCCACGGACTCACGCGTGGCGACGCCTCTTGCTTGCATGAAGCTCTCCGCCCTAAGCCCATGGGTGCATGCAGCTATGACACTGCACAGCAGGCTGGGTGGCAACCACCACTAGGAACTTCTGGGCTCGCCGCAAACTTAAAGGTTAAAAGCCTGCACCTTAATCCTCCCAGCTGTAAACTGCTTGCGATTTCGGCGAGTCGTGACGGTCCACAGATAGGTCCAAGCATGAACTAGCCAGTAGTCCGATTTGCAATCTTTAGTTAAATGATTTCCAACACCACTTCTGGGTTCCCTCTTGCAAGTATAGTATAACACCCCCAAAACCGTTTCCAATTATGAAGGCTCGTATATTATGGTTGTGATGCTCTTGAGAGTCTTAAAGCCATTAGGGCTTTAGTCGGTTTAGTGTTTATTGTAGGGTTTAAGGGTTTCGGTTCAGGGTTTTGGTGTCGGAGGGCTCATGGGCTTTACGGTCTAATGTTCCAACTTTGTGGCTTCCACTTTATGGTTTCAAATCCCCGAATTATTAGTGGATGCCCAGGTCAGGAAGTCGAGTGACAAAAAGCGCAAGTGGGAGGCCTTCGTCACGGTTTGGGTTTGGGTTTTAGGGTTGAGGTCAGGATTAGGTCTCTGAGGGTTTTGGGCATTCTTGACTGTGGGATTTTTCCGGGAGCGAGCTGATTTCGAAACGTGCCTGTCAAGGGAAGTCTGCTTTATGGTTTCATCTTTGACACAGAGGCCAGAAGCTGACCATAAGGCAGGCATGCCCTGCGATTTGCAGCCCTATACGCTAAACCTACAACCGTAGTAGGATCTCGCAAAGGCACTATCAATTAGTGAGCGTCTCGGCATCTGTCGAATGGTGCCCAACACTTATGCTTCCTTTGACTGGATCGCCGAAGAAGCCCTCTTTCTCGAACCCTTCTGCTGGTTCCCATCTGCATCGTTCGACTGTTTCAGGGGTCTTGGGCCCTTGGAGTAGTGGTGCACCCCAAACCCTATGAGCCCCAGAAAAACTAAGTTAAACTCCCACAACACAAAGCCCTAAATCGAAGAATTAGTCATAGCATCTCGACTCCGCAACCCGCGGCCTTACACCCTAAAGGCGAAAGCCTAAACCAATATAGGGTTGAAACGCTTGAATTTGACCAACATGACTATTTAGGTTTACTTGTTACGATGGATATCCTAAAACCGTATTCTGGCCTATTCTAGCTAGTCGGGCACTACATCAGATGAGCTTGGCGGCCGTAGGACAAGCCGAAAGCCACGAAGCCACTTGGAGAGCATTGGTGTGGCGATTAAGGGTTCAGGGGTTGAGAATCTAGGGTTCAGGGTCATTTACGGAATTAGGGGTACCAGTTTTTAGGGGTCAGGTGAAGGATGACCCATCTTTTTGTAGGTCTCTGTCCGGTGGGGTCCATTTAGTGTTTGAAGCGCCTCTGGGCAAAAAGGCTCCCGTGCCGCCGGATTTTGTATTTCGTGATGCCGGTTTCTTCTCCTGTTTTTTCTGCCGCTGTCAATTCCCTTTAGTGTCTTTCTTGGAGTAGTCCTGAGCTTTTCTGCTACTGCTCCCATCTCTTTGCTCCTTCTTGCACATGCGGGAGTATATGGTGCCCTGCCTTCCGCAACCCATTGTATCAATTCGCATGAATGGTAGGATAACCTCCGCCACTGGCTGCATTGTCCGCCCTCCCTTGTATCCTCACCCAGCCCCTTTCGTCGGCTCTGATTTGGAATCGTATTGCTGTTAGTTAGCACTCTGACCCAAGCTCTTGATAATGCGGTGTCCCCCACGTTCCGACTCGCTTTTCGTCTTTCCGCATTGCTTCTCCTGCACTCAAAGGACAGTCAAGTTGCCGTGTCGAGCAAGTAGGACCGTTACTCACTGCTCCCCGAAACAATGACAGAGAAACTGCGACTGGAGTCATTAGAGGAATCCTGTCGTTCCAGCAGTTAGAGGCATGGCAGCGGTACCAGCGCGAGCAGCGACGTAAGTGAGAAAAGAAGCAGTGCGTTTGTCAGACCAAGAGGTAGTGGAATGGCAAAGATGAGTTTAACGCTAGTAAAAACTGTCACCCTCGTTCTTCTTCGCCTCCTCTTCCTCCTCCGGCGGCCCTTCGGCAAGAAAACTGGCCAGAGATGGAACGATGGCTGATCTCCATGACATCGTCGGCTGTATACCCTAACGTGCACGCACACACACAGTCGCACGAAGCCAGAGTTCGAAAAGACACCATAGTGACAACTGGACAAGAGCCCTCAAACACTAAATCCGAAATCCAAATCCTGAATCGAAACTCCAAGCCCCTAGCCAAAACTCTAAGCCTCAAATCCCCGATGCCAAACCTCAAATCCAGGGTCACCACATCCTTAAAACAAACTGAAAACCTCACAGCACAATAAAACTTGCCATTAATCGGGCCCGTGTCGTGACCTTTCTGATTTCTCAGTGCGCTACAGTAGGCTTGCTGTCTCTCATTAACGCATTAGAGGTCCGAGGTGCTACGGCGACCGCAACGTTTGCCACGCGCTTGCGCGCACACAAGCGCACACCCAAACGAAAGCATGCTGACATGGATATCTAATGAAAGCACAGCCCCTGCGACCCGAACTTCGCAGCAGTTGGAGTGGGCTTCGCGCATGCACACGTAACAGGGCCGGATCCAAGGGAGCTGCAACAGTGAGGCTCGACTGATGTGTGGTTGCGGTGCTGTAGTAACTTCCGTTCGATTCGGACAGTGTTGAGCGAAGATGCAGCATCTAGCATCTCTGTAGCCACAGGGATTCCAGAGAAAGAAAGCTCCAGTAGACTAGCTGCACCGGGCTGTTGACGCAGGCCACGTGGCAGCATCGGCCTTGATGCCAAGTGTCTAGGCTGAAAGAGCCGACTCAAAGCTGAGCAAGGGCAAATCCACCCCGTCGTGCCCTAAGGTATCGGCCACCTGCGGAGCCCTGCAGGAAAAGGTGCGGCCTCCAGCTTTGTGATGTCATGCCGTCGCACCCAGACAAATTTGAAGCCATTCTAAAGCCCATTTTGCCAGCTCCCCCCAAAAGAATTGTAGCTGCATGTTGGGTTCCTTGACTCTGTATAGTAACAGGCCACGCGGCAGTGTTGGCCTCGCGACGGCTCGGTGCACGACTCAGTGGAACCCTCCGGCTGAGCATTATCCCCCTCCCTCGCATGATCCCTTTCGTCGGCTTTGTTCTATTATTAACGGACATCAGTCGGTAAATCGTATTGCTCTTAGGTTTAAGGTTTAGGGTTAAGCACTTTGACCCACCAAACCCTGAAAACCTACAACCCAAACCCCCTAAACTTGACATCCTACAAACCTTTCAGCCTCCCTAAACAGACTCTAAACCCGAAGCCGGAAGCCTTCGACCAAACCACTTAAAGAGCAAAGAAACCTTCACCCTTACACCCTCATCCCTAAACCCTAAACTCGATGCCTTAGACCTCGAACAAAAAAGCAAAGAATCCTACACTCTCATACCCCAACCCTTACACAAATCCTAAACCCGAATCCTTAGACCTCAAACACTAAAACATCCCCTAAACAGCCCTAAAACCAACCTCAAAAAAAGAGAGCAAAAAACCTTCAAAAACATAAGCAAAGAAACAAGGCCACCGAGTCGGACCGAAGGGAGCAAGTCGGCAGGAGGCCGGGGAAGGGAGCCTTCTAGGGTTTAGGGATTAGGGTTTAGGGATTAGGTTTTATGGTTTAGGGTTTAGGGATTGGGGTTTGGGGATCAGGGTTTAGGGATTAGGGTTTAGAGTTTAGGGGATCGTGGGTGTAGAACTTGGGAATGAAGTCTATTCGGGTTTCATAAACAGTTTCGGGTTTTAGAAGAATGTAGGATTGAAGTTTATTTGAGGTTTCGTGTGGGGGTTAGGGTCTAGAAGGGTTTAGGATTGAAGTTGATTTGGGGTTTCATATGGGGTTTAAGGTTTAGAAGGGTTTAGGATTGAAGCTGATTCGGGGTTTCATATAGGGTTTAGGGTTTAGAAGGTTTTAGGATTGAAGCTGATTCGTGGTTTCACAGAGTCACAGAAGTTTCCCCCTCAGCATTATAAGCATTAGGTTTGCTTTTTGAGACTGTTGTAGGGAGTGTGTACAGTAAGAGCTTTACACGGGCTGTTGTGTGGAGCACCGATCTCTTAACGGGTTTACGTTACGGGTTTCGTGAGGGTTGTAGAAAGGTTTACCTAGAGAGTCCCACGCTTTCGGGCGCCTCGGCTCACGTAGGATCTTGCTTAGCATGCATCTGTGAGGGTTTCAACAGCAAACCTACGAAGGTTGGGGCACGTTTGCTTCTGTGTTCTATGTATTTGGTGGAGAATAGTCTCCCGAGTGTAAAGTAAAGGCTCTGAGGTTCGAGATTCGAGGCCCTATCTGCAGCGTTTCAGAAGATCTGTTCGGGTTTTTTTGTCTTGTATTGGGGTATAAATAGTGCTTCTACGGGTAAATTGTCGTTTGCCACTGTTCCGGGTTTCTTCAGCTTCGCAGATGGTGTCAAGCAGCCGTGCAGTATTGAAGGCGAGAATTCTGAAACAGCCTTAACTGACATCAATGAAGTCATGTAGTAGTAGCACTATGGGATCATTAAGCAATCGGATGCTGGAGTCTCTGATTAAAGCTCAACCTTGGGTAGGGCCCCCACTCAGTAACAGTTGGATAATATTCATAATATAGATATATAAGGCCCTTAATAGTAGCCCTATTATAGACTGTTACTGCATGGGGGCCGTACCCAAGCTCAACCCGAAAAACGGGCCTTGCACAACTTTGGAGCGGAAGCCTCAAGAGCCAGACAGCCCTTGACCTTTAACTTGGTAGCTGAGTGGTTACACTTTATACTAATTTGGATAATATTAACCACTGTAAAACTAAAAGTGTACACTTTTGGGGGGGCTTATGAACTCAGCTACTAAGTTGACCCGTCAAATCCTCAAACCCAGCCCACCAACAGCCAGGAAGCCCAAAGCATGTGCGTCTCAAAGACACACCCCCTCCCCATTCACAAAAATCAGCTCCTTCGTGGCCCCTTCGAAGCCGCGAAGAGGTAGGCTTCGGGCTACCCAAGTTTCCTTTTGACGGAAGCCTTTTACTAAGGGCCTACCGCACCCTACTAGGATCCCCTCATGTCGAACTTATAGGGACGCTACAACATGGTGGGCTGCGGTAGCTTCAGGTAGGGTCTACAAGCCTGCCTACTGCATGGCCCTCGAAGAATGCCTGAATGCATCAGCAGCCTCCATGCTGCCCGAATGAACTACTCCTTCGTGTCCCATCAAGAATGAGAAGGACCAGCTAGTCACAGTCATGTGCAGGATGGGGCGACGGTCTCACGCGTGACGCCTCTTGCTTGCATGAAGCTCTCCGCCCTAAGCCCAAGGGTGCATGCAGCTATGACAGTGTACTGCAGGCTGGGTGGCAAGGACCACTAGGCACTTCAGGGCTGGTCTCAAACTTAAAAACTAAAAGCCTGCACCTGAATCCTCCCAGCTGCAAGCTGCTTGCGATTTCGGTCCAAAGATAGGTCCGAGCATTAACGAGCCAGTAGTCCAAGTTGCCAACTTTAGTCGGGGGCTAGGCGTATAGGGCCTAAATAATTTCCAACACCATTTCTGGCTTCCCTCTTGCAAGTATAGGATAATACCCCTCAAATCCCGCTTCCAATTATGAGGGCGCGTTTTGATGCCCTTATTCGGCCCGATAAAACCCAGAAGCATGGCTTACGGTCCGAAGGTCTTGCTTCCCCTTTGGCCTTTGTGTGGGGCCTTGAGAGTCTTAAAGCCATTAGGGCTTTAGCCTTTCATAAGGATGTCGGTGTAGTGTTTATTGTAGGGTTTAGGGGTTTCGGTTCAGGGTTTTGGTGTGGGAGTGCTCATAGGCTTTACGGTGGAGAGCACTAATGTTCCAACTTTCTGGCTTCCACTATATGGTTTCAAATCCCCAAACGGCCAGTGGATGCCCAGGTGAAGATTTCAAAGACGTTGACTCAAATTCTCCGGCACAAAGCACCCGAGCCCCTTCAGCCGCAGCATGAACTGGCTTCGAGTTGAGGGGGTTCTGGCCCGTGTGTGTCTATACGTATGGTCACATCCGTATATATCACAGATATACAGACACATACAAATACAAACAAATCCCCTTCCATCCATTCACTTCTCTACTCTTTTCATGTACATGCAGGCACAGTGAGCAAACAGTCTCATACTCAACTCAGCGTAGCTGTGGAAGAACTGTTCCTGAGGTGCCGTTTCAAGCTTGTTTATGGTTCTACATTGCCCCGGACGGTTCTCTAACAAACTTGGAGATCTCTCCCAGCTAGCCTGACATGGAAGCCTAAGTAGCTACAGATTGTTTATTCCTCTTGGTTCCTTGTTTTTCTTTTTCTGTACAAGAGCTCCAAGCCTTATTCCTTTCAGGATCCTACATTGCCCCGTGTTTCTGGTTTTGTTTTGAGCTTCGGGATCAGAGTTTATAGGGTTAAGAGGTTCGCTTGCTTTGTACATTTGTTTCCTGCAAGGAGAATGGCATGGTGGGAGTTTGGGGTAGACCCTACTACCCTACCCTTGTGGTATTGAGGAGTTTCAGAAATTAGTGGGCCCCATCATGGAAGTTCCATGAGTACCCTAGATTGGTACTTGTAATATAAAGCACCTGAACCCTCAAAGTGGTCTGCGTTTCAGTGGGATTTTAGAAGGCAATGTAACCTAAACATGGTTCGGGGTGTATGGTTTTAGGAATTTTAAGGTTTAGGTTGAGTGAAACTCAGTGCAAAGCGGTCTAGTCGAGGGTTTAGGGTTATTGAGTGTAGACTGTAAGCGCAAGGGCATCGGGTTTGAGAGTATTGGTTCAGCTTGCGCACCTTTTCAGCCCATAAAACCCTCGTTGATGGAGGAGCTATAGACCCTACGGTTGATGATACAAATCCTGCATTGCCCACAATAAGGAATATACCATTATTCGCATAGTTTAGGGTCCTTAAGGTAATGCAGGATTTATATCCTCAACCGTAGGAAATCCGAAACCAAGACACCATGCAGTCACCTCACGAGCCCGGGTTTTAAAAACAAAGCAGCATCACTTGCCTTCTCAATCCTGCCCCCTGACCCTAAACGCAGCAAGCGCAGACACACAATAACTTCAACACATGCCCGCTTCGTATCGTAAAGCACAGAAGAGCCATCATACCCGCAGATTGAACCTTCAAGGCACACAAAAACCAAACACGACAAGACGGAGAGGCCTGAGGGCTTAGGGGAGTCAGCGATCTCGAGTCTCCTGCCAGGCTGGGGATAGGGATCCAGCCCGATGGCTACTGCTGCTCGGAGCTTTCCATCGGCGAGCTCTTTTGTAGTTTTAGTCGGTTTTAAAGGATTTAACAGGGTGTCGCACGCTTTGCCAAGAGTTGTATGGGGTTGTGTGATCTTTTGGAGCACTTTAGTATGGGGTTCCGGATGGTTTCGAGCCTTCAGGGAGCTCGTATAGGTGCGGGGCAGCAGTGTAGGCGTATTACATGGAGTTCAGTGGCTTGGCGTTGAGATCTGTTGGATACTTGGTGTCGTCTTGGTTTCTCTAGCCTGTTTCCCTGAAAACGCATGATGTTAGGTTAAGACACTTCACAAGAGTGACCTTGTCTGTTAGTGTTGGAACTACCTGGACACCCAAACCCTCGTTTTGTGCCCACACGAAAAAATACCTTCCATCCACACTCGGCAGTGTAGTTTAGTTCTTCTTCTCTGCCCAATAATTCGGACTCTCCAATGCCTTTTGCTACTTTACTAAAAAGACTAACTAACTGCAACAAAGCTATCTTGCAGAGTATGGTATGACTTGAGGAGGCACACGTCACTTCGACGCATCGCACAGACCCTTATCAGAAATCCCACACCCATAGGCGACTTTGCAGCCGCTCGCTTTCGATTTTCGGCTGTGTCGGACTGAGATCGCTACACCCTAGACCCCGCGTAAATCCCTCAACCCGTAAACCCTAAACTCCTAAAACCCCTAAACTAACCCTAAAACCCCTAAACCCTGAACCCCCTAAGTACCCCAAACAGGTGCCAAATTTAAAATCCTCAACAAAGGCTCCGCAGGCGCCAGGGCTCTCTACCGACCTCGTCGTCTGAGTACTCAAGCCCTCTACAACGCTACGGCTTTTGAAGCTTTTCGATTGTGCTGGCCGTTTGGAGGTACTTGGAGGTTCATGGGTAGCTATAAGTAGGTTCATAAGTCCCATAATATGGGTTATAAGTATAAATACCCTACTTATGACCCTACTTATAACTACCCATGAATCTCCACGTAAAGGGTGTATATGTTTGTGTTTGGTTTGGGGCATGTTCAGCTACGCGCTTAAGCCTAGTATCCCCAATTACAGTACTTGAACACCACACCCACAACTCAAGCACTCCTTGCCCTGATCCACAGCCACGTCTGAGGCTTGCTGGAAGAGGTGCTAGCCTGCCCATGGCCACGTGGCCAAAGGGCTGTGGTGTGGATTTCAGGTCTCCGAGGTTTGCTCCAAAGTTCATTGAAGCGGCTGGCAGATGAAAGTCCGCTCTGCCTTCCCTGCAAGCAGACCAGCTTCAGCCGGGAGTTTCTGAAACACGACAAACGTAGTACTGTATGACTGTATGAGATCTTTGCCTTCAGATGACTGTGGAGGCGGAAACCAGCATTCCTGCTAGTATACAGGGCAACAAAAAAACATCCGCCTGGATAAAAAACATGTATATGTGACTAGGTGATGGACATTTAAACAAGAGATATTGAGCTCATATCTTTATCTGAAACAGGATCCCAGTATATGATGCCTTTTCTGCGCGGCTACAACATCGGAGCACCGGAGAACCTCAAGGGTTATCCCGCTAGGTCCCTTTTCCTTTTAAACCTCGAACCCGTGGGCTGTAGTAGATCCAGCTCCCACCACCTCGATGCTGGCTGAACTGCAACGACGTCGCACGCCTTTCTTGCAGGGTCTGTGAGGCTACTGCGCCACCCAATGTAAATCCGCCTTGAACTCCAAACGCGAAGCCCCAAAACCCAAATCCAGATTCGATCCCTAAGCTCCCAACCCTAAACCAGATCTATGAGGTTAAAGGAGCTGGATGCCACGTGGGATATCGTTCAACAAGTTGCCCACACCTCAGATCTCGGGGATCTGGGTTTTGAGGATCTGCAGAGGGTTTTGGTTTTCGGGTATAGGATATATGGGTGCAAGGCAGGGTAGGGTATAGACGAGTTGCATCTGAGAGTCTTAGGACGTACGTAGGGTGCTCAGGGTTTATGCATTCTCCATGTCGCCCATGGTCTGAAAAGAATCATACGGCATTGCCATCTGGGGAAGATGTTGCAGGGATTTGTGTTGAGTGCCTGACTTGGCCTTGTTATACTGAAGCTTAAATCCTAAACCCGATACAGCATAGCAGCAACAGCAGACACATGATATGCAAGGTCTACGTTTGTGTCGGGTTTTGGCCTTGGGATACGTCATTGTTCAGAAACACCGAAATTGGCATGCCTACTTATTGCCGTTTGTCCTCATGTCAGGACGACGAAGTGTCCGGAACCTGGATACTGTTGACAGTGATATTCAGCCCCACGAATGCGGTATCCACCCCTAAACTCCTAAACCCGGAACCAGCCCCAATCGCCGATCACTGCGACCGTAAGCCCTAAAGCCCTAAAAACCTGAGCCTGAAAGCACCGAAACCAGCAAAATCCCTACAGCGAGGTCCAGGAGAGTGACAAGAAGCGCTTCGAGCTGTTCTTCGGCAGATGTACTACATTCTGTGACAACTTGCCCTAAAGGCTCTATTCCAAAGAACAATCGTTTGAAACCGCGCAGCTTGCAGCTCACACCGGGGTAAGTTGTTCGGGGGAGGGCTTTTTGGAATTTTGTTTTGGATGCATGGGGGGTCCCCTTTTGGAAGCCGTCAGGTCGCTTCGGGCTTTCATGATTCGACTGATTGAAACTTGCCCTTACCCCCCCCCAAAAAAAGTCCTTAGAACCGACCTCATGGCTATAGTATCCTTAGAATTGTTTTTCACATTTTTGTTCGTATAAAACCCAAGAGAATTTTTCAGCATCTTATTCATATTATGGTTCTAAGGTGGGTATAGATGGTTCTGGTCCACCGTAAGCCTGGTTCGTGTGACATCTCGCTTACAACTGGCTTGCCATGGTAGTGTGCTCTCCACCTGAAGCTGGAAGCTTGGGCTCTTGTTGCCGAGACGTCCCAGAGAAAGCTTAGCTCCTCGCAATTCCTGGCACTCATGCAGATGGGAGCTGGTCAACGAACTCCTGGCGATTCCTGGCGCCCCTCCCATGGACTCGGCGCCAAGGCAACGCGGCCAATGGAGGCGCAGGCGGGTCCGGAAGAAGCGGTTATGTGTCGACGGCGCTATCTGCAGTTCCGACAAGCTTGCGCCCGGGACCAGCTCCTGGTGCAGAGGCAGTGGGTTCGGCCCGTAACGTCCGTCAACCGTGAAATCCGAACTCTACGGGACTTTAACTTCTGGGTCTGAAAGACGCAACACTGTTTAGGGTTTTAGGCTGAGATACCCATCGGCCCCATAGTAGTTTCTTTTTTGGGAGTACCGTGTAGGACTATGCAGTTCCTCTACCTAAGGCACCTGGGTTGAGTACCTTCCGACTTTAAGGCTCCGATATTCCACCACACCGGTTTAGGGTTTAGGATATAGGGTATAGGGTTTAGGGTTTAAGGTTTAGGGTTTAGGACGTAGGGTTTAATTTAAGGTTTAGGGTTTAGGGTTTAAGGTTTAGGGTTTAGGGTTTAAAGGGTTTAGAGGGTTTAGGGAAAGACTGGCCCCGAAGCTTAGCTTTCTGCGTTGTTCAACCATCCTAAACCATTTTTGAGTTTCCGAGAATCGGTGGTACCTTATTTTGGGGGGTCTTTACAAAAAGGATCCTACTATTTAGGGTCCGATACTAGGGTACCCTATCATCGGAAAGTCCCAGTTGAAACCTAAGCCCGAAAGGGTTCCACCTTGGGATGTAGGAGGGGTTTTGGTTCATGACCCTGACAGCGGAGGTTTCGTCTGCTTCAATACTCCGACTGTAACACTGTAGGTGGTTATGGTATCCCGAGGTACAAGTACACCCTACAACTTAACCGCCAAAACGACTTCCCCAAAAATCCGAAACCCCAACAGCACTCACCCGAAACCCCGCAAGCTCCAAAACCCCCTATAGAGGCTTAATCTCAAATCTGAGGCAGGACGTGGGTGGAAGCATCTACATCCGGGCGGTGCAGGGGCATTCAATCAAGGCAATGCGTTTTGGCCCTTTTGCGTTGAGGGTTTGGGGGGTTAAGGTTGGTGCTGGGTCGAGATTGCCTCGAAGAGACACGAAACCATTCTGTGGATTCACAAGGGTAGTCCGCAGTCCAGGGTTTGATGGGATGTTGACATGCACATGAGGACACTATACTAGGACCTCAGGCTTTTTAATCAGTCATACAAGAAATCTGCGATAATTTAGGATCTAGTTTCAGAGACGCAGGTAGTTTGCTAGAACCCCGAGCAAATTAACACCCCCTTAGCTGGTAACCTAAGCCCTAAACCCCTTAACCCTAAACCCCTAAGCCCCAAACCCGAATGCCCGTGCATCTCCGGTTCGAGTGTTGGCAGGTCATAGATGATTACAAGCTGCTGAAGAAGCTAGAGCTCGAGCCGGCAGGCGAGCTACCGAAGGACTGTGTGCTGCTTGGCTTGGCTGAGTTGTTTCAGGTTTATATGGCTTGGGGGGTTTATAGGGTTTAGGGGCCTTACGGTTTAGGGTTTAGGGTTTATATGGTTTGGTGGTTTATAGGGTTTAGGGGCCTTAGGGTTTAGGGTTTAGAGTTTATATGATGTGGGGTTTTAGAGGATTTAGGGGCCTTAGGGTTTAGGGTTCAGGGGCTAAGGGGTTTAGGGGAGGTGCATAGGTTACAATTTCTCCGTTTTGTTTTCCGTCTACAAGTCATAAGGTTTCTACTAGTTGCAGGACCCTAAACCCCCAAATCCCAAACCCTAAACACTGTTGGGTCTTTGCGGGTTCCCGAGCTTACCTAAACCTTTAAGGTCCTGAAGCGCAGTTCCTGTTTGTACTGGTGAATATAGGGGTGTATATCACTAAGTCCCAATGGGCTGTTCTTCACGGCTCCCCAGTAAAACTGTACAAAGTTTATCATACCCCAAAACGCTATTCTATCTAATGAGGCTCTCCATGACTTTTGCTCATGCTATCAGACCCTAGCCAGAAGATAGGACATCCAAGAAAATATACCACATCCCAAGCCAAGCTTCAAACCGTCCCTGGAGTGTTAAAACTGAGGCATGGCACCTACCGCCGGCACTTTGAATCAATCCGCAAGGCCGTTGCGAGCTTTTGAGTATTGTGTTGGCTTGCGGCTGAAATTTGTTCCTGACTTGGTCTGCTTTCGAGCTTTCGGATTTCGGGTTCTAGGGTGCAGAGCTGCAGAGATTGAGGGTTTCAGCGGAATGGAGGTCTGGTAAGTTGAGGGTTCGGCGGTCATTTTCCAACGTCGCGTCCAGAGCCACTGGCTACCGCCAAGAGCTAAGCCAGATGACCAGCAATTCAAGGTCTGAGTCTTAAGCCCTACCAGGACCCCCCAAGGGCCCTTTAAGAGACGAGAGCCCTTATGGATCTTAATAATGGGTATTTTCGGGTATGTTAGAGGGTAGTAGGGGGTCTAGGTAAATCCGCAAGCTTCCAAGCAAAGGCCCAACATCCGATCGTGAAAAGAGACTTCGAACCGCACAGTTGATATCGACTTGCAGGGGATGCATGTCGCTACATTCATGCATGGCCCTAGCTTTATTTCGAGCAGCCCTGCGGCCAGGAGAAAAGGATGCCGTTTGCAAATCTGCTCAAACATAAACCCCAATCCATTACAAGGGGTGCAGGATTCCGTACTCACCCCAAACCTCAAATCTACCTTTACATATATATATATATATAATGTGGTATTATACTCTCTCTCTCTCTCTATATATATATATAGATATACATGTATAATGATATATGAACCCTCAACCCAAAGCTTTAAACCCTGGACACAAACACCCAACTCCCAGAGACCCAGAAGCTTCCATTTGGGGCTTAGGGTTAGCGCTTTAGGGTTTAGGGTCTTGGATTTCGGGTTGGGGGTTTAGGGTTTGTAAGGCTTTGAGTTTTGGGCTTAGGGTCTGGGGTTTAGGGTGAAATGGTTAAGAGTTTTGGGCTTAAAAGGGTTTAGGGTTTTGGGTTTTGGTCTTATCAGGGTTGAGGGTTTTAGCTTCAAGCATCATTGTTTTTACCCTCCTGAGCCCTAAACCCTAAACGCCTAAACCCTAAACCCGGTTTTGTAGCTAAAATCAAGCATCAGGTGGGCTTGTTGGCCGGAGGAGGACAAGGCCGCCAACTCCTATTCTAAGCCATTTACGGGTGGGTAGTTATTAGGTGGGTAGTTTCCCATAAGCCTCCCATACCACTCCTATAAGGTAAAGGGGGTCTTATGGGAGTACTATGGAAGAGGAACTACCCACCTGTAAGGGGCTTCTAAGTTTGGTGTTTGGGATTTGGGCATTAGCATTAGGGTTTCCAGTTTGAGTTTGGGATTTAGGGGTTCGGGTTCAGGGTTTAGGGTTTGGGTTTTAGGGTTTGGAGTTTGGGGTTTTGGGGTGGGGTCGCGAGTCGGGATGGGGGGGTGGGGGGGCCGCGTTACGTTCTGGGTTGAGGTGTGTCTCTTTCTCTGTGTGTGTGTGTGTGTGTTTGTGTTTCGGGGTTAAGGTCTTAATGCATGCATGCATACATGCATCTATTCACTCAGTCGTTCGTTCATTCATGCATTCATTAGCTCCTTCTTGGGTTCCCACGATGCAAAACCATACAGTTCCTCACATTGCAATAAACTGCGTTCCATTACATAGCATCCGTCCGTACATACATATGTATATATGCACATAAATACGTACATGTATGCGCACATACATACATACATACGTACATACATACATACGTACACACGCACGCGTGCACACATGAACACACATGCGCACAAAACCACATCTGTACATCCATGCATACGCCACGCATGCGCGCACGCACACATGCACACATGCACACACACACAGATACGCACGCATCCACCCATCCACCATTCCACCGAGCCATCCTGCCATCCAGCGATGCAGCCATGCAGCCATCCAGCCATGCAGCCATCCTGCCATCCGGCCATCCAGCCATCCAAGCATGCATCCATGCATGCATGCAAAGAGGCACGCATCCACGCATGCATACAGATACGTACACATAAATGCATCCATGATTGCATACATGCCTACGTTGGTTCCTTTCGACGAAGCTAGCGGTCCTCGGCTAATCGGTGAGGCTGAAGAAGGCAATGTTCCGTTTAGTGACACGGAGGAGTTGGAGCAGTGGGATATGTATTTGCCTCTTGCAGATGGTGATCTTCAGACTGTACTTAAAGCGATGATTGCTTCTTGTCACGGACTAATTACCCAGAGTTGAAAAGGCAGAGGCTACGTACACCAACGGCACCAAGAGTTACTTTTTGAGCACTCGCTGCTGAGTATTGAGACCCTAAAAGGAACCCTGCTCTGATTATTAAGGCCCTTCTATTAACACGTACGAAACCCGTACAAAAGAAGCCTTCAAGGATTCCTGTTCGATGTGTTCGGGCCCCAATATTAACTTGTTAAGTTTTGCTTTCTAAACCCGAAACCAAAACCACCCTAAATCTAAAACCCTAGACCACCCTAAACCCGAGATCCTAAACCAACCTAAAATCAAAACCCTACACCTCCAGGTCGGCGCTCCCGCAACGTGCATTTCCAACCGTATGCGCCCGGCGACAAGCGAGTGAGCTGCCATCAGAATTTGGAAGCCCTATAAGGGGATACAAGGGATCTGACCACAAGGAGCTTATAGACTTATAGGGCTTCAGGGTTTTAAAGGGCTGTGAAGGGTTCAAGGTATTCCAGCAATCAGGCTGGGCTTTAGCATAGTAGCATTGTAGGTGTGTGTTTTTGGGAGAGTACATGAGTATTAAGCTACTCGGTATTTGGACCCTTAGAGAAAGGTTTTCGGTGTCCGGCTTCGTTGACCTGTGTGCACGTGCAGGGTTTTAATTGCTTTTGTTTTGGGGTTTAATTTGTTTTGTTTGGGCTGTGGTTTCAAGATCTGGCTTTTGTCGGTTTTGGGCAAGGACTCGCACTACATGGCTTACTGCATACCCTTGTGGGATGTGGACTTTGGATAATGGGGTTCAGGCTGCCCCACAAGCATGTGCGATTGCGGGAGATTCAGCATGCACTAATGTAGGAACCTGATTAAGAAGCCCTGGGCCTATAACCCCCAAACTAGTAGGATCCATAGTGAGAGCCTTTATAAGGACCCAAGGTTTCTTAGCCAGGTTCCTAAGTATTATAGTACCCTTATTATAGATCCCGTACGCCTTATAGTACCCTTTAAAGGAACCCTTATAGAACAAGGTTTCTTCATCAGGTTCCTACATCATTATAGTACCCTTACTATAGATCCCTTATAGTACCCCTTTTTGTAGCCTGTTTTAGGAACCTTTATAGAACCCTAATAAAGGCCCAAGGTTTCTTAATCAGGTTCCTACATGTGTCTGCCGGATCAAGCCCCTTAGCCCGAGGCCCTCCTCCAGTCTACAGCCGGCCTCAATCTTAAAAATCCCTAAACCTTCAGCCCTAAACCCCGAACCCTACAAGCCCTAAACCCTGAACCCTCGAAGCCCTAAACCCTACAAGCCCTAAACCCTAATTAAGCCCTAGAAGCCCTCAGCCCTAAACCCGAGACAAGAGCCGCCAGCCGGCCAAGGTCATTTCCGGCATGCGCCTCCTGGCCGCACCGGCTTTCCGGCCTTTGGGAGCTTGTCGATTTGTAATTTCAGGGGTTGTGTTGGAATTATGTAGAGCTTGTGAGGCTTTGCAGGTTTTTGTGTGTGGGGGGTTGTGCTGGAATTTGGAGTTTTAGAGACTTTTGGCGCTGAGGGTCCATGTTTTCTGGAGTTTGAGGTTCGAGGTTCGGGCCGCGAACCTGGTAAGTTGCAACTAGCTGGATCTCCAGACCCCCGGGAGGATCTAGAAAGTCTAGGACCTAGAGTAGGCCCTTATTCCCTTATTTAGGGTTCAGGTTCCCTTATAAACCCCTTTAAACCAAAAAGGGCATCCTTTTTTTTCCTGGGTTACTCTTGGGTCTAGAAAGTAGATCCCCTAATCTGGGGCCTTGTACTTCAAACGAACCCCCATTAAGGGATCTACTTTTTGGATCCTTAGGGTTTAGGGTTTAGGATTTAGGGTTTAGGGTTCTCCCCGGGGTCTGGGTTCCTGATGAGGGCGTCTGGAATTGAAGGATGGCCGAGGGCTTTTTCGGCCGCCATGCAAACTATAGGTTAGAAGCTGCCCCCACCCTGTAATAGTGGTATAGTAGGAATATATTAGGGCCATCCTTATAGTCACTATTACAGGGTGGGGGCAGCTTCTAAACTATAGGTCTCAGAATCTGTCGAGCTTAGGGTTTTCGGTTCAGCGTTTACGTTTACGGTTTAGGGCTCCATGGTAGTTCCCTTTTGGGGTTCTCACATAGAATCCTATAAGGTAATCCCAACAAGGAACTACTATGGAGCCTATGAGTAGAGTTTAGGGTTGAGGGTTAAACTCTCAACTCCGAACATGCAGCAGGGTCACTCGCTGGGATTGGAAGCTGCTGCAAGCTGAGCATTCAGTAGCTACTTCTACGGCGGTTGCGAAACCCCAACACCCACCGGCCTGATGCAAAGTACACCTGCGGGGAGGCTGCTTATGACTTGTTGAGGTTTTCGTAAATCCCCAATACACAACCTTCAAACTTTTTGGGTTCTTATAGTTTAGTAGTAATCGGAAAGTTTAACCTTTTATTTCTTTGGCTTATTGGGGCAGTAAGTTTTAGGTCAGATGCCAAGGATACGATTGCCAGATTGCGATCTGGATCGACCTCAAACGGGCCATTGAAGATGGAGTGCCTTTTTTCATCAGCTTCTCGGACAAAAAGTTGAAGCTGAGGTTGTGGTTTCTTCAGCTTTTGTCAGAATGCTTTTGTTGCGTCTTGCTGATGATTACTAGCTCTACCATGGCGGCTTTATTGTGACTCTAGCTGTCTTGGATGGTAGCCTTTTTTGTGCGACAGGAGCTTTGGCTCCTTTGCTGCTGCTGCTGCTGCTGTAGGGTTCCTTTAAAGGATCTATAAAGGATCTGGGGTTTAGGGTTTAGGAAATCGAATGTGCTGGAGGTAGTCATAGCTGCAGGATAAGTTGTCGTCGTCGAAATAGTCGTAATCGATCGAGTGGTCGTGGCCTTGGTCGTGGTGGTCGTCGCCATCGTCGTAGAAGTAGTACTAGTACTAATAGGGGCCTTAATGATTAGATTCAGGTTTGGGGTCCTTATTACAGTTATAGTGTAATATACCGCCAAACCCCATTCTAATTATTAAGGCCCCTACATTAGGTGTAGCAGAGTAGTAGTGGCAGGAGCAACAGCAGGGGCAGTGACGGTGGCAATACAGGTGGCGCTGCTAGCATAGCCAACGGTTCCGTGGGCGGTCATCGTCACTGCAGAAATTGGCATATATTTAGGGCAGACAGATGAACCCACCTAGGGCACTGTCGATATATCATGTTGGCTCTCCTTTTGGACCACCCTGTGCCTTCAGCTCTGAGACCTGAAGCCGAGGGCTTTCAAGGCCTAAACCAGGTTTTCAATCCTCAAAGCCGTCGTAGCCCCAAAGCCAGAAACGAAGCAGTACGTCCCGAGCCATCTTCAAGCCCTGATCCGTGCCCAGGCAGAAACCAAGTTATTCTCAGCCCCGGCATCAAGGGGATCATCGACCCGTGCTTCGGCGGGATTTCTGGACAACCCCAAACCCGAAGCCTTGAAATCCCAAACCCTGGATCAACCCCGAAGCCCATCCTAGACCCTAAATCTGATGCCCCTAAACCCCATCCCCTGAAATCCCAAACCCTGAACCTTAATCCCTAATCCCTAAACCTTAATCCCTAATCCCTACCCCTTAATCCCTAATCCCCAAACCCTAAACCCCTAGACCACCGAGGAAATACTTCCTAAAAGCTCGCGATCTGCAGAAGAAGGAGGACCTGAAGCTTGAGCCGCTCGCTCCGACGCTGATTCTTTGCTGTTGGGGCTGCTACATAATTTCTAGTTATCCTGGGCTTCAGGGTTTAAGGGTTTAGGATTTAGGGTTTAGGGGTTTAGGGGTTTAGGGTTTAGGTTTAGGATTCTGCGGCTTCGCGGGTTTGAGGCTTGAACCCCTAAACCCTGAACCCTAAAGACAACCACTCATATGGGTGGGTCTAGGAGAGAACCCGAGCAACCAGAAAACTCAAGGAGATGCTTCCCCTTTCACTCAACCGCAGGGAGCCTAAATGGGTCTATAAAGGTTACAAGGTTACTACGAGGATGCTACAGGGGCCTTAAAATGAGTACCATTACTGTTTTGGCGGGGTTTGCTTATCATAGTTATAGTATAATGGGCACCAAAACCCTCTTCTACTTGTTAAGGCCGGTATATTAGCGAGCTGCGGGGTTTGGGCTTGAGTGTTTCGGCGGGAGGCGTTGTCAAGCAGGTGGTTCTTGGCAAAAAGTTTTGTACTACTTGTGTGGATTGGCACTTACTCCCTCAAGGTCCGCGTTAGGGATTCGGGTTCTGCATGGCTTTGTTTTTGGGTTTTCATCGCTTTTCTTGGGTTTAGGCTAAGGCTTAAGGGCTGTGGGACTAGTGCTTTATGCCTTTTACTCATTGCTTGGCATTTGGTCGGGCCCGGCATTAGAGGAAGTTGTTCATAGGTTTGGGATTTCTGCTGCTGGTACAGGTTTTCGGTGCTTTGGGTTCCTAAGGCTAGCCTGTGGGCCTAAAGTAGGGACCATACGGGAATGCTCTTAGTAACTGTAGTAACTATTCCGTTTCCTATCTTGGCTACCGGTTGAGGCTTGGATGTTTTAGT
The DNA here is from genome assembly GCA_905221615.1 of Symbiodinium sp. CCMP2592. Classification (NCBI taxonomy): domain Eukaryota; class Dinophyceae; order Suessiales; family Symbiodiniaceae; genus Symbiodinium; species Symbiodinium sp. CCMP2592. Next base: position 123,506 of record CAJNDT010000531.1, read on the forward strand.
TGTTGTGTTTCTTTGTACGGGAGTGGGTTGGGGTTTAGGGCCCGCGAGTTTGGGGTTTAGCGTTGTTGTGGTTTGGTTTAATGTCTTCTTTGAGTCTAATGCTTGCTTTGATTCTATGCTTTGGATGTAAATGTGCAGTGCTTGAAAGTTTTGTTTACAGGCAAGATGAATTGAAGCGTAGGGCTCACGAGGTTCATGCAAGCTTTGGGGGGGCGATATTCTGAGGGTTGGCGTCCGCCCTGACTCCCCCACTAGCTTCTCTATGGCATACCTGCCAAGTGTATATACGTTGGGAAGCCTCTGTAGAATCTGTAGTGCTAGCCTTAGTTGGGGGTATGTTTTCGATGCTTATTCCCAGCTTCCATTTTAGATTCAGGCGGATTCTTCGAGAAGACGGGCAGGTAAGCCTTACAACCACTTCCCGAACTTGTGCTTTGACGGTTCGAATTCCTAGCCCAAGCGCTACCAGAGGGCTCTTCAAAGTATCTTTGGGCTGTGGAGTATTATAGCATATGAGATGACGGCAACTATTATTGTATGATGTTTTATGAACTGGTTCAGGTCTCTACCTGCGGTCTTGGTAGGTTCAGTGCTCTACATTTTCTGTCTGGCCAGGAGTAATTGGCAAGTGGAGCCCTTGTAGTCCTTGTACAGAAGTACAGTAAACCCCATAAAGTCGGAAACCGGATTAAGGCCAAATAGTGCTGGGATTCCCTATACATTGCTCTTAGAGATTGAGGCTACGGGGTTTCCAACTTTTGGGCTTCTACTGTAGACCATGCCAGGAGGGTCCATGTACACTACTATGATGGAGTTAGGTCCCCACAACCATGGTAATTCGGATGGTCTTTTGGGACCTAAATTCATGATGGTAGCATGTATGGACCCTCTGAAATATTATGCCCCGAACCTATTCGAATTGTCAAGGCCCGGCGTTACGCAACTTGCATCCCATGGGTCTTTCCGAGGCATACGCCTGGTGAAGGCGCAGCCCAATGTGATAAATCTCAGTGGCAGGGACGAGGCGGCTTGGGGTTTAGAGCTTAGGGTTCATGGTTAGGGGTTAGTTTACGGCTTAGGGTCCATTGCAGCCATGGCTCCGGGTTTCAGGGCTTCTTTATCTGTTTCGGTTTTTTGGATTTAAGGTCTCAGTCTGTGGGTTCTGGTTCGAGGGTTTGAGGTTGAGGGTTAAAGCCTGGGACATGGCTTGGGATTAGGGCTTGGGTTGGAAGTCTGGGTATCCAGAGACTCCCACATCCCTCAATTAAGGAATATTCCGTAAATCATATTAGGGATCCTACTATAATTTACGGTATATTCCTGAATTAAAGGATGTTGGGGTCTCTGGGTATAGGGTTCTAGGCTTCTAGGAGTCATCGGATCTGAGGTCTCGGATTTGGGGTCGAGGGGGGGGGGGAAGGGGCCCCGACTTGGGGGACTCCACCTATAGTCTCCATTGTAGTTCCCTTTTTTGGTTAACTAGCTTTATGGTTAGGACCCTATAATCGAGATTTTGGTTAACCAAAAAAAGGAACTACAATGGAGACTATAGGTATTTTACAGGACTCTCATGTCGATTTGCTTTAGAAGTAGTTCTTCGAAATTGTAGCAGGGCTCCTTCTTGCAGGACCCAGCATGCGGAAACTGTAGATTAGGGCGCCTTGTATGTCCATGTGCATAGTCGCGATGGCAATGATCCCTGTAGTTGTCTTCCCCTTGCCGCGCTTGTTGCTGGCCTGACTGCTGTCGCTCGAGCCTCCATCACGGCTGCTGCTGCCACCGCCGCCGCCAGCAGCACCGTGCAGTACCACCAGCACAACCAAGTCTCACCACCACCACCACCACCACCACCACCACCACCGCCACCGCCGCCACCACCGCCGCCGCCACCCCCACCACCACCACCACCACCACCACCACCACCACCACCACCACCACCACCACCACCACCACCACCACCACCACCACCACCACCACCACCACCCGTTGTAGGACCTTAGTAAGTCGTCGTAGTAGCAGGAGTACAGGAGGAAGAGGAGGAGGAGCAGCAGCAGCAGCAAAAGCAGCAGAACGACGAGCAGTTGCAGTAACACATGCTTTGGTAGGTGATGTTAGAAGTACGACTCTTGCAGAGCAGGCCGACATGAGCCGCCACTTCCTGATGGCTGGCTACCCGCCCAGCTGGAAGAAGTGGGATCTGATGAAGGCGCAGTTATGCCTATAGTCTCCATTGTAGTTCCTTTCCTTTTCTTGGTTAACCAAAATCTCTATTATAGCGTCCTAACCATAAAACTGGTTAACCAAAAAAAGGAACGACGATGGAGACTATAGGTGTTTTGTGTGTTTAGTTCTGTTTGGGCTTCGTGCCTGGAACTTCTAACGCAGGGCTTGTTTTAAGCTGTTACGGGGTAAGGTTTATGCAGGGGGAGTGTTTAGGGTTCTTCTTGCGTTGCACTTAGTAAACGTGTGCGTGGCGGAACTCAGATCAAGGAAACATACAATCACGGATAACATGCATGCAGATCTTTCGTTCGATCTAGCACGAAGAAGCACCTGACAGATGCAGGGAATGCGATGTTCTCTGGTTCTGTGGCCAGGAATGTTGGCAAGCTTGGCAAACTCTTACCCCGTAGTGCCAGGATCCCTGAACCTCGAACCCACGTAGATCCGAAAGCCGTAGATCTCTTACAAAGACGACGAACAAGATCCATGTGCTCAACTCAGGATGAATGCCATGGCTACAGAGTCTGCAGTTGTTTCAACCAGCGGCCTTTTGAAGTTCAAGTACTGTCGACTGTTTTCGGAGTTTGCGGGAAGGTTTGGTCACCGCTGTGGGTTGGCCTCTCCTACATCGACGACACATCCTGCTGGGTGATCGCCAGGCGCAATTCGAACATTTCTGAAAGTCTGAAACCCATACCCTAAATCCTAAACCGTGTACCACATCAGGATTTGTTGGTGGTTTTTTCAGATGCTTCTGCCGGGCTTGGACCTCGAATGTGGAGCTTACGTAGACCCTAGGATGTATATATATATATATATATATATACTGTTCCTTGCAGCCATTTACGGTTTAGAGTTCATGAGCAGAAACTAGACTAAGATAGCCAACACATTCCTGGTTTCTCTCACACCCTAAACATCCCTAAACATACATATGTGCCTTAGGCGCTCGCCTGTCGCTACTCACTCAACACCCTCAACGCTGAGACCCTTGCAAAAACACAGTTCCTGGCTTCATTCTAGGTCCCTGCGTAGAAGCTTGTATGCTTCACTCATGCTTGAAACCTGACCACCGGAATGGTCAATACTGATATCTTGCCCATTCGTGGTACAGTTTCTTGGGATTCCTGAATGCACTTATAGTACAAGATACCCCAAACTTTATTCTAGTTGTCCAGGCCTCTATAGTACCCTATTCATTGAGTGGTGACTGGGGACAGAGTATTCATTAAAGCCCCTTTCCGAGTTTTCAGTACCCTATATGATATTATCCTTATAGATCTCTTATAGTAACCCTGAATTGACCCCTTATATAAAAAGAGAAGCCTTGTTCTACTTATTAAGGCCCCTGTATCATAGTACCCTTCTTGCAACCCTTTAAAGGACCCCTTTAAACCTAAAGGGTCCAAGTATCATTCTGGTATATACTTACAGGGTGTTTTGCGGGTCTAAGTACATACCATCATGATACTTGGACCCTTTGGGAAAGGAACCCTTCAAAGGGAAGCCCCTACTCTACTTCTTAAGGCCCCTGTATTACGCCCCCTGAGCCGGGAACTTCACGACATCCTTGGACCCTAACCCTTATATCTAGGCTCTAAGGACTCATACTCTAAGGCTTTTGGGGTTTAGGGTTTAGGGGTTTAGGATATAGGATTTAGGGTGTACTTAGGGTTCAAGGCTCTAAGGACTCATATTTTAAGGCTTTTGGGCCCAAAGACCGTGCTCTATAAGGCTTTTGGGCTATTTTGAGCCTCAGGGCAAACATCTGAACTTCCCGAAACTACCGATAGGGTCATACCCTGGGTTTAGGGTTTAGGGCAGAGGCTCCAACACCCTTTGATTAAGGAATGTACCTGGGGCTCCTTTAAGGGGCCTATAGGGGATCTGTAGGGTTCAGGTGAGCTTAATATCCCCTTAATTAAGGAACATACCTTAAAGCATATTCGGGATCCTACTATACTTCATGGGATATTCCGTAGTTCAGGGATATGGGAGTCTCTGGGGGGTGATACCCTACCCCCTTTTTCAGGATACCTAGTTTTATGGTTAGGATCTCCTATATAGAAAAGTATGTACCTTGAAAAAAAGGGGTAGAGAATGAGAGCCTAGAGGTATGGGGGGTTTTTAATCAGGAGAACAGTTGTATTACACATACAACGAGAAACCCTGAGGAACAGTTCTTACTAAACTCTGAACCTTGTTCGGAGCCTGGTTGCCATGTTGATGCTCTGCTCTGGGCTGCAGTGGCAGATCAGGGCATTGCGCAGGGGTCCCTTCAGGATTTAGGGCATTTAGGGCTTGAGTCGATTTGAGGCCATACTGAGGAGGCATCGAGTTGTGCAGGGTTCAGGGTTGCGGGAACGAGGGTTCAGGGTGGTTTAGGGCCTGATTTCATTGTTCAGGGCTTCGTTTCCGACTCAAACACAATGAATGTTCCTGAAGCAAGGTGACGCGGGCTCTGTGGACTAGGGCTGTTTAGTAGCAAAAGCCGCTGGAGCAGCAACAACAGCGGTAATGGCAATGATCGTCTTCGTAATTGCTGCGGCAGCAGGCGTAGCAGCAGGTGCTGCAACAGTCTACACTTGCCCAACGTGGTGCGAAGATGCCTCCCATCCGGATTTCTGGGGTTGATTTCCCAAAGGGTCCTGAGTGTGTATAAGAGGGATACTTTCCCAAACCATAGCAGTAACTCCTGTTATGGAAACCTTACACTTTCCACTATGTAGGTAGCGAGGATCCCTCGGGTGGACTAAGTACGAGAGACGGCAAGCACCGCTGCGATCAAAGGAGCATTTCTGAAACGCAAGACCCACGTTTTGCTTCAGAGCTGGGGCTTGGAAAGGGGCTTAACCTGGGTCCTAACTACCTTACGTTTTTGAGGACTTATGTAAAGAAATCATAGAGCGTGTCCTAAAAAGGTAGTTTCTTTCGGGTCCAGGAAGGGCTAAGACACACAGATAAGATGGCGTATCTGATACCAACTCTTCTGCTGTGCCCGGTTATAGTGTGCAGCATTGCCGACTTTTGCAGGATACAACCGATTCTTTAAGGAATACGTTGCCCTAAAAACCCCAACCCCTGAATCCTAAACCTAAACCCCAAGCCCGAAACCTTAAACCCTAGTTGCACACAAAGACTTGGACGCCGGCAGAATGAAAGATCCAAGGCAACTGCACGTCTAATATCATGGCCTCAAAGTTACCTAGGGCTTCCTCGTCACATGTAAACGCTAAATCATACACCAGATACCTGCAAGTACAACTTACTGAAGCACAAAGCACATACTCAACCTGGACGGGCACGTGCTATTCTGGAAACTTGTGTGCAGCTTGGCCCAATCTGGCGTTGATTCGTAGACATTCTGCAGCATGCGACGGCATGCACCCATATATATATATATATACCGAGAATAGCAAAAAAAGGTCCGACCGTCAAGACCATCGCAGCTTGTTGTTAAAGTGCTCAGGGAATCGCAGGGGCCTTCGATGCTTGGGGTTTTAAGACAACGTGTATTGTTGAGATGGTCCTATGGCTTGGGAGGTTTCTGTGTAGCCTTTCTAGTTGTCATGCGTCAGCACCTCGTGGCGGAGATGTGCGGCAAGAAGCCACCGCCAATCTGTTGAAGTACAGCACGGTGGGAGCAATGAGCTTGAACCCGGAACCCCGCATGTTGTCGCAAGTTGTCTGCGCCGGTGTTGCCGAAGTAGATACAGCATGGACTTGATTGTGCTCGGCCCGGTCGTCGTAAATTTTATACCTGAAATGCACAATTTACTATGCATTCGCGTAGCAGTTGGACGGAATCCGGCCCGAATTGCAGAATTTAATTAGCAAAGCCTAAATTGGATACCGAAAGCCGCAACAACAGGAATGAAGCAGATGCATTGAGTATCCAGAAGATCTACAAGATGATCGAGGTGGGTTTGGGGCATTTAGGATTCAGGATTTTGGGTTTCGGTTTCAAAGCTTTCCAGCATGCATTTGCTGGTTTTGGGGCTCCACGGATTAGGCTTCGTATCGTACTTGGGTTTGCATATTTCGAAATTATCCCCGATCCATTGACGAAGCCGACATCGCCTCGCATAGAATTTGGCCGTACCTTAAGCCTGAAAACTCCCTTAGCCCAACAACCCTAAGCCCTCGACAGTATAAACCGAAGAAAAGCAACCCTAAGCCCTAGACCCTTTAAATCCCTGAACCCCCAACCCCGTAAACCTTAAACAGACTCTGGCAGTTTGTGTCCGAAGAATCAGACATTGCGCAGCCATATGAAACTTTAGGTTTTAAATTTACATAGGATCTCACAAGGTAACTTTAGGTTTTGAACTTACATAGGATCTTACAAGGTAACCCCGCCAACAAGGAACCACACTGGAGACGATGAATAAAGTAGGTACGACTGTGGACGGTGACGACCTGATCGTTTAGGTGTCTTCCCTCACTTGTCGAGCCTGCGTGCTGAGCATTTGGGGTTTGCAAGCTCGGACCTTGAACGGCTCAAGAACCCTAAGCCTTTAAAGTAGGGGCCTTACTTAATAAGTAGAATAGGCTTTTGGGCCCATTATATTATTATAGTTGTAATAAGGAGCCACCCAACTAGTATTGGTAATTCTTTAGGACCCTATATTAATAATTCCTTACATTAAATAGCCCCTGTAGTAGCCACTTTTGACCCCTTTTAAAGGAACTTTAGGGTAACTATTTAGGCCCCTATATGAGCTGCATCCTCAGGACCCCAGCTTCACTTTGCAGACTTATGAGGACCGGACCAGGGAGCAGGACAATTCCATCAATCTGAACTTTTCTTCGCTCTTTTTTGCGTAACAGTCTCGTGTATTGAGATTAGTGATCACCCCTAAACCCTAAACCCTAAACCATAAACCCTAAACCCTAAACCATAAACCCTAAACCCTAAGCCCTTGTAGTGTATAGGACCCAGGGAAGTTCCGACTCCCGGCCCATCACATGAAGCTTACTCACGGTTTGGGGTTTACACTAGGGATTTAGGGTTCAGGGATTTTGGGTTTAGGGATTTAGGGTTTAGGGATTTAGGGGTTTAGGGTTTAGGGTTTACCTTAACCCTGAATAACCTACCTTTTTAGGGCTCCTTATGATGATTTCTTTATATAAGTCCGTAAAAATGTAGGTTCTTCGGGGTTAAGGTATGGTTTGGGACTTACGGCTTGCAAAGGAGCAGGGTGAAAGGCTTGAATTTTGGAACTCCGAAGTCTACTCCCAGGGCTCGAAAGTCTGCTTCGCAGGAGCACAAAGCAGCTCAGGCACGATGGGCAGTTGATGGCAGTTCGGCAAAACCCTAGCCCGGGGCTCCAACTAGTACCTTTTCTTCAGCGGTGGAGGGGAGCTTAGTGTGAACCCAAACCTGCACGACAGGTAAAAATACAGGCATACTGGGAAACCTAGCACTCGTACTTCATCCGGAAACCCAGCGGCATCTCGTAGGTCGTAGGTGTTGGGCCACTACTTTAGCTACTTTCGGGCATCTAGGTACCTATTATGCCTTCAAGCCTCAACAGACCCGAAAACCAGAAACACTCAACCCAAATGCCAAACCTTGTTTAGCTACAGTTTTGCTTTGCGTGGTTTCTGCTGCCTGTCAGGGAGAGGCCGCCACGGCTCCGCGCCTGAGAGTTGAGAACGATGCTTGAAGGTTTAAGAAGTTAAAGGCTTGGTAGTCTAGGGTCTACCTGGATCCTACAGAACCTACTCTTTCAAGGTTCCGTATTATGATTTGTTTGTGTAAGTCCTTAGAAAGGTGGACTCTTGAGGGTCTAGGGGTTTTGGTTTATGAGGTTTAGGGTTTCGGGTTTAGGATTCTTGAGGGTTTAGGAAGTTAAGGTTTGCCTTAACCTTGAATAACCTAAGAACTACCTTCTTAGGGCTTCATATTCTGATTTCTTTGTCTTTAATGCCTTAAAACTGTAGCTTATTCCGGGTTAAGGTAGGTGCGACTTGGAGGGTCGGGGGACTTAGTAAGTAGGTAGCAAGTACCCTAAAAAGGACCCTAATGTGGGTTATGGTACTCAAAACTCCTTAAAATAACCAGATACTAAGTCCCCCGACCCTCCAAGTAGGGCTTATGAGCTTTCGGGTTGACGGGTTTGGGTTTTGGGGCTCTGCGGTTTCGGACATGGGCTCGGGGTTTTAAGGGTCTTAGGGGTCTTAGGTTTTTTTTTGTGGGGTTTTGGGTTTAGGGTTTTAGGGTTCAGGGTTTAGGGGTTTAGGGGTTTTAGGGGTTTAGGGTAGTTTAGGGTTTAGGGGTTTAGGGGTTTAGGGGTTTTGGGTTTAGGGTTTTAGGGTTTAGGGTTTTTATGGGGTTTTGGGTTGAGGGTTTCGGGTTTAGAGGTTTGAGGTTTAGGGTTTAGGGTTCTTGTAACCAATGTATCTTACAAGAAAGGACATGACCCGCGAAAACAGCTACAGTTCCCTTTTCAAGGTGCCTTGGCAACTTTAGTTAATTAGGGGTTAAGCGGACGATGGGACCTAGGCTAAGCTTTTTGGTAAAAGCTTCCAGGGTTCAGGATAAGCTCTCTGATGGATATGAAGGGGACTCGGCACACGTTCATGGCGGCCTACGGTAGGTTTTAGCAGTTTAGCACCTCAGACGATGAAAGCTCTGGTCTTTGGTGGTGACGAGTGTCATCTGGCGCGGAGTAGCTGCAAAAAAGACATGCGTAGTTCTCTAAATTAGGGTCCAGGTTGCGGTCCCCCAAAATCGTCCGGCACCCTAGACAAGGACCCCAATTTAGAG
>CAJNDT010000531.1:135000-187808 GCA_905221615.1 Symbiodinium sp. CCMP2592
TCCCTCTCGTTGTACCACTTGATTGTGCATTTTGCACACCAGTGGTTCAGGTGTGCATTTTTCACTCTGCAGCAGCTGGGGGCACCGCATTCCGTGCATGGTCCTGCACACGGGTCCATCCTCAAACGGCGGCTGCAGGCTCCTCCCATTTCAAACTGCACGTGTGCAGGAGCTTATAAGGATGGCCTTGGCCGCGATGCACTCGCAGTCTGTTTTTAGAGTTCGCAGCACCTTTGGCCTTGGCCGGATATCACAGCAATCGCCCGAAGACAGGCGAACGGCAAGCTCTATAAAAAAATATTATAGCATTTGAGCCACATGGCGGCAGCAGATTTCAGACATGATATAAGGCACATGACGACCCCCCATACATGCCCGATGACCCAGTGAAAACCCTTCGCATGCCTCTGTTTCCTTGCGATGCACTCGTGTGTCAGCAGCTACTTTGCTGCATGGTATATAATGATCTATCTGTGCAGCATGCTAACCGATTTTCGGTGCAGTGCTCATGTGTGCATACACACATAGAAGCAAAAAGTTGGTTGGCATCGCTTTCGAGCCCTGCACAGCTGGCTTAGCAGCCGTTCTTCTTCTTCCACAGCAGAATGGCCTCTCTGTGGGCCTCTCGCTGGCACTCTACCACTTGCTGCTCCGAGAAGCCTTGCTGCTTTGCCCACGTTCCGGCTCGCTTGTACATGCGAGAAGCATAGTTCTTCTGGATGCAGCCGTCCTCCCAGACAATTTGGAACTTCCGCTTTCCATGCGAGCCTTGGGCTTGCTGCTCCTTTGCTTTGCCTTGGCCTTTCTTCGAAGCACTCTTGTCCTTGGACTTTCCTTTGCCTTTGCCGCTGCCCTTCTTCTTTGGATCTTGGCCTTGGCCATTCGTTTTTGTCTTGTTCTTTGCCAAGTTTCCTTGGCCACTCGCTGCAGCTGCAGCGGCCGGCTTCTTCAGAATCCCAGCTTTGCGATCTTTGAGCTTCTTGAACAAAGCTTCGTCCTCGAGATCGTTCTCGGCAGGGAGCGACTCCGTTGCTTCGGGTTCTTCGGCTGGAGGCAGGGCTAGCTGCAAGGCCGACTGTCGCCCTGGCGAGGTCTGCTGTGTCGCAGCCGAAACCGGCTGGGCTGGGTTGCCCAGAGCAAAGCCGACCCCGGCACTGCTGCTGCTCAGCTCGCCTCCTGTGATGGAGTTCCGTCCAGGGGTCCTGCAGCAGGTATACAAATGGAAAGGCATGCATGGGCTGTGTATATACAGATGCAAAACAAAGGAAAAGATAAAAGAAGCATGCAGTCCTCCTTTGCAAGATACTTGCGCCTGCAGCAAGCTGCAGCTCCCTTCGCCCACCATCCTGGATGGCATTCTGACCGCAGCCCTGGTCCAGCATTCTTTCCAGTCGCCCGAAGCACTGCTCCATGCGGCTCTGGAACTCGTTCGCATGCTGCTCAGACACGGCGGCCTGGCCATCTGGCCTCGGCAGCCTCTGCTTCTTGTTCTTCTGCAAGAGCTTGGAAGTAGATCGCATCGGAATGTGAGCTAGCCAGATCCCAGCCCTCACGTCTTTGCCCATGGGCGGGTCCTCAGCCTTGTAGGCTCGGTCGAACAGAGCCTTCGGCAAGCTGCTGGGGTCATCGGGATACGTGAGCAGGCCGACCTCAGTCGGCTCTGCATCCGTTTTCACGGATTCCCAAGATCTCTTGAAGACCTGGACCTCTTCGTAGATCTCTTCATATGTCGGCATCTGACTGAGCTCGCCGGCTGCCAGTGCCAAGAGGAAGGCCAGGCCTTTCTTGACCGTCTGTTCTGTGAGGTTCCTCAGGCCCAGCTGCAGATACCTTTTCAGAAGGATTTCCAGCCTTGCCGGTGCTGGCGACTTTTCCAGCATAGACCACTCAGTGACCGTGATGAAGTTTTCCGGCTTCAGCAAGGTCTGCGGCTTGCTTTCCTCCTTTCGCTTGTGAGGCGTATATGTAGTATCTGGCGGCGGTGTTGCAGCCGTGGCCGTTGCCAGAACTTTGGCTTCAACTTTTTCAAGCAACCGTTCTGACAGGGTGCTCTCGAAGCTCAGATCCTGGATCGTCTGCTTCATCTGCATGGCTTGCCCTAACGACAGAGAGCCAAGGCTCTCCAGCCGGGTGCACCAGCTGTTCATCAAAGCATCGACCGAAGCCTTGCTCCCACTTTGTGCCCACTCGGCCATAGGGCTTAACTCGGCCTGCAACTCTCGGGCCATCTCGCCGTGGCGAGATATATATAGCCGTGGCCAGAAAAGGAGAATCCAGAAGCCCCCTCTATAGGAGCCAAGATGCTACAACCCCACTACAGGAGCCAAAATGGCAGCTGCATGCACATCCATGGAAAAAGAGCATGGTACAGGTCGCCTGCATGTGTGTGTACGTGCAGATTCCCAAAATCCAGGATGCATGCAGGATCAATCTTTTTCATCGGAGGGAAGCAGGCAGGATGATTTGTCGTCGGCCTCCGGCCATGTCTCTCCATGTGCATGCACACAGAAAGTCTCTGCATGGCAGCAGATGCAGGCTGTCTATGCAGGAGCACTCCCCCACGAGGTCATCGCAAAGCAGAGAAGAAATGGAATGCACAACACTGTAGGCTTGCCCTGCCAGTTCCACGAATGCCCAGACAAGGGCACACTCCAAGCAACCGTTCCCTTCAAGCAGCACCGCATCGCCACGACATATCCGTTCCCCGGAGGGCAGCCTGACTTTTTCTGCCACATGAATCACTTGTGCCGAGGTCAGCTCCGGAATGATTTTGCGAAGTGCTGCCGCCTTCCTCCGAGAAGCTGGCTTCGGGTCCTGCAACTGCAGCATCGCTGCGAAACAATCAGCTCTTGCCAAGCAATATAGTTCTTGTCCAAGAACTTCTCGGAGAAGACCCTGCTCGTAAGCAGAAGTCTTCTTGATGTCCTCGGCGAATCTCTTGATAGTGCGATGCTTTCTTTCGTGAGTGTAGCACTGAACCATGAAGCCCCACTTTTCCAGGTGCGAACCGAAGTGGAGAAGCCAATGGAACTTGGAATGCATGCGGTCCTGCCACTCAGCAGCATGCACTGCTTGCAAGAAATCGGAAACGTGCTTTCTCATCTGGCCGGGCGAAACCGCTCCCTCACTGCGAGCTCTCTGGCAGCATGCCACGAGTTTGTCCAGCTGCAAGAAACATTGGATCGCTTGCACTGCCTCAACATTTGCATTTGCCCTGGCGAGCTGCCTGAAGAAACAAGCCAATATTGGAGACAGTGTCAAGCCTTCGGAGGCCGTGCATTTAAAGGTCTCGGCTTCCTTGCATGCTTTTGCTCGGGACTGACCCAGCATCCCTTCGGCCTTGGCCGAGATGTTCCGGGGCAGGGTCCACTTGGCCACGTACTCGTCGGCGATTTCCCAGAGATTGGGAAACTGCTTCTGCAAAGCTTCCAAAACAAGCCAGGTCACTGTCTGGAAGACACCGGAGACCAGCAGGGTGTGCATGCTGTCGTGGCAATACTGTGAGACCGGCCGGACCAGCCATCGTTGATCCTCTTGTTGCAGCAGGGAACAACTATTATAAGTCCAGCCGGTGGCTTGCTGCCACGTGCTGAAATCTGCAGCATTCAGAAGCATCTTCTTCTCTGCCAGTTTAGCCATGGCCTCGTGGATGGATTGGTCGGTCGCAAGCGAAAGCTTACTTTCTCGGATCTCAGAGGAACCGACCACGGGGAGCCCGCTGCTGTGCAGGATATCACATCGTTGTGCTATTACATTCCTGCACAGCATGCACATGCGGGTGCCAGCATCCCCCTTGCAGCTCCATAGAGCTTTATGGGCACCACCGTCTTGAACGATCATTGACAAAACCACCCGGAAGAGGACGGGCGGACCTCCTGGTCGCTGCAACGATATGCACCCGTGCTCCAAATGGTTGGCCGGCCGCATGAATATGTCTCGCAGGATTTTCGAGATCCATTGAGAGACACCTGCTTCGGCCTTGGCCATCAGGCTGGATCGGAGCAGTCCTATGCATAGCCACGACTCCTCGTGCTGCAATGCATAGCTTCCAAGTTCTACGAACGAGGCATAGCAAGCCCAGATTTTTCTCTTCGTCTGGACTGCCAAAGGATTACCCGGCACGATCTCGTCCGTATAGAGGATCAGCCGCCATGCCGAGCTGGGGCTCGGAGGATTCTTGTCGATGCACGCCCAAAAATATTGGGCGAAGTTGCTGTCGGCATCCGAGATAGCAGCTTGCAGCAGAGCCCAAAAATCGACACTGGGTATCTGCAGCTCTGCACCATCTGTCTGCAAAAGTGACAGACGATTGAGGATCCTATTCTCTTTCAGGGGTTGCCAGGCAGCCTCGGCTATATGTTTTCTTTGTGTGAGTTCCGGGACACCCTCGTCCCGCAGAACTTTGCAAACTTCGGACAAAGCCGAGGCTGTGAGATGGGGCAATTTCCTTCTCAGAGCATTCACCTTCTGAAGCTTCGCTGGTCTTTCAGCAAAAGCATCGGTGCTGCTGGAGGCCATGGCCCTATATCACCACGGCACCGCACCAACAGCAAATGCCGGAACATCTCCGTGGAGAGTTCCTTCTTCTCCCTGTGCCTGCAGCAGCAAGCAGCCACATACACGCCTCCGTGGAGGCTTCCACACGCCTCCGTGGAGGCTCCCACACGCCTCCGTGGAGGCTTCCACACGCCTCCGTGGAGGCTTCTCGCATCCTTGGATGCTGGGTCTCCATGGCAACAACAATCCAAGCTACAGGACGGGTGACACAACAAATGGCCCCAGGAAGGGGTGCCTGTCTGCGAACACAACTGCACCAAACCTTGTCTGTGCTCGACTCTGGGCATCTGTATGCATGCTGCACGGCTGCTTGGGCCCGGCTTTCCGCTGCTCAGAGAACACATTTCGGCAGGCCCACAAAACCCTCAAAATATGATATGGAAAAAACTATATCATATGAAAACAAAGTCAATCATATGATATAGTAGAAACTATATCATATGAGGCCAAAATAGTACATATGATATAGAAAAAACTATATCATATGATATCTGGCCCCACAGACTTAGATGATATAGTAGAAACTATATCATATGGCCAGCGATGCCATCATATGATATAGTATATACTATATCATATGGTTTCCTTTCAATGTATATGATATAGAAAAAACTATATCATATTTTCTACGTTTGGATAAGGTTCCAATCTTAAGGTTAACAGAAAATTATTCTTTAAAAAAAAAACCCTAAACCCTAAACCCTAGAAGAGAAAAAAGCGCGGAGACACTCTTTTTTTCACCAGACGGCAGCCGGCACTCTGGTTTTTCGGAAGACGGCAGGCGGCTGCCGAGCTAGTACCGCTGCCGAAGCTCCTGGCAGGCGATTTGGAAAAGGCGTCACCACTTTCCCGTAGGAGCTCCCAGACCCTCCTTCCGGATCGTCCGGGTCCTTCTTGTCCGGCATTGGGACGTGATCATCGTCCCGTACCGGCGACTCCTGTCGCTTACGCTTGGCCTTAGCCTTGCTGCCCTTAGCCTTGCTGCCCTTCTTCTTGTCCTGGCCGGTCTTGCCAGCCTTAGCTGGCAAACTCCTGGGCAAAAGCTTCACCGGCTTTCGATCCTCTTTGTCATCCTCGGGCTCAATCAGGGAGATTGTCTCTCCTGCCCCCGGCTTTTTTCTCTTCTTCGTGCCCTTAGCCTGCTCAGGACGGCCCTTCTCAGCTTCGGTATGGGCCTTGGCCCCCGAGGGGCCGGAGCCGCCTCTCACATCACCATAGCCATATCCCTGGCCCTTGTCGCCATATCCCTGGCCCTTGTCGCCATATCCATGGCCCTTGTTGCCGGAATCCCGCCGCAGCTCCCACTTTGGGACTTCGGATTCCTTTTCGCTCTCCTCTTCCCTCCCGGGCTGCCAGTGCTCCTGGAACCGGCGCTTTGCCCGGCCTGCAGCAGCCTCCTTGCTGAGCCCTTGGGCTATGTATTTCCAAGTTCGGTGAAACACCGACAATCGGTGCTGGCGACGGGCGGCCGCATGCTCCTGTATCCACCTCCAGCAAATGGGGCACTTTTTGGACGGGTCCTTGGGCCCGTCCGAAGGCTTGTTGTCCTTCTTCTCATCTGCTGCCTTCTCATTTGCCCCCTTCAATTTTTCATCCACCTCCTTGTCCTTTTTCTCTGATCTCTCTCGTTCGCTTTTCTTTTCATCCTTCTCCTTCTCCTTTTTATCCTTGTTTCCCTTTTTTTTCTCCTTCTTTTCCTTTCTGGCCTGCTCTTCTTCTGCCCAGGACTGGAGAGCTGCCTGGGATGCCGCGACCCTGGCTGTTGCAAGCTTTCTCTCCAGCCTCTGCCTGCCGGCGGCACTTATCGGCCAATCAGGAGCGGTCTTCTCATCCGAGGCCGCAGCCTCCGAGGCCGCCTCCTTTGGCTTCGAGGCCGTAGCCTCCTCCGGCTCCTCCTCCGGATCCTTTTCTTTGTCCTCGGACTCAGTTGCCTCCTCGGAGGCCACTGTTTCCTCCTCAAAGTTCTCCTCCTCCTCTTTCTTGTTCTCGTTCTCCTCTGGTTTTTTGTTGCCATCCTCCTCCTTTTTCTTTTGGTCCTCGGACTCTTCGTGAGATCTCGACCGTAGTCGAGGATCTCGTCGTTCTTCTCTATCCTCTGAGCTCGAGCTCCTCCTCCTTCTATCCTGGTCCCGGTGCTTGGGCATGGCCGACGACTTCGCCTGGCCAGGACAAAAAAAGGGTTTATAGAGGATCGGGGAGGGTATAGGGTTTAGGGAAGATCCCTTAAGCCAGACTCTTTTTAGCACATGTATATATATATATATATATACATATAGTATTTGGTGCATGCCGTGGCATGCACCCACGAGGAAACCGTGGTCTCCTCTCCCAAAGCAAAGCAAACCGTGGTCTGCTTGCTTTGCATGCTTGCCAGCAGATGCAAACAAACCTTGGTCTGCCTGCATTCTGCCGGCCAGCACGGTTGCCGAAAAGCAACCCATGCATGCATCACTGACTAAGCAAACCGTAGTCTGCTAGCCAGCTCTGCAGGAGACCGTGGTCTCCTCTCACAGACAGATGGCAAACCGTGGTCCACCACAATTATAAGGAGACCGTAGCCTCCCGGCTTTGTCCAGGAAACCGCAGTCTCCCGGGCTGCCTATATATATATATATATATATATATATATATATCTATATCTGTATATATGTTTCGTTTGAAAGAAACTTAAAAGGATCCCTTGCCTGGCCTCGTAAAAAAGGCCAGCCCCCATCCAAGGGCTCCCTACAGGAGCCCAAACAGCTGCAAACACCGGCACAAACTTCACAACCTGCACATGCGAGGCTACAAGTCAAACAACTGCATGCACATGAGACAACAAGGCTTTGCATGGTTTTCCTGAAGCAAACGAACCTTCAGTTCACTAGCACCCCAGGCTTCCTCCGTTTGGAGGACTGCCCCTGGCTTTTTGCTGCCCTTTTGGCAGCCGCAGTCGCCTCAGCCTCCTGCAGCGGCAGGGGATCCAAGGGCCGGGCCTTGGCCCCGGCTTTTTTGACAAGCGAATACCTTCTGTCGTCGCCTGTCCGTTGAGCCTGGCGGCCTTGGCCGATTTTCACGACTTTGTCCTTCGCAGCAGTTCCCTTAGGAAAGCTTTGCCGTGCTCTAGTCTGAAAAGACTCAGCAGTAAGCACGGCATTTTGTGTTGCTTCAAAGAACAATGCCATATCATCCAAGTGGACTTTGGGCACATCCGTGACATGGCCCGCCTCCAGGACACGGATCTCCTTTCCCATCCAGGTAACCTTCAGCACATTCTTTTCTGCTCTTGCTTCCCTGGAAGCACGGCGGGACAAGCGAGTCTTCGCTGCTTTTCTCGGAGAGCTGCCTGTTACAGACACTAGAGCAGCCTCGCTGTCTTCCCCGCCGAAAAGGCCAGAGCTCTGTTCTTTCAGTTTCTCTGCCTGCCGCTTGGACTGCTGCTCCTTGGAGGCATCGTTTCGGGAGCCCACGAGCGATAGATAAACATCGCTCTGGGACAACGATGACTTTGCCGGGTATTTTGGCAGTTTTATGCTATGCTGCTTAGAAAGCAGCTTGCGCAAGCCCGGGCTCCATGGACGAAGCACCACAAACGGACCATGGTCCGTTGGTTCTAGCTCCTTGTCACCCACAGTCCAGCTGGCACCATCCAGCTTCAGGACATATACTCTTTCGATTACCAGCGGCATTGTACCTATATTAGCCTTGAGCCGAACTTTATGGAAAGATCAACAACACGTGCCTGCAAACCATCCTTGAATTCACACTTGCAAAAGCGCCAAAAAGTTCCATTGCAGACATCAACCTTGGCTCCTTTTCCCGGAAAACTCAGCAAGCGAGAACTGTCGAGTAACTCAAGAAGCCTTTCGCTTTCGCGAGGCAGCGGATCCTTGATCCAGCTCTTGGGCCGAGGCCCTCAAACTTTCGGCAGGCTTCGGCCTGTACAGGATGCACTCCTTCAGCGAAGCAGTGTTCTTAAAAATGGGAATCTTCCAGCCCTTCTCGTTCAGAAGGACTGTCGCCAGATTCGGCTCTGAGCCGACCGGGATCTGCCAGAAGGCAGATAGCAAACTTCCGGCTGCAGCCGGGGGTGAAATATACAAGCTTGTGCCCGAGGCTTGAAATCTGATCCGTGAAGGGGAAGATCGTCAGCTTGCCTGTCTTGGCTTTGCCCTCCAACAGACAGCACGTGGGATTCTTCAAAAAGGTCAACTCCTCTTCACAGTGCGAGTACTTCAGGAAATACTCGCAGCAGAGCTCGAAGAACTCTCCTCGGAGTCTCTCTTGGCTGCAAGCCTCCGTATTATGGGGCAGTCGGTCCACAGAGTCAGACACCACTTCGGGTGCATCTCCGCTATACAGATCGAAAAATTTCTTGAGCTCGCTCAGAGGCACCTCGACCTTCTTGTCCCAGCTCACTGGGCAAGACAGCGAGAAAGAGCCGTGGCTCTGGCCGATTTTCTCCAGCTTCCAAGGCCAGATGTCCTGATACTTCTGCTTGCCTTTGTACAGGTTCCCCTCTGCGAAGCCTTGCAGCTTCATCAGGAAGGCCGGGTCCTGCATGTTCTCCAAGGTCGCAGGGGCCGCATCAGACGGCCCATCTTTTGTAGCAGCAGCCGGTGTTGCACCGGCACTCTTGCCACCCATCTCGTGTTCGTACAAAGTCAGCAAATTGGCCAATGACCCGTGCTCAAGGCCTTCTTGCCCCGACTTCTCTTTCTTGCACATGAAGAGGGTGCTGCGAACCATCAGGCGACCGAAGCACTCAACTGCCTTGGCACGTGCACTTGCATCCGTCACATTCTGAGTGTGAGCCCAGGCACGAGCAAGAAGCTCCTCCCAATCCTTTACAGCATCTTCCATGCCTTTCGCACAGAGCCTGCTGACATCGCTCTTGCTCAGCAGCCGAGCCACACCGTCTACCACTTTTGTGGCTGTCAGGTTCGTCGCGATCATCGCAGCCCTTGCGAAAGCATGCGATCGCTCCTGCCCTGCAAACCGGAGGCCGGCGACCGTGGACATGAATTCCTCTCCCAATCTTTTGCTTGCCCCATATTTCAAGGAAAAGTCGTGCAAAAACTTCAGCAGAGGTGCTTCGGTTCCTCCTGCATAGAATCTGCAGAACAACCCGCAAGCGGCCACGGTCTGTGGCGAGGGATCCGGCACCGTGGCTGCTACATCAGCTTGCACAACATCCCAGTCGATGCACAAACCTTGCTCTGCCAGCAACTTTGCTCGGGTCACCATCGCCATGGCGAGCTCCAGCTCGCCTGCCGTTCTTGCAACTCCTTGGGCTGCATTCATGACTTCCTGAACGAAGGAGGCCAGCGAGGGCAGTACTGCATCAACTTCCGCTGACAGCACCAGCCACTCCCATCCATTATCCACGGCCTGCCGAAAGTCCGTAGACAATCGCTGCAACGTGAGCTTGCCGTTGTCCGACACCGTCTCTTGGTCCGAGGGACATGCTGCAATGCAGGCACGGCAAAATGCCGTAAAGTGACTGCATGCTAACGACATGTATCGCTCATCGCCTCGCACCTCAGCTAGCAGCCCTCCATTCATATCCACTTGCCGTTTGTTGAAACTAAAGGCCTTTTGGCTCAGAGCTCTATCCGTGGATATTTCCATGCAAACACTTCGCTTCAGCTCCATGGAGCTGAAGCCTACAGATTGCACCTGGGCCCCTGTCTTGTGAACTTGGGCTCCATTCAATCCTAACCCTGAGCGATTCGACGGGTGCACCAGGACTTGACCCGGCCGCAGCACCTGCCTGTAGCACTTCCTGCTCTCCTGCAGGATAGTTTCGATCTCCGTCCATCTCTCCAATGCCGGAGCATCTTTCTTCAATGCCTGCTCCACGGCCGTAGCCCAGGCAGGCTTCATCTTTTCCAAGTTCTCTTGAAAAAAAAACGGCTGCATGGCAACAGGATATGCATTTAATTGTCCGCCCTGCCCCCCCCCCTGTATACATGCACCCTTGAAACACAAGTCATTTACGTGCCTAACATAGTCATTTCCCTATATAAGAACTGTACTTCAAAAAGTTATGTTAACTTAGCTAAACTTTAGCTAAACCCCCTAACCTTTGTAAATGTTTAACATACTTACACCACTTATGTAAACACTTAGCTAAGTCTCTTAACAGTTGTATTTGTTTATCACACTTATAAGTGATTTGCAATATAGATACAACCGGGTTGCAAGCTATTTAACAACATGCTTGCAATCTATATAAACACTTACAAAGCCACGGTTCTTCCCAGTACACCCTAAGCCACTCAAGCTTGGTGTGAGGCCTCGTTCAGCTCGAGGAGCCATAGCCGGCGATTGTCGGAGGCGCCCTACTTCAAGGGTTCCTTAAATTCCTTAAAGTTGGTCCTATTATCTTACAATGTCTGTATGGGTGTACACTGGGTTTAGGGTTTAGGGGGTCCGGACCTAGAGGGTTTACGTACCCAAAAGTCGGGCTCGATAAGATAAGGTTACTATGTAAGTACTCTGAATGGCTCTTTATACGGTGTAGTGTAGTGTCTGCCGACGTCGCATATGTGCACGTGTTTTTTTTTTCATCCGTGTAGGTCCGGCCGGATCCGTTGCAGCCAGGGCTAGAGGGCTTCAGGTTTGTGGATTTCCGGTTTATGGGTTTAGGGTGTATAACATGTGTAATTAATTAAGGGTTTTAAGCTTTACCAGTCTTGCTTTAAGCAGCTATCGCTATGTAGGCTTGGGGGTCAAATGCCGCTCCTTGACGGAGTGTAGCAGGTCTTGGGTTTTGGGTTGATTGGTTAGGGCTTATAGGGGTTGGGGTTTGGGGGTTCCCGGTGCAGGGGATTTCGGGTTTGTTGGATTAGGGGTCATGGTCTATAGGCGTAGGACTGTTGGCCAGATTTGCAGGGGTCTGTGAAACCTGATGTTACACCCAAGGGTAAAAGGAGGGACCCTTAATAAGGACCCCTAGGTATATACCCTTAATATAGCTATTACATACCCATTATATAGCCCATTATAGGGTAGGGGTCCCCATTAAGGGTCCCTCCTTTTCCCCTTTTGATACACCCTGCATCCACAGCCTCGGTTTGGCTTCTGGGTTTGGCTTTGAAGATTCTTTTTCAGCGGGTTCTTTTGTTTATGGACTCAAGGGCCTCGTATCGTTTGATAACCCCAAAGCCACAAAACCCTAAACCCAAAAACTGTAGGGTTTGTATACCTAGACCCTCCATCTACCCTCTATTACACCCTAAATGCCCCTTATTTGGGACCATATACCCCTATTTGAGGGTACAAGGAGGGTCCTGGTAGAAAGTATTTGATATTTGCCCTGATTGAGTCCGAGATGATCTTATTTACTGACATCTCCCGGAGGGTGTCAGGGGCCGAGCTAGCCAGCCCATAGAATGCTTGATATAGGGATTCTGGGGTGCATATATATATATATGTATGTACATACACTGTACCATAATCCCTATACGCTATAGGCGCTATAGCTCAGCGCAAGGCTCAGTTACCCCTTACGATGCACAATTACCATTCCACAGCCCCTCAGCTGTTGACAGGAAGATGACTCCCTATCTCTTCGCCGAAGGCCCATGTTCTCAGCAGAAGCCACGAACCCAGACGCCGCGCAAGACATCGCCGGCCAGAAAGAGCAGAAACGTCACACTCTGACAAAGACTCTTAAACGCTATATACCTACAAATGCACCTTAAACCCACAGGCCCAGCACCAAACTCAACCTTAAACCAAAACACCTTAAGAAACAACAAAGAAACCCCTTAAAACCTTAAGCCTGAAACCCCTTAAAACCTCAAACCCTAAAGCCCTAAAGCCCCAATGCCCTTACACCCTAAGCCCAAAAATCTTCAAAACCACAAGCCCTAACACCAAAAGCCTCAACCCCAAACCCTAAACCCTAAACCCTGACCAAGCTTCAATAGCCAGGTCTCATCCAGCGTTGCATCACTCCACCTACCAGAGTCGGAGAGCCCCGAGGTCCCACCGGGCTTTGTTTTTGGTGTTCCTTTTTTTGAGGGGGGAGGGGTGAGTGGGCTAGGGCTTTAGTTTAGGGTTTCGGGTTTTGTTGTTGCTTTTACTGTTTGGGTTTGGGGTTTGCGTTTCTTGGGGCATGGTTCAGGTTTTGGAGTTTTTAGGGTTCTGGATGTGAGTCCGGATATCCCAGTATTATGACGAGAAGTTCCGACCTTTTTATTCAAGAAGGCTCTTAGGATCCTACAAACCCCCTCAGCCTCTACACCCTCCACACATCAGTCCCCAACAAGGACCCACACCATGGACTATAGCATTGACGCACGACTAGTTACTGGTACCAACGGTACAACATACCCCACAACCCTATTCAGTTCTAATTATTCATTCTGGCCCTCTATAGTGGCAACTGCAACCCTCATCCCTAAACCCCTAACCCTAAGCACCTAAACATTAAACCCTCAAACCCGAAACCCCAAACCCTAAACCCGATATAGTAGAAGCCAGAAAGTTGGAACATGGCTTTAGGAGGATTAGTGCTAGGATCCCTTCTACTTTACCTTAGGAGCACGAGGATAATCATGTTCCAACTTTCTGGCTTCTACTATATGTCATCGCTACCGCAGGTTGTTCCTCAGATGTTCTCCCCTGCGACCAGCAGAGCCATCCTCAGCGTCCCGGCCCTCGGATGTCCACAGGAGGTTACAGTAGAAGCCAGAAAGTTGGAATATCATTATCGTAACCCCTTTAAGGTAAATTATAGGGGATCCTACCATTGGTCCATATTCCAACTTTCTGGAGTTCCCTTTAAGGTGGTCAAGGCTTTTAGTTGACAGGCTTTTGTAAAGCCCGATAAATAAAGGTCTAGAGGAGAGGGTTTTATAAGGTTTGTGGTTTATGGGGTGTTGCCTGGGTTAAAAACTCTAAACCATAAACCGTATACTAAACCTTAAACTCTGAACCATAAACCGTATTGGATTGTATATGGGTGCATTTGCTTCTCCCTCGCAGCTACGGGGTTCCCTACCGGGTTCCTCTGGGTTGCTTGCGAGGCTTGGGGCTTATACGGCGGCTTAGGGTTTAGGGTTTGAGGGGTTTAGGGTTGTAGTGGTTTAGGGTTTAGGGGTTTAGGGTTTAGGTAAAGTTTAGGGGTTTAGGGTTTAGGGCATACACGTATTTTTGTTCTGGCGGCTGGAAGGGGGTTTAGGTGGCGTAAGGTTGTTGTTGCCCAGGGCTTTCATGAGTTCAAGGGGTAAGGGCGGGTAGAGTGCTTGAGCGGGTAGGTGTTTCAAGTGTTCAGGAGGCTCGGGTTTAGGGGGCTTAGGGGGGCCTTCTTGTGTGTGTGTGGGGACTTAGAAGGCATATCGAATTATGGGGCTCGGAGTTTGTAGGATTGATTGGGTACAAGGTTGAAGGCTTCCCTCAGGTTTCTATGGCTTCTGAGGGGCCCCCGAAGGATCAAGCGGCTTTTGCAACCACGAAAAAACTTTCCGTTTAAAGACATTTGCAGACCAAGGAAAAATGGCGTCGCAACATGAGAGGGGGGGCTCAAAAAACGCATGTCAAAGTTAGATAGATCCCCTACAAGGGCCGTATAAGGATACCCCCCAAACAATCGGAGAACCTCATGCTTGAGAGCTCCCTATCAGCTTAGGGTTGTAATTCTCTCTGACTGCAGGGTCGCAGATCAAGCGCTCCTCCCCGGAATGCAGTGATCTGAAGGCCTTCTCACTGGATCGACGCAGCAGAACTTCAGACAAGCTGTTGAGATGTAGTTCCTTAACCCTAGGCCCCATGCAAAGCATTCTGAAACCCTGGACACTACACGTAGCATAAGTTCTAGGCATTTGCGGCATTAGAATCTCGGCGACCGAAGCTTGCAAATATGCATGCATGGTTGGTTGCATACTGCAAGGTTTTGAGTCGAAGCCCTGAAGCCTTGTCCCAGGGTATTTCCAAAAGTCGCGTGTTCAGATCTTGCGCTTTCGAGATTGCAGCTTATTCTTCCGTGTTTCAGACACTGGCGCCGAGAGAAATCGCAAGCAGGATCAAACACCCCCCCCCCTGTGCTGCGACGTTCCGAGTCGGCAAACATGCCCGTGGCTCTGTAGGGCACGGCTCCATGTGGCACAAAGTCAGAATCGTTGACGGTTCTAGGGTTTGGGTGTACGTTCTGAGTCTTGTGTTAGGATTCACATGAAGTAATGGTTACATCGGATGTATGCTGGTAAGCGTATGTAGGGCTCTGGGACTCCTGATGTAGGGATTTACTCTTCGGTCGAAGCGTTTTTGCATGGAGATGCTGGCCCTTCGCAAGTCTTACAGGTAGGTTTAGGGTTTAGGGTTGAGGGTGTGTTGATCAGTCTTCCCACTCAGCCATCCAACTCTGTACCTGCACCTTGGTGCTTGCGTCGTAAGCTCCTTATCGAGCTGATTTCACCGAGCGACCAGGCGAGGCATGGCTAAATTCTGATGTGTGTGTGTAGTTACGTGCATGTGGTATATACATGTACATACATATAAGTCATGTAAGTATGTACATATCATAATGTGGATTATATATATATATATATATATATATATATATATATATATATATATGTGTGTTTATATATATATATATATATGTAGCTTGCATCGCCACGGCAAGTTGCTGAGGGACGTGTCGCCAGGACGATCATGACACCGTGTCTCCCGCGGCATGCACAAAGACGAACCGCTGCACTTTAGATAATCAGCTAGGTGCGATACAATCGAAGGAGACCGTTGCATCCACGACGACTCGGCTTGCAAATCCGCGCTGTTCGTGCCCCGGTACAGGCCTGCGGAACACCTATCAGCCACAGAGATGCGCGAGATGTCCTTTAGTCCGGTATACCTTCGCTGCTACTGCCACACAGCGTCGAACACCGGTGCCATTACCGGCAACATGATGAAATAGAGCCCAGTCCAAGAGACTGCACTCTGAGACGAGTCGGTGTGCGATGTTCATTCTCGCCGTCAGAAAATGTTGGTCAGGTTTGGGTGATGCTTGCTATCCATTCGGTGCATCGCCTGCGTTCACAGAGTCACGCTGAAGAGGAACACTTCGTTGCAAGACCTGACGATCGCCTTTTGTCGCCGATGTGTTCCGTTTCGCTGTCTTGCCTGACATGTCAGCAGAGACCCCGCGCTTCCTGCACGACCGTGAGATGCTGCTGTTCAGCTGTTCCACGACGCCGGCATCTCCTCGCCATTAACGGTCCGGTTTGTAGCCCAGACACCCACATGATCCCCGCATGCGTCGCCCGATTGGCTGCATGTGCCGTTGTGCTTGGCAGACCCCATGCATATGCGCAAAGCCGACATGCCACTTCCATCGTTTTTTTACTGTGTTTCCAATACTTCATGTGCCGAATATATCGGTGCCATCGGTGTTCCCGGCGCCCGGCGCCTCCAAATTCACGAGTTCTGCACGTTCCGAAACCATCGGTATTTGAGGTGTTGCCTCCTATGATGACGTCCATGGTCTATATAACCCACTTTGCGAAGAGAGCAGCCATGGCCCAACCATGATGACAACCATGATGACGTCAGTGCTCTGTTCCGGTCTGAGAAAAGAGCATCCATGGCCCAACTATGATGACGTGCATGGTTTTATACGTTCTGAAAAAAGAGCACCCATGGCCCAACCATTGTGAAGTCCATGGTTTTTTTGCAGGACGTGCATTTTGTCCGACACCGCAATGTCAGCAAAGACTACATCATTATCATCCAAAGCCGGAGAACGTTGCGCGCCGGGATACGCAGGGTTGGCCCGCAAAACGTTTTGTTTTGCCGCGACATGAATGTCACCAGCTCGAACACGGTCGCGTTTAAGGTAGGGATTGAACGTGATTGAACCACAATCTAACTCCTCCTCCTCTCTCCCCTGGTTCTAATCCTCCTGCTGCTGCTGCTGCCGTTGCTGCGACAACTATTGACAACTGTTACCACGCCTGCAATTGTCGCCGCTGCTGCAACCACTACAGCTGCTACTGCTACTGTTCCTGCTGCTGCTGCTGCTGCGACTACAACCGCGACTGCTACCGCGACTGCGACTGCTACTGCTACTGTTTTTGCTGCTGCTGCTGCTGCTGCTGCGACTGCGCTTGCGACTGCGACTGCGACGGCGACTGCTGCTGCTCCTGCTGCTGCAGCTCCTGCTCCTGCTGCGATTGCTCCTGCTGCTACACTGCTACAATTACTACTACTACCACTACCAGTACCACTACCACTACCACTACTACTACCACTACTACTACTACTACTACTACTACTACTATTACTACTACTACTACTACTACTACTACTACTACTATTATTACTACTACTACTACTACTACTACTACTACTACTACGACTAGTGCTACTACTACTACCACTACTACTACTACTACTACTACTACTACTACTACTACTACTACTATTACAACAACAACAACGACAACAACAACTACTACTACTACTACTACTACTACTACGACTAGTACTACTACTACTACTACTACTACTACTACTACTACTACTATTACTTCTACTGCTGCTGCTGCTACTACTACTACTACTACTACTACTACTACTACCGCTGCTGCTTCTGCTTCTGCTTCTGCTTCTGCTTCTGCTTCTGCTACTGCTACTGCTACTGCTACTGCTACTGCTGCTGCTACTGCTACTGCTACCGCTACTGCTACTGCTACTGCTACTGCTACTGCTACTGCTGCTGCTGCTGCTGCCGCTGCCGCTGCCGCTGCCGCTGCCGCTGCCGCTGCGGCGGCTGCTGCTGCTGCTGCTGCGGCTACTGCTATTGCTACTGCGACTGCTATTGCTACTGCTACTGCTGCTGCTACTGCTACTGCTACTGCTACTGGTGCTGCTGCTACAGCTACTGCTACTGCTACTGCTACTGCTACTGCTACTGCTACTGCTACTGCAATTGCTATGGCTATTGCTATGGCTATTGCTATGGCTATTGCTATTGCCATTGCCATTGCCATTGCCATTGCCATTGCCATTGCCATTGCCATTGCCATTGCCATTGCCATTGCCATTGCTATTGCTATTGCTATTGCTATTGCTGCTGCTGCCACTGCTGGTGCTACGACGACGACTGCTATTGCTGTTGATGCTAGTGGTGCTTCTACTAGTGCCGCGATTACTACAGTTGTTGCTGCTGCTGCTGCTGCTGCTGCGTTTGCTGCTGCGCTGCCGCTACTGCAACCGCCACGGCTGCTGCTGCTGTCTCTACAGCTACTGTGTTTTTTGAATTTTTTCCTATTGCGACCTCGCCCACTACTACCACCACAACTACTGCTAACAGTACTGCTCCCGCTCCTAACATTCTTGGCTGCTTGCGACGACGAGTACCACTATTGACTAGGATGGCGAGGACAATTTCGTTGGTTTGGAGCGTAACCGTTCCTGAGCGAAGACATTCAGGAAACAAATCCATTTTTCATTGCCAGGTTGCGTCAAAGTCCAGAAAAACTGGTTGCGTCAAAGTCCAGAAAAAACTGTTCTTACTATCAGCACCACGACGACTACGACGACGACGACCACCACCACCACCACCACCACTACTACTACTACTACTACTACTACTGCTACTACTACTACTACTACTACTACTACTACTACTACTACTACTACTACTACTACTACTACTACTTGTGACCACTGCTATTGTTGTGTGTGACGACATGGGTCTTTTTTTTTTGGGAAGGTTGAATTTGTAGTGTTGGAGGAGTGTTGTCCTTGCGCGAAACACACCCCGAAACATACCCCGAAACATACCCTGAAACATACCCCGAAGCATACCCCTGAGACATGCCCCCGCGTTACTCAAATCGCTTGGATGAAGTTAGCCGTGGGCGAAGGTCTAGGGTAGCTCAACCCAGGTCAGGAAAGGTTTCCCGTAACATACCCGTAATACCTGAAACAGACCCGAAACATACTTGGATTTGCTCCAAGTGGCCCGTTGGCCTTTTCCGCTTCGAAGCGATACCAACCGCCTGACAGGTCGCGACCTTCCAGACCTGCAGCCCACAACGATGCTGGTACCACTACTGTAGCTATTGTCACTACTACTTCTTCTTCTTCTACTTCTACTTCTAATTCTACTCCTACTCCTACTCCTACTTCTATTTCTGCTTCCACTTCTACTTCTATTTCTACTTCTACTTCTATTTCTACTTCTACTTCTACTTCTACTTCTACTTCTACTTCTACTTCTACTTCTACTACTACTTCTATTTCTACTTTTACTTCTACTTCTACTTCTACTTCTACTGCTACTGCTGCTGCTGCTGCTGCTGCTGCTAGTACTACTACTACTACTACTACTACTACTACTACTACTACTACTAGTACTAGTACAATTGCTACTGCTATTGCTGCTACTGCTACTAGCCCTGCTTCCACTACTACTACTACTACTACTACGACGACGACGACTACTACTACTACTACTACTACTCTACTACTACTCTACTACTCTACTACTACCACTACTACTGCTTTCACTACTACCAACCTCTACTACGACGACTACTACTGCTGCTACTGCTACTGCTACTGCTACTTCTACTGCTATTGCTGCTGCTACTGCTACTGCTACTGCTATTGCTGCTACTACTACTACTACTACTACTATTACTACTACTACTACTGCTGCTACTGAAACTATTACTACTTTTACTATTACTATTACTACTACTACTACTACTACTACTACTACTACTACTACTACTACTATTACTGCTGCTTTTGCTGCTGCTATTACTTCTATCGCTACTACTAATTCTAATGGTCTGCGCGAAACACATTCCCAAACATACCCCGAAACACACCCCGATCCCAACACTCCTGGTAGGGCGCCCCCTATTCGGACAGACCCACATGGCGACGAGGAGTGTTACATAGTGTTACCATTGGGTGTTATTGTGGCTATTGCTGCTCCTGCTGGTTGTCGCTGTCGCCGCAACCGCAGTTGTCGTTCTCACTCTCCTAATGCTTTACCTCGTGCACACTGAGATGCACGATGACGACAACGACGACGACTACGACTGCCACAAGATCAACTAGTAGCCACAGGCACGGCGGCAACATTTCCACGCATCACTGTTACTTGCTAGTAGTATTGTTGCAACAACAACAACAACACCCACGATTGATACCACCACAACTACTACTATTACCACCACAACCACGACGACGACGACTATTCCGAGCTCCTCCTTGCCCGGGCACGTGCAGCGAGTGCCCCTGCCCCTGTCCGCAGTTCTGCCAAGGCCGCATGGGTTCCCCGATGGAGTGGCTTCATCTCCGTTTCACCGCGACATGCGCCCGCTGTGTTTTTTGAAGTTTCCTCTCCAGTCGAAGCTTGGTGCTGCTGGCCCGGCCCCGGCGCTGCACGAGCTCCTTCCGGATGCGGTGTGACAGGAAGCTCCTCAACCCAGCCACTTCCCTGCCCATGTCGAAAGTGCGACCCGCCATTGTAGACCGCAGTTGGCACCGGAACTTGCTGGACTTGCAGCTGCAAAGAACAAGCACGTGGAGACCAAACAGGACTAAAGTCGAGCTCGGGACAGGTCTGCCTGCGCTTGCGCTTGCCTTCGGCGCGTTGTGCGACTCCCTGCTGGCTTTGAACGCCAAGGTGTTTTACATGAAAGAACAGGTGGCTTGAACATAGAGCAATAGTTCTATGACCTGGACTGTTACTACTGCTTGCTGTCGACAACACGCTTGTGTTTTCTATTACGATGCCAGCGGAGCTGCGCGCCGGCACCCCCGGCATTACCGTGGCGCTGCTTTGCGCCTTGCCCGCACGGCTAAAGATTGCACCTACGCCGAGTTGCTGCGCTCCAGCTTGTTGTGTTTACATTTTCCGTTGGAGGCCGCTGGAGTCCCAGGCTGCCCAGTTCGTCCGCTTCTTCGGCCCTTGTGGCCTGCAACTATGGTTTCCCTCATTTTCGTTGCCTTGCTCGCCTTCTCGCCGCCAGAGCCTTTGGTGCCAGTTTCATTGGTCGTTCCTGTAACGACACCGCCAATGTTGACCTCGCGAAAGCAGCGTGCAGCAACAATGCTTCCTTCCTGCACAAGGCCCGTAGAAATTCAGTATCAACTAGCCGCGTTGAAAATAAACCTAGCTCCTGCATGCTCCTGCAACGTTCTCGTGCGCAGCCTTAACATCCACCGCGACCGCCTCGATGACTGCCGCATCGAAGTATCGCAAATGAGTAGCGGTTTTTTCTGGCCGTGTCTATGCGATGTGAGGGCGTCTTGTATTGAGCGTAGTTCCGTTTACAGTTTTTGTAGGGTAAGAGCTGAGGAGGTGTTCGTGCGCAGGCTTGAAAATCAACCCTCCACAATTTGCTTCCGTAAGGTCCGAGATTGTAGTAGGGACTTCCTGAGCCTGCGCTGCAGTTTTCGTCGGCACGGAATCATTTTGTTAGCCTCGCATCTCCCGGTAGTCACACTTGCAGTGCCATTTCGCGTAGGCAATGCGCAGGAAAAGCGTACGGCGCGCATGGCTGCAGCAGTTGTTTTGCCTCTGTTGGCCCTTCTTTCTTGCGGTTTCCCAAGTGACGATGCCTGGCACGAACCCTCTAGACGCTGTGTTCGGAACAGGATTAAGTGCATTAAAGCGGTTTCGGTTTGTTTCACTACTAGATATGAGCCCACTGCAGCAAACTGTGCAAGCTGCTCGGGTTTCTGTAGGGGTGCAGCTTGTCAAGGCAAGCCTGACAATAATTAGTCCAAATGCTTGAAGAACTACACTTGCATCCCTTGCAGGCTGCGTAGGCAAGAAGTATCAATGATGCACTTGCGTAGTCCAACGCCCCATTTAAATCAGGGATCCAGCTCAGTCCCGCGTAGTCACCAGTGATACAAAAATCACTATTCAAGTGGATCCCCGCGTTGGGGTGGGCAGGGCGGAGCAGAGCTTGCTGTCGACACCACCCTTGTGTCCCCGCTCGATGCCTGTGGAGCTGCGCGCAGGCACCAGCAGCAGTACTGTGGCGCCGCTGTTGCTTTGTCCGCAGGGGTATAACGACGGCACCTACCCCGAGCGGCTGCGCTCGCAGTGGTGCTGGCTTGTTGTGTTTGCGTTTGAAATTAGAGGTCGCAGAAGTTCCGAGGCTGCCCAGTTTGTCCGCGCCCTCGCTCGCTGCTGGTGGGAGTAGTAGTAGTAGTCGTCGTCGTCGTAGTCGTAGTCGTAGTCGTAGTCGTAGTAGTCGTAGTAGTAGTAGTAGTAGTGGTAGTGGTGGTGGTAGTGGTAGTGGTAGTGGTTAGTGGTAGTGGTAGTGGTAGTGGTAGTAGTAGTGGTAGTAGTAGTAGTAGTAGTAGTAGTAGTAGTGGTAGTAGTAGCAATAGTAGTAGTAGTAGGAGGAGGAGTAGTAGTAGGAGTACCAGTAGGAGCAGTAGGAGTAGTAGTAGGAGTAGTAGGGGTAGTAGGAGTAGTAGTAGGAGTAGTAGTAGTAGTAGTAGTAGTAGTAGTAGTTGTTGTTGTTGTTGTTGTGGTTGTAGTAGCAGTACTAGTAGTAGTAATAGTAGTAGTAGTAGTAGTAGGAGTAGTAGTAGTAGTAGTAGTAGTAGTAGCAGCACTTGTCATCGTTGCAGTGGTGGCGGTAGTGGTGGTTGTAGTCGTAGTGGGATCGAGGCGGAGGAAGATGACCAGGAGTAGGCGTAGGAGTCGGCAATAGGCAGTAGTATTCATGTTTTCGCCTGTTCGGCCGCCAAAGCCTTCGGTGCCAGCCCCCTTGGTCTTTCCCTCGCCGGCGCCGCCAATGTTGACTGCGAAAAGCCCCTGCTCAGCGAGATTCTTTCCTTGATTCGCCTTGGACCCGCTTCGACGAAATCCCGCTATTGTTGCCCCGCCCAGGAGCTGCAGCCTTGGAATCGCGCGTGGAGGAAGCTGACTTCGTCAAAACAGCGAGTAGCAGCAGGTTTCATTTTGCACAGGGACCGCGGAACTCCAGTCGCAAAAAGAGTGCGTAAAAGGAAACATGTTGCTCCTTCCCGCCGCCACTATCACCACGGTTATGATAACGTTCAAACCGCGTTTCACGGACCATTATGCACCAAGATTTGGTGGGCGTCGTCGTCGGCCCAGTAGCAGCAACAACAACAAGAAGAACAGCAGGACTAAAGTTCCAGACGTAGTATTAAAACGGTCGTCGTCGTGGTGGTAGTAATAACAGCCATCGCAATGGCAACGGTTGTAGCCATAGCAGAGGCAGTGGTAGTCGTAGTAGTGGTAGTAGTAGTCGTCGTCGTCGTGGTGGTCGTGGTGGTAGCAGTAGTAATAGTATTTGTAGTTGTAGTTGTAGTTGTGGTTGTAGTGGTTGTAGTGGTTGTAGTAGTTGTAGTAGTTGTAGTAGTTGTAGTCGTTGTGGCAGTTGTAGTAGTTGTAGTAGTTGTAGTAGTAGCAGTATTAGTAGTAGCAGCAACTGTCGTCGTTGTAGTGGTGGTGGCGGTGGTGGTGGTGGTATTGCTAGTAGGATCGAGGCGGAGGAGGATGACCAGGAGTAGGCGTAGGAGTAGGCCGTAGGCAGTAGTATTTATAGCTGTAGTATTGGTAGTGGTAATGGTTGTGGTGGTGGCTCTTATAGTAGTGGCGGCAGCAGCAGCAGCAGCAGCAGCAGCAGCAGCTGCAGCAGCTGCAGCAGCACACGCCATAAAAACAATGCGAACATAGCAAGTTAGAGTCTAACAGCACCCGTCCACCGGCGTCAGAAGCCAAGTATTTTTTATTGAAACTTTCGCATCCACCGGAGTAGTACGCACTTCTTGGCAGATGGATCGTGGTTAATGTTCGTCCTAATTCGACTGTTGCTGCGGCGGTTGCCTACGCAGCCTCCCTGCATCTCCCCCGCTTGAACTCCCGCCCGCCGGTGAGGCTTGCGAGCTGCACGACGTCCTTGCTGACGTGCGGGGCAGCCTCCCACCTGCGACCAGCCGCTTGCCAGCGCCCACATCGCACGCCGAGTGAATAAGCTCGCCGTAAGCGCCGTAGGCTGCAGTGGACTCTGGCGAACCTGTTGCTGATGTCGTCTGATGTTGGAAAAAGGCGCGGGGGAAAAAAAAAAAATATTGCAACTACTGCTGCCGGTTGCTGCTGCTGCTGCTGCTGCTGCTGCTGCTGCCGCGGCTGCTGCTGCTGCTGCTGCTAGCAGCACCACCACCACCACGAACACTGATGGCCGCTGCAAAAATGAACACGGTTCCAGCACTTCTACGATGACGACCACCTGTGTTTGAATTATTGGTGTTGGTGTCGGCACCCTCGCGCAAAGCATGCAGCCCATCAGGCAGGTGCATAAGAATCGCGGAGAAAAAAAAACAAACGGAGTAATATCGCTGTATATGCTGACAAATGCGACAATGTAGCGATTGCCACGACTCCTATTGCTGATGCCATTATTATTGAAATAATCGTCGCTGCTACTTCCAATCCTAGTCTACCAGTGTATAGTCTCGTATATATTACCAATAATGGTCAGGGAACCCGGAGATCCTCCGTGCCCGGCAGATGCGCGCTGGCACGCACTTCCGTTTTTTAAGCACATGGGGTCCTCTAGGTTTGCCTGCCTGCCGAACTCCGGTGCTCCGGGCCCAGTCGTTTGCCGGCCAGACTCGCTTTAGCTTTTGCGTTGCACACCCCTTGATTGGCTTCCACAGCAGCATTCTGCAAGTTTCTGCTGGCTGCTGCGTTCGAAATTTGTGTTGCACAAAGTGCATGAAGAAATGCAAGGCTTAACTACTTCGGCCTTGGTTGAAATTTTGCAACTGGATGGCACGTGCGATGTATTTCTGCGACAAGGCCACGGACAGCGTTTCCAGAGAAATGGGAAGGTGCGGCAAGCGATGGTGTGGTGCGCCGTAATAGTCGTGGTGGGCGTTAGCAGCAGCCAGCAGCAGCAGCAGCAAGCAAGTGCATCCCGGTGCTGCACGTCGATGCTGCCAAAGGTGTTGGGCACGAGCTTGGTTTCGAATTCGTTGCATGCGCATGATCATTCTGCAGAGGCAGCAGAGCTGTGGTTTGACATGCCGTTAGGGACAGGTTGCATACGAGTGGTTTCCAGTCAGCAGCTCGGCCTTGCACAGGAGAGGGCATCACAGGGTTGCGAGCTGAATGGGTGTGCAAGTGCGCTTTGTCATTCAGTGCTGTCCTCATCCTCGCCTTTTCGGCTCCAAGTTGACGAAGGTAATCGCTGAAAGGCGTTGCCTGGAATCAAACATGTCGGGGCCGGCCCGCAACCTGAGCAGTAGCCCACTTTAGACACACCAGCTTCACTTCGTTATGTACTCAGCCAAGCCATATGCCAACCATCTTAGATCATCATAGAACGTAGCCTGCAAGTATCGATTGTTCAGCGCTGTGTGCTGCATCGCCGGTCCCTCAGAGATCCTCCGAGAATTGAAAACGAATTCACGTTTTGTTCTGTGGTCTACGACATGCAACATATGAAATCACTGTGTTGCCTGCCATGACCCAATCAGGATCGCGAAGGGGGTTACAGGGAGCTTAGGTGTTCACGAAAAGGCAAGTACAGTAGACGTGGTGTTTGACGAAGCCATAAACCCTGAAGCTGTAGGTCTGCGAAATGGAAAAAGGTTAGGGAAGCGCTCGCCTGACTTCCTGGTGTGTGGCAGCTGTTTACAAGATGGGCTATAAAAAAAGGAGGGTGCGCAGATGCATTGTTTCCGCGCGGTGTCGTTGGACTGAGCAGCCTTGCTTGTGGTTGCTTGGCCCCGATATGCGCTGATGCTCGGCTCGAGTCATAGTTTTGCTTCCAAGTGTCAGCATTCCAGCTTCCCTTATCGATACGATGGCCCGAGTTGCAACAAGAACGTCGCGAATCATTGGAGCTGGTGTCATCGTCACTACTTGCTGTTTGAGTTTCGTGCCGCCCAGCACCAAACCAGCTCAGGCCGACATTCAGTGTCACACCGCACGAGTACTGGCGTCATGTCCGCATGTGTCGTCGCAGCACAAAGTCATAAGTTTCTTCCTTCAGGCGGTGCCGCGGGCAAAGTTCCAAGCCAAGTGGCAGAATGACGTTGATGGTGGACATTCGGAGCCGGAACCGATCAGCAATGCGGCGCCCAGCTGGACCACGTTTCTCAAGATGTCGGCCGCCGCTTGCTTGGCTCTTGTGCGCCTTGCTTTCATTGTTGCGAAAACTTTCTACTTGCAGGGGCAAGTTGTGGGTAGGTAACAACCAGCTTTCCGTGTTAGAACTGTCCCGTGACATCTTGCCCACGCGATTTACCGATGCGACACCATAAACTCAGGATCACGCTCCTACCTGTGGACAGTGCAGAGGCTGCAAGATCTGGTGGGCGCATGGGCGGCAGGTGCACAAACCTTCCAACCAATGTGAGTTTGTTACCCTGCACGGCTGAAGCGCCAGGGAATGCCACACATGTTGCATGCGTGGGCGACAGGATGTCAGCAATGCGGTCGGCACCAAGGCTGCTGGGAATGCACTCGCCAAACAAACCATGACCAAAGACATCGGAACCATGCGGTCAGGGGATGTTAGAAGCATCGCAGGCTTTGTTTCGGGGGGCCTTCCGACATAGGGTTGATGCGTGCTCGCTCATGTGAGCATCGTTTGGTCGTGAGACACATTGATTCTTTCTCAACAATTTGTGCCGCAACTTCAACCTGGAGGTTGTACATGTGTTGCAGCACCTGAACCCTAAATTTGAAGCCCTATAAACCTTACCATGCATGCAGGATGTCGGCGCCCCGCAGTAGGCCCAGCAGCCGCCCACCACCCACTGCGCGCCAGAACAGCGGCAGTGCTCGGCTCTTGCGCCTGATTTAAGAAGCCCCTACCCATAGGCTCCATAGTAGTGCCTTGTTGGGATGACCTTGTAGGGACTCTAAATATGAAACCCCAAAAAAGGAACTACTATGGAGCCTACGGGTAAGGACTTGAGGGTTTGTTCATTGGTTTTTGAAATGAATAATTGCAAAATTTCGTGTTATGAGCTTTGTAGGCCACAACCCAAGTCTGAGCAGCACAAATCGGCGGGTCATTTGGGGTTTGAAGAAGTTGGCAGGTGATGCCAACCAGGCCCATAATGTCCAGAATAGAGGTTGTCCAAGCGGGGTGCTGAAAATCGGGACATGATTGGGTTTTAGTTGTTGTGCTGCGAACTTCACTTATGCCCCTGTGTTTCCGGGTGGCATTGATGATGTCTGCATCTTGGTAGAACGGCTGTAATCTAGTGTTGACAGACTGCCCGAATGTTCTTGCAAGGCTGAGGAGTGGCCCGAACGTTTCCATCGGTTTCTTGGCAGGGCAATTAGCTCTTTTTTTTGGTTTGCGCGTGTGTGTGTGTGTGTGTGGATGTTCTGGACGTCCTTAATGCGGCGGCCCTTTCAGTCCGGCGTGCACAATTAATGCGTTTTTTTTTCTTATTCGAGCCCGTAGAAAAAACTGGTGGCCTAATGGTTGGATGATTTTCTGTATTTGGAGGGAAGGGTTTTTGGTGTTGGTAGTTATCTTGGAGTGGGGGCTGGCTTGGGTGGAGAGTCTGCGGTTCTGAATGCCGCGGTCGGGGGTCTGGGGATCACCAAAAGCAGAGGCTAGAAGCCAAAGCCACGGTCACAACCTCGAGACCCTCCAATCTCCACGCATACCCTGAGCCAGCCCCCTGACCCCGGGATCCCCCAATCCCCTTCTAATAATTTAAAGGGAACTCCAGAAAGTTGGAATATGCATTAATGGTAGGATCCCCTATAATTTACCTTAAAGGGGTTACGATAATGGTATTCCAACTTTCTGGCTTCTACTGTAATCAATCCCACCCAGACCTTGACACCAGACTATGCAAGCCCAAGAGGGTGGAGGTTTGCGAAAAGAGATGGTTTCTTGTTTGGCAAACAAAACCATTTGCTCTGAAGACCTGGGCCCGCAGACTACCACCACCAAAAGCCTTACGGGCTTGTAGTTCCAAACTTGAATGAAGTGCATGAACTAACCTCGAACTAAGCCCAAGCCCTCGTGGGGTTCACTTGCAGTTACCCAGTCAAATGTTCGAACTCTCAAACCTTAAGCCGCCCTAGAAAATGCCCAAACCCCCCGAACGAAGTATAACCTTAACTCCAACCTGTCTCTAACGTTACCCAGGCATTGGCAGCCCTGTGATCTCGCCCTTTGGCTTCGGCGGCTTTGGCTACAGTCCATTTGGCTTTGGCTTCGGTGGAGGAGAGAAAGGGCTTTGAGGTTCCAGAGTTCAGGCCATAGAGGCTTTCCGGTTTAGATTTAGGGTCTGTGGCTTCAGGGCTTGACGGTTTAGGTTGTATCGATTCAGGGCTTGTGAGTTTTAGGACTTATAGGTCAAGATTCAAGATGGTTAAGTTTATGGGGACGAGACGGTTGATACGGTTTAAAGTGTTAGAAGTTAGCTAGGTTCGGGCTTGGTCAGGGTGTCGACTCATGCGAGGGGCTGGTTTGCCTTTCCATATTTTATAATACCTCCTGTAAACACATTCCAATTTTTCAGGCCCCTGCAATAGAATGTCGGTTTGGGGTTATAGGAAATTTACAGAGGAGTTAGGTGCCGATTCGCACGCATGGCTAAGTCTCATTTGGCTAGCCAGGCCGCAGGGAGATACACGTATTTCGTGTTTTTTTTCACGAGTGAGTGTTTACGGTGTTGTCTACACTTGAGGTACTACTTCCGAACCTAGGGTATTGTGGAGAATTAATTACCCATGAATCTCCAAGTAGATCCCTTCTTCGGTCCATGTGCCCCAAATGCCCTATACCGGAAAGGTTCTTGCAACCTCAAGAAATGTAACGCTCCGGGGTTGGAATCCTCAGCACAAAACAGGGTTTAGGGGTTTAGGAGTTTAAGGTTTAGGGGTTCAGGGGTTTAATCGCAATAGGCCTGGATGCAAAGGTTTAGGAGTTTAAGGTTTAGGGTTTAAGGGTTTAGAGGGGTTTGGGGATTCCGTGGTCGCACTCTGGCAGGGCATCCCTTTTCGTTCACGTGCCTTGGGGGACGGGGCCTTCCGACTCATAGAACAGAGGACTTTTTGGTTTTAGGGTTTATATGGGGTAAGTTTAAAGTGGGGCCCTGGCATTCATCAAGTCCATGGCCAAAAAAGGGTAAGTTTTAGAACAGAGAGGACTTAGCCCTACTGCAAATCATTTGTTGTTCTTCCCGTCCGATTCCGTGGTTGGTTCAGGGCTCTGCTTTTTTCTCGGAGCTTGGGGCTCGATTCTCGCGTGGTGTCGGATATAATCTTCGGGTTTTGGGAGGCTTGAGATGTCGGGATTCTGGCTTGGTTTGCTGGTCAGGCTTTGACCTGCTTTTGCTTGGAAAGCCAGCGATAAAACCTTTCAGTTTCAAACCCTGTGAGCCCGAAATCCTAGGCCCGACTGTCTGGCAGGACTCCCACTTCCGGTGCCGGTGCCGAGTGGGCCTTCCAACACCGACCAGATGCTTCAGAACCAGCAGCTGCAGGACACGCTTTAGGGTTCGGTTCCCGGCTGCGAAGCGCAGTTACAGCAGGACGTGCTTCAGGAATCCACGCGGGGCCCGGATAATCAAACACGGGGTTGCAAAGTGGTTCACTCATGCCCGCCGAGCATCCGAAGTGACACGGGGACTTGCATGATCAATAATTCGATCTTTAGGGTAGTTGGTTGAGATAGTTACAGTTATAGCGTACGATACCCGAAGCCCGAGGTTGTTCCTGAGAACTGTTACCACCACGTCGGAGTCAGGATGGAAGGGCCCGAAGCAAAGCAGTCGTTGTCTTGACATGTTGCTCTAAACCCTTTAAACCCTTTACCCTTAACCCCCCTCAAACTCTGCAAACCCTTAGCCCCCTGAACCCTATGCCATAAACCCCTCAAGCCCTTTAAACTCTGTGAACCCTTAGCCCCCTTTTTTACTGTACTAACCCCTTAAGCCCTGAACGACATGGCGAGGATGAGCGCAAGATCGACGAACAGAATCGGGAGATCGCGGAGCTGAAGCCGCTTGGTTGGTTGCGGCGCTGCTTAGAAGTCACACATCCAAAGCCATGATCATATTTTTGTAGGATGTGGCTAGGGCATCTAGGCTGGGAGCTGCTGCAAACTTGCCCCTCACGTAGAGAGCTA
Source organism: Symbiodinium sp. CCMP2592 (assembly GCA_905221615.1). Lineage (NCBI taxonomy): Eukaryota > Dinophyceae > Suessiales > Symbiodiniaceae > Symbiodinium > Symbiodinium sp. CCMP2592. Next base: position 164,676 of record CAJNDT010000531.1, read on the forward strand.
GCTTCCGAAACTGCCGGGCGTCGTGCTCGAGACAGGGGTGGTTATCGCAGAGCATGAGCCGCATTGAAGTTTTTTCTTTGAGCTAGAACTGCTGTTCTGCGGCCACAAATCCAGAAAGAGGGTGATTGTATAGGCACCTGGACGATTAGTACTACTGCTCCCTAACCCTAAGGGTCCATGTACCCAAACAGTATATACTGTGCCCACCCGAAGTACATGTACAGCGATCAACATGGGCACATGGACCCTTAGGGTATGTACCTTACTGTAAAGGTATTTTAATATACCCTTCAACCCTCTTCTATTAAGTGAGGTCCTATGTTAGTTGCCGAGGTGCTCCGACATTTCCGGGCTGCCTAAACTTTCAGCCCTTTCGTTTATGGAAGATATCCCCCATCAATGCCGCTGGAGTCTACGAGTGTCCCGGCATAAACCCAGAACCCCAAACACCAAAAATCTAAGCCCTGCGAGGCGACATTGTCAGCTGGGCGATTAAGGAAACAAGGATTACTTGGAGGTTCATGGGTAGCTATAAGTAGGTTCACAAGTCCCCTAATTTGGGTTATAAGTTATAAGTAGAGTTCCCAGACTGATAACTACCCATGAACCTCCAAGTAAGGCCCAAAAACAAGCCTTCAGCTTCCCAGAGACTCCAATATCCTTTAATTAAGGAATATACCTTAAATTATAGTATCCCTTTCATGATTTAAGGTGTATTCCTTAATTAAGGGATATTGGAGCCTCCAGCTTCCCGAGGAAGCAGATCGCTGAGTTGAAAGGACAGCAGCCAGCTCAGAACCAGCAGGTGCAGGACAGTTCCGTGGATTCGTCGGCTTAGAGTTTCGGTTTGGGGTTTAGGGAATGCCTAGTTTGGGGCGTGGGGTTCTGTTTGGATTCGTCGGCTTAGAGTTCAGGGTTTAGGGTTCAGGGTATAGGGTTTAGGGAAGGCCAACGGTTTGGGGATGTTTGGGGCGTGGGGTTTGGAGTCTATAGGGTTTAGTAACTGCTGCTTTGGGAGGCATGGCTTCAAAGGACCCTTGGTCCTTTACAGGGCAGACCCACTCACTCCTGAATAGTGAGATATAGAGTCCCACTGTCTAATTCCATGTTGGACGCTGAATCTTTGCCAAGGTTCAGATATTGCAGTGCTAGATGGTGTTTCGGGTTCAATCATGATTCTGCAATGCTGGAACCGCGTCGATGAGGACATTCGGGCATTAGGTTATCGCAGCCAGGAGCCTCAAAGTAGCGACTTGTATGGCGGCAAAAAAATTCTAAAAGGCTGCCAGCCCCTCTGGCAGCCGTCAATTTCCTTGCCATTCCTCTGCCATAACTTTACCTGACAGGCCCTCTATCCGGTTCGCTTTGAACCCCAAAGACTTAAATTGTTGTCCCCTGAGCCTGAGAGCTTGAGACCCTGAACCATTGCGGCAGAACTCGTAACCCTTCATCCCAAGGTTAGGGTTTAGGGTTTCGGGTTTAGGCCTATAATGCGTAGTCCAGGTGTAAAAAAGGTCTGTAATGCTGTAACCGGGCTGCTGGACAACGAGGCCTGCTGCAAAAAGGCCTATAGACCCAGACGCCGTCCTTTTCCCCATCCGGTTTTCGACAGGATGCACGCACGCTGAGCGAGCAGAAGGACGAGATCACCGACCTCAAGATCTTTAACTGACTTGGCATGTAGAGGCGTTGACTTTTAGGATCCGGGATTTCGGGACTTTTGATTGCGATCATTTCTAGGTCTTTGGGCAACAGCCTAAGAGTTTCTTCGGGTTAGTAGATTCAGTTTGTCGTGAACTCTTTGGCTGAATTGAGTCTGACATTCGTTCGGGCTTGAAGTGTAGGTTTAGCATTCTGTGCTTTCGTGTCTTTCGCTGCTGAGGAAGCAAATCATGGCTCTCATGGGCCAGAAGTCCTAGTTCCAGTTGACGCCAGAAGTGCGCAGGGAGATCCTTTGAATATGGAAGATGCCAGTGGTCGCTGGTCATCCTCCCCATCTCTATATATCTGCTGATGTTACAGCATGCCAAACGGTTGGTCTGCTTCACCCGGTAATCAGAGTTGCTTACTAAGCTATTGAGGCCAGGCTCTACGAGGTTTACCGGTTTGGGCATTCTTGACATCATCATTCTACTATGTCCAGTGGCGTGAGATGAATCATCCGTTTGTCTCGGAAACTGAAGACATTAGGTGTATTAGGGGCGGAAGGACTCGCGGAGAGGTCAAGCTGTAGGTTCTGACTGATCGTTTTTTGAGCTTGGAGTTTAAGGCTTCGTGCTGTGAGTTCATCATCCGAAGCTTGGGGTTAGTGATTAGTGCGGCTTCAGTGCAGCACTGTCTTTGCTTCAGCACTGCGGGAGATTAGGTGCAGTATCAGGGCTCAGGAACACCACTGGACGGGTTGGATTGGCACAGACAAGTTCCACCCCCATGTTTCGCGCCATGTCGGCGCCGAATCTAGTTCAAGGGGCCTTTCTCAAGAAAGCCTCAGTGAGCCTGCTGTTCAGGAAGAACCGAAATCCCAGCTGCAGCCGACAACAGGTTCCAAATTAATCCCACCAATCTCTGTTCAAGCTTGTTTTGTTGATTGTTCAGCAGTGCTCGACTCTGAAGGCATATCATGTTGCTGCTTGCCAGTGGCCGAAACCGAATTTCAGGCAGAACCTGGATTGTACAGACGAGCCACTGCTTTGGGAAGGTTGCATGCGTGCCTCAGCGCCAAAAAGCTTTCACATAGATGCATGTTTGTATTGAAAATAAAATACTACTCTGTCGGCGACTATATTTTACATCTGTAGTCTAACATCCCCCAAAATCACTCGTCTACTTATCTGGGACCCGACATTAACACGTCCCTTATAGTCCCGCTTAATCATAGTCTGGACCTGTTAAAGGAGCCCTGTTCGAATGATCAAGGCTCTCATATTTGTCTTTCAGGTCAGGTACCACGACTTGTTGCATGAGAGCTTCAGGGCACGATCACAGATGGGCCTTGCATCACGGTGTACGTGGGTTCAGATGCCTCGGACGCTTCTTCGAAGTCTTGTTGAGGAGCATCTAGGTAATCACCCACATTCCCAAATACGAACCACATATCCACTATCCTAAACCCAAGTAGCTATTTTATAGAACCCTGGTATAGGATCCTCATAGAATCATAAAGAGCCCTTAATATTATATTAGATCCTTCAGGCCCTTAAGGAAAGGTCCCTGAAACCCAGAACGGAGGAAGTCGGTCGGCAGAGCTGTTGATCCGGGAGGTCGAAATGCTACCCTGTGTTGCGGGGTGTAGCGTTTGTTTAGAGGGTGTAGGGCTTAAGGCCCGTACTCTTGATAATAGGGTTCAGGGCCTGAGGTGTAGGGGTGGGGCCCCAAGATGTGTCGCAAGGCAAATCTAGGGCCTTGAAAAGCTGGAGTACATAGGGTTTCGGGTATCTGCTGACGTCGTGAACGAAACGAAAGATGACTTGGGCTTGTGAGAAGCAGATTTGTGTGGCCGTGGCTGCAACCACGCTTCAAAAGAACGTGGTCAAGGCATTGCATCATTCAGGGAGGCTGTTGGGCTTGTGGCGCAGACCCTACATAGATGGTCGTGCAGTTTCTAAACCGAAAAGCCTTACACCGTACTTGGAGGTTCAGGGGTGGTTATAAGTGGGGGTATAAGCCCCGTCATATGGTTTATATGTATATAGTTACCCTACTTATATGAACCTCCGAACTGTGGGTTCTCCATGAAGATTTCAGCCCTCCCCTCATCGCAGAGGTCCGCCATGGCGGCCCTCCCGGCGAACTTCCGCCTGACAGGGGCTCAGCCTTCTTGCGGGTAGGTTTAGGATTTAGAGGTTTAGGGGTTTAGGGTTTAGGGGTTTAGGGGTTTAGGGGTTCAGGGTTTGCTGGACAACGAGGCCTGCTGCAAAAAGGGTTTAGTTTAAAATTCGGGTGCTTGTCAAAACTATGGTCCCTTTTGGGGATCCTTATTATAATACGGCACCTATGACTAAGGGTACCCGAAAAGAGGGACCCTAATCTTGACAACCACCCATTCAGTGCAGAGTAGGGTCCTCTAGCTCACATACCTGATCTGCGCGCGCGCTCACCTTTCGTTGGGGTCCTCCTTGTCATGTTGTTCATTTGTTTGCAACATGGGAGTTTCCGAAAATTAGGGGTACCTTATTAGGGGGGTCCTTATAATAAGGATCCTACTATTTAGGGCGCTATATTAGGGTCCCAGATTTTCGGAATCTCCCACATCTCTGACACCAAGAGCCTTAGAGTCCTACAGGCCTACAGGCTTCGAAATCCTTATGCTTTGGTCTTCAACCCACATTGCTCAACGAACACAACAAATCATAGGATGCGTTTTGGTCGCTACCTAGCCCTGCATGTAGCTGAACATCGCGATGCCAACTTCTCGAGCTGTACATCAGATCCCTTCATGGTCTTCCGCTACATGGGCTGCATGTGTGATCGTAGTAGTCCGAGAAAGCAGTTGCACCAGATCGGCATCACTATCCCTAAGTCCGCAAGCTCGTGGCACTCTGATATAACAGATGTTTCGTGTTTAGAGCTTCCGGGCTCGGGGTTTAGGGTTTAGTGTTTAGGGGTTTAGGGTTTAAGGTTGAGGGTTTAGTGTAGGGGGGTTGCGGTTTAGGGCTTCAGTTGATCAAGTCTCCGCTTGCTCCCAGGCCCTTTGGCGAGGGAGCAACCTCGCGAGAAGACGTCATTGCCAAGGCATAGGGTCCTGTAATCGAGCTTAGGATTGGGCCGTAGCTTACCTTTGGTTAGTAGGGAATGGAAGAATGGTAGTAGTAGTAGTAGTAGTAGTAGTAGTAGCAGCAGCAGCAGCAGCAGGAGGAGGAGGAGGAGCAGGAGTAGTAGTAGTAGTAGTAGTAGTAGTAGTAGTAGTAGTAGTAGTAGTAGTAGTAGTAGTAGTAGTAGTAGTAGTAGCTAGTAAGTAGTAGTAGTAGTAGTAGTAGTAGTAGTAGTAGTAGTAGTAGTAGTAGTAGTAGTAGTAGTAGTAGTAGTAGTAGTAGTAGTAGTAGTAGTAGTAGTAGTAGGTAGTAGTAGTAGTAGTAGTAGTAGTAGTAGTAGTAGTAGTCGTAGTTGTTGTTGTTGTTGTTGTTGTTGTTGTTGTTGTTGTTGTTGTTGGTAGCCGCTATGGATCACAGCAGGCTGTGTAGCTTTGCTAACAAGGCTCTGGGTACCAACGCTAGAGGCTCGCAACGTGCCCCTTCTGCGAAGCTTAAGGGACCGTCCTCTTACTGAGCCATAGCTGTTCCCGGAGCCGCGTGTCGCTGTGATCTACCGGGTCCCAATTCCCGGACCTCTGTCTGCAGTTATACAACCTTGGCATGAGGTAAGCGGTAGTGGTTTTCACCTTTTCCGCAGGGTGAAAGGAGGCGGTTCGAGTTCTCTCTTTCCGGCGAAACTAGCGGACGGCGCAATCGCCAATGCACCAGCATTCATTTGAGAGCATTCGCAAGAAGGCCTTTCGCAAGGCTTGCAATAAGGTTCATAGAACACAAGAAAGCATCCCGTACCGGAATGGTACGTTGACGCCTGAACATCTGCGTCGCAGTGGACTCACCCCCCCCTCCCCTCCCCCCCTCCCAGTGCAGCCTAGCTCCACGATTTCTCCTTCAGGTCCCTCAGGTTTCTCCGCCAGTTTCCGCTCGCGCCCGAGAGGCGGTCGTGCCAGCAAGTCTCTTCGTGTTCTTTCCTGGAATGCAGGGCACCTTGGCATGCAACAATGGGCAGAAGTGAAGACATGGCTTCGCACGGAGGCCAAGTCAGTCTGTGACATTCTTGTCCTTCAGGAAACCCACTGGAGTGAGACAGCAGAATTTGATGTCGAAGGCTGGCACTGCGTAAGCTCCGCCACAAAAGGGGCTGCTCGAGCACCTAAAGGTAAAGCCACTTCAGGGCAACGCCCCAAGCAAGGCGCTGCCACGCAGCCGGCTGTTCACGACACAAGCCGAGCGGACGGCGTCATGGTTCTTCTCTCTCCGCAGATAGACAAGCAGAAGATAAGATGGCGCGAGCAACGCCGGGGAAGGCTCATTCAGGTCATCTTCCCGTGGGGCTCGTGTGCATGTACTAGCGGTTTACCAACATGCCTGGTCTTCTAAGAAGACTCCACAGCAGAACAAGGATGACCGCTCACACCTGCTCCGCGATCTGTCGGCTGCGATACGGGCCATTCCAGCGCGAGATACTTTTCTCTTGGCAGGAGACTTTAATGCTCGACTGACCCCGCAGGAGGGTCTGGTAGGTCAGTGTAGCACCAAGCCAGAGCAAACTCAGATGCAGGATGAATCGTTCCAAGCCTTAGTCTCCTCCCATCGGTTGGTAGCTCTTAACACATGGTCTAGTGGTGCAGGTCACACTTTCTTCCTGAATGGTCAGGGATCACAAATTGACTTCCTGCTCACTTCAGAAGCCTCGGCCAAGGGCCTGGCAAAGCAGTCTCGGCCGTGCAAGGATCTTCAGCTCGGCAAATGGAAGAGGGGCGGCCACCTTCCAGTCTTGGCTCAACTCAGACCCACCCAGCACTGGAATCTGCCAAAGCCTACTTGTCCTTCCACGACCTTTCATAAGGAAGCTCTAGAGACGGCTGTCCGTTCAGGTCTGCCAATAGCCGGTCGCATGCAAGACTGGGTGGGCCAGCGTCTGTCCTCTCGGACTCACACGCCTGATGAAGTTAATCAGGTACTGCTGGAGGCCTCTGCACTGTTTTCCCCAAACCACGGCCTCAGCAAGCTCCTGAAACTGCTCAGCACCGTGCGACGCTGCGAATGTGGAGTCGAGTCGCTCATATTCGTTCTTTGCATGAGGACTCCATAACCACCTTATCCGACCTAGATCAGTCTTTGGAGGACCTGAATCGATGGCATAAGCAGGCTCTCTACTTAGCCAAGAAGGAACGACACCGAGCTTTCCAGGCTGAGGTCGATGAGGCGTGTGCCAGACACGATTCCTACATCGCACATAAGACCTTAAAGAAGCTCCGACCTTGGGAACCCCAAACTAAGGCACAGCTTCAGGGACCGGATGGTCTGCTGTTGGACTCTACCTCTGAGCTCCGCCTGCTTAGAGACCACGTGGAACAGGTCTTTGCCAGACATCCGCCACTCACACACCAGGTGGACTCGCTGCCGGAAATCCCGGCTGGTCTGCTGGCCAAGCACATAGGCTCCATCAGACCGCACAAGGCGGTACCGCAAGGCTCTGCTCCGGCGGCTGCCTGGCGGCTCTGCTCGGCGGCTGCGGGAGAGGCGCTAGCAGCATCGCTGCAATCTCGGGGGCAACGCCCATTGCCGGCTGCTGAGGTACTTCAGCCGCCCTTAAAGGATGCTGACTTGTGTTTTATCCCAAAGCCTAACAAGCCGGCCACGAAGCCTGGCAATCTACGTCCCCTCGGCATCATTCGACCAGACGGCAAGGGCCTGGCGGGGGCTTGTAGAGATCAGCTGTCTCCCTACACGGCTGACTATCTTCGGGGTCTCCCACAATTTGCCTACCAGCCACATCGCGGTCTTTCAGATGCCTTGAGCAGGGTCGTTGGTCATGTCACTCAGGTACGCAATAACTGCCAGGAGGCCCGACGAACCAGGCATCAGCTTCACTCGGGACGAACTCGTCCCCAGCTAGTAGGTGGCATCTGCTTTGCACTAGACTTGTCACAAGCCTTTGACATGGTGAGCAGAACAGACTTGCTTAGCACACTGCAGGAAGCGGGAGTCCCGCAAGACCTCATTGACCTAGTTGCCTCATTGCATGCTGGCAGTGCTTACACGTTTCGCACCCAGGGTGAAGAGGACACGGTCCAGTCCACTGCGGGCATTAAACAGGGGTGTAAGCTTGCCCCCACACTTTTTTCCATGCTTACGGGCACCATCTTCCGGGAGCTCATAGCTCTTGTTGGGGTTCGAGCCGTGGTGGACTACCTCACGGGCTACGCAGATGACCTTACGGTTCACCGTGACATCCACTCAATGGAGGACCTGGATCGCGCTCATGCTCTGATTGAGCAATTGTTGCAGTTGGTCCGTCGCCATGGATTTGCTGTCAACGGTGCAAAATGCACTGTTATGGTCAAACTCGAGGGCCAACAGGCGCAACGCGCCATCTCCAAGCACACTTATTGGCGCACCGCGCCTGACGGAACCCGCCATAAGATGTGGAGACTGGGAGAGTCCAAGTCTCACGAGGGCTTTCCGCTGGTGACGTCCTTTAAGTATCTCGGCGTCATGCTCTCCTACTCCAACTTCGAGAAGGCTACTCTCAAGTTCCGGTTGCAGGAGGGCAATGTGAAATTGCAGCAGGTACGCCGCTTCGTTCACAACAGACGAACGGCGGGGCCTGCATCGCGGTTGCACATTTGGCATAGCACTGTCTGGGCCACAGTAGCCTCTGGATTGGTGGATGTGGGCTTGACCCTAGAGACAGCTAAACTGTTGCGGGCTTGGCACGCTCGCAAAATTCGAGCTGTCCTGAACAAGCCAGCGCACCTGACACACATATCCACGGCTGACCTCTACGCCTCCCATGAGATCATGGACCCTGTCCGTAAGCTGCAGGCGCGACAGGCCAATCGTGTCAAGCGCTTAGGTGCTCGACGGCGGAAAACTCCTGCGGGGGACATCTCTTTAACCCAGCGCGCGCTTCTCCAGGCGGAGGCACTCTCTACTAGTTATGCAGACGTTCTGCAGCAACTTTCTAAGGACACATCACAGCAGGAGGCCCCCCCGTCCTTCGTGTGCCCAACGTGTGCTCAGGCCTTCGACACTGAGGTCGGTCTTCGCACCCACCAGGCCCGCAAGCATCCAGGCTCGGTCATCAGATATGTCCCTCGAGGCTTCTCCCACACCCTCTCTGTAGGAGGGCTCCCCAAGTGTGCGGCCTGCAACAGGCAATTCCCTCAGATGAAGGGCTTAAAGGACCACTTGCTATCAGGTGCCTGCTCGGAGCCAGCTAGGCTACAGGAGCTGGATGACGCGGCGCACCCTCCCTTGGATTCGCAGCATCAGCCCAGATTGCATCCCAGGCAGCAGCGCTTGCATGACACTCTGACAACACACACGGCTGTGGAGCTCGGACGATCTGATGAGTCTCAGGACCTTATGTCACATTGCTTGCTGTGTGGGTTCTGGACCCCGGACAATACCAAGCTCAAGTCTCACATCCGGCAGGCCCACAAACCTGAATGGGCGGCTCATGGCGCTACAGCTGCAACTCAGAGCAGCAAATCAGGCCTGACCCTTGTCAAGGGCATGCCTTGCCCGTGCTGCCGCAAGCCTGTTACGGATAAGAGGCAGCATCCGGCACAATGTCCGATCCTTTTTCAGATTCTGTTTTATGACTTGGTTCATGCACTTTCCCGCTGCCAGGGCGGACCGTTACGCAGGTACATGCCAGCGGTTGGCACGACACAAGGCAACGCACCCACACGGGACGATACCACCGCTGTTGGAGCAACGCCCCAGACTCGCCAGGCAACGCCTGCAGGCCCCCTGCCACCGAAGTCAGGGACAGTAGAATCAAAGGACGGCGCGCTCGCTGCTCCTCGCTCGCTGCGCAACATCTCCAACTACTGCTATGTTAACTCAACGCTTTCGGCCCTGGTGCCGACGTGCATCTTGCTGGAGCACGGAGGGGCAAGCACCTCCCTCCATCAGGAAGTGGCTGATTCTGTCTCTGGTTCTCCTTTCACCCTGACTGCCTCTTTCACGCTTCGCCATCTTACTCCCGCTTGGCGCTATGATGGCCAACAACAAGATGCTTCGGAGTTTCTAGTGGCCTTATTTGCAGGCATTACCGCCTTTCCGATTGCACGACCCTGGGAAGTCAGGGATGTAAACACTACTGAGGTCACCGATGCGGGAGGTCCGCTCGCTTTGCTGCCAGCTCCAACGACAGGTGGATCCCATGCACTTCAGGAGCTGCTCTCTCGGTGGTCTGGCCAGCCGGTGCACACCGCCTTTCCAGGGCAGCAACGACTGGTGGTTCTCACAGTGGCGCGATTTGTTGAAGGCCGCAAGCTCAGCTATGCTGTCACTGGTCTGCACCACCCCCTTCAGCTCTCGCAGTGGGCCCCGACGGGCTCCGTACAACTAGAGAAAGGATGGGTTCAGTCCTGTATCTTCCACATAGGTGACACCCCGCACAGTGGACATTATCGCTCCCTCTGGAGGAGCAACCCCGATCAACCTTGGCTCAGCACGGACGATGGTCGTCCGTCGGTTCAGGCCTCAGATTCAGATCTCAGGCAGGCACGCCACGGCTGCTATGTGCTGTTCGTGCGACTTGGTTCAATACCGCACACAGCGGAGGCTGGCCCTATGCCAGTCCAAGTTTCAGATGATTAAGCTGAGGGTTCCCCTGAGGCCAGGGGCCCCTACTTCCCCTTGCAGGAAGGGGGCGACCTACTGGCTCTGTGGGACCGACCTGCCTACACGGCAGGGAGCAGGAACGCTGTTGTTCAGTTTTGCTGCTCAAGTCGTACAGCTGACGTAGCTCCACTACTCAGCGTTTGTGTGCAATAGCGGCCTATACCTGTCATGCTAGTCGGGCAACGCTCGCTGCTTTCCCAGAAAGGCAACGCCTGTCAGCAACACAGCTGACCAATGGCTGAAATCGGCTTTACAAACCCCCATTCTCGGCTCGAGAAGGGGGGTTTGTCCGAGGCCTAAAAATCAAGGTTTTGCAACCCCCCATTCTCGGCTCGAGAATGGGGGGTTGTCCGAGGCCCCCAAGCCATTGCCGGCAAGCCTGGCCTCTGGAGGGGAGTACGCCTCTTACGAATAAGGTTAGCATTATTAGGCACAGTGTGCTTACCGCCAGGGTGTGCCACATCGTTCACCGATGCAATCTGCTTGCCCACAAAAGCGGAGCTGCCTCAGATAACAGCACTAGCAGCCGTTCCACATGCTCATCACCTTTGCGACCTTACGGCCCATCGCCTTTGATTGAGAGTGACCATGAGTGGGACGCCACGCAACAGGCACTCTGAGTGACGGTCCCGAGGGGGTACGGCTCATCAATCATCGGTCCGTGGACATGGGACGCCATAGTCCACACTGAGGGTGACGGAGGGTTTCTCACCCACGCCTGAGACGCATGAACCGGCTTTTGAGGTAGCTTGTAGGGTAGCTCTCTTCACGGTAGCCTGTTTCAGCGCTTTCAGGCCCAGGCCCTTAGCATTTCTGTTCTCAGACCTTTGTTCAGGTGCAAAGGCAGTCTCACACGCCCGCAATGAGCAGAGCCCGCTCGCTCAGCGTCCAATAAATAATTGTTGTTGTTGTTGTAATTGTACCCCATTCTTCCATTCCCTACTAACCCAAGGTAAGGTAGAGCTGTAGAACTTTTCTCCTATACCCATGAGCCAGGACGCCGCTATGTTGGCCCTTGCACTAGAGGGAGAAGCAGAAGCACAGCCGAATTCCTACTTGGGCGGTTGTCAAGATCATGGCCCCCTTTTGGGTCCCTAATATAGCACGGCACCTACTATTTAGGTGCCCAGAAAGGACCATAATTTTGACAACCACCCACTTGCTGGTACAATAGCCCATGCTGAGCTGTGTCAAAGCATTACAGACATCGGGAGAAAAAAACTACTATTCTGCAAGGTTTTCGGGCTACAGGTAATCTTAGTGCCGCTGGTTGTAAGCAACGACCTCGAGCTGGCCCTAAACTCACACCACGTACAAAGCCCTTAAACACCCTAAGTAAATCGGAAACATTAGCCCTGAACGTCTAAACCCTTAAACCCTAGTACTAAGCCCTTAAACTCTAAACCTGTAAGCCCTAAACCTAAGCCCTGAACCCCTGAATCCTAGTACATCCTAGTACTAAGCCCCTATAAACTCTAAGCCTGTAACCCCAGACCGAACCACTAAACTCTAATGAAAACGAGATCGGCAGGCGCCCCTGATGGTCGAGTCAGACCTCGAAACGGACCGAGCCTCAGTGCCAGCTCTTTCGCTCATGACCCGGATGCTCGTAGGGTTTAGGCTTTGTGTTTAGAGGGTTTAGGCTTTGTGTTTAGAGAGTTTAGGCTTTGTGTTTAGAGGGTTTAGGCTATGGGTTTAGAGGGTTTAGGCTTTGTGTTTAGAGGGTTTAAGCTATGGGTTTAGAGGGTTTAGGCTTTGGGTTCAAGGTTCGAGGTTTCGGCTTTGGGTTTAGTGGGGTTTGGGGTTTCGGTATCGGATTTGATTTGGGTCCATGGGCCGGTAAGGGCCCAAACACTGTTGCGATCGTCGCCACGCATTGCGCTGTGGTATCAGAGTGACCATCACATCTTCACCAGCTCTGCTGCTAGTGTTTCTTCCCCATGTTTCATGTCGCTGTCTGTTTGCCTCAGTTTGCGCCCTAAACCCTAAACCGTGGCTCTACTGAAGGTTGAGGATTTATGCTACATGCCCTTTAGGTCCTTGAGGTCAGGTCTTCCAGCTTGGCTTCGAAGAGCCGCGTTCGGGATGAGATCGGGGCCGTAAGACTTGACCTCGAACAGTTCCTTCTTGATGGGTCATGGCATATTGTCTTTAAAGTTATACAGGGATCGCAAGGAGGCATCTTGACTACTAGTTCCAGGCCTGTTTATTGGGAGTCATTCGGGCTGATCGCGAAGAGTCTGCCAAGATTCAGGTGTTCAGGTTTCAACCCTAAACCCTAAACCCGCAAAGAGCAAGTGGTCATCTATATCTGAGTTGAAAAAGTCTTTGAGCCATGACATTTGAGGAGAGGGCACGCAAAGAAGACCAGGTAGTACCCACAGGCAGACTAGATATCGACTGCATAGTACTTGCAAAGTCTGGGTTGTCCTTTGGTATCTTTTCTATTTTCCCGTACTATTTTGTAGAGAACCATAATAGTAAATAAATTTCAAAGGGCTTAAAGGATAACTCAGAAGTCGATTTTTCTGGTCGTGCGAGGCTGCCGATGGTTCCGACGAAAGCGGCCACGAGCCTGCAGGCTCCAGCGAGCAAGTCAAGCCTTTTGGGATTCAGTGTTCGGGTTATGGCCATATGGGTAGTTGTAAGAATCAAGGTCCCTTTTCGGGTACCCTAAATATTAGGTGCCGTACTATAATAAGGAGCCAAAAAGTCACCATGAGTTTTTAACAACCACCTTAATATGCTGGTCAGACAAGAAGTGTACGAGATGGTTTGTGACCGTTTGGCGAAGTTTAAGGTCTGCGGAGGAATGAGACTTGTAGGGAGTGGGAAGACAAAGAGTGGCTGAGATTGGCAGCACGGCAGTTTAGAATTTGGAGACAGGGCCCTTCAATTTCAAAAGGGCCTGATGGTAGTCCGCTTCGGCACATCATGTTTCTGGCAGGGCGTGTCTTAGATGTTCAGGGAGATAGTGAAAATTCAGGATGTCAGGGCAATGCGGCGGAGCCCCATATGGGAATCTCAGATCGACATACCCACATCAAAGGTATACTATTTCTGGATTTCTGCATGTCGGGCTTTGGGGATTCAAGGTTTTTGTCTGGATCTTTCGGAGCCGAAAGAGCTCTCCAACTGCAGTTCCTGTGGGTTCACGCGTTTCATGGCTAGGTGCGAAGTAACCTTCGAACGTGCGAGCAGTTTAGGTAGGAGAGCTCTGGCGAGAGCCCAAAGAAAGAAACACAATCTAGTTAGGGTTTAAAAGGTTTAGGGCTCATTTGCATCAATCCGATGCTTCTTCCGACGTCTGGCCCCGGCCCATGACTCCAAAAGGGCTCATGGGTTTAGAGGGAGTGTCAGGACGAAGCGTCGCACCTCTACCTGGCCATTTGGATCATCACTGCCTGCGCCTCAAGTGTTTGTGTCAAGCCTGTTTTTCCAAGACGAAGCCGTTGAGCTTTCGAGGTTCTTATGCCGATTGTTGTTGTACTGTTCTGAATGTTTAAACTTTAGGTACGGCCCCCATACAGTAAGAGTCTATAATACGGCTACTATTAAGGTCCTACTATATCTATATTATAAAATGTTATTCAACTATTACTGAGTGGGGGCCGTACTCAATTTGTGCTGAACGTTTCTTCGGTGGGGAGCCGTTGAGTGTTGATGCTCAGCACGTGCAGATTGAGCTCTCATCCACGCGAATCTCTTGATGGAGGTGTATTGCGAGTGGTTTCTTTTCGCCCTAGGGGTTATGGGTTTTCTGCTACTGAGACTAGTGAGTGCCAGGTTCTGGGCTTGATAACCAAGAGGGACAAGAACAAAGGCCCCAAGTAGTCGCTTCCCCCACAAGTCACCAAACCGATGAAATCAAAGAACCTTGATAAATCCGCATGTACATAACTCGAGCCTGTGGGAAGCTCGTATCAGGCACCGATGTTTGGTGGATTTTCGTGCTGATTGCAGCCGCGGCCACAGACTCGCTGCTGTCCGAACCTGGATCGTAAAGATAACGGGAAGAGTGTAGAGGCCTTAGCGACACCCTGCCACTTGTCTGAAGCCAGAGCAGTTGTTCGTTTTCCTCTGCTTCCCGAGTGGTAGCAGGTAGAGACAGAGTTGGTTACAAGTCGGACCAGGGCATCAGACTTGCAAGTCTGGGTCGGTATCGGAATAATTCTTGTTGATTGCGTGAGGAGTTTGGTGGATTCCTTGTTGGTCGCCCTTTGCATATGACCCCGGCAGTCTCAACATAATTTCATCTTTAACCAACACTTTAAACTCACGTCGTAAATCCCTACCCTGAAGTGAGCTGAGCTCGTCAGTTCCAACCTATAAGTTTGTCGGCTTGGTCCTTGCTGATCGGCATTCAACAAAAGCTCTTCTGACAGCTTTCGCCTTCACATCACACAACCTGGAGTTTAGGCTTCATAGGGTAGTACGGCAGATTCTGCCTCCCTAGCCTATAATAGGCTATATAATGGGTATAAAACCGCTATATTAAGGGTATATACCCAGGGGTCCTTATTAAGGGTCCCTCCTTTTACCCTTGCTTTGGAGTGTTCGGGACTTAAGGCCCAGGTCGGCACTCACAGATGTAGTTCTTGGCCGGTGCAGATATTGATAGGGATCCTTAGGGGTGTAGGGGGAGGGGGGGTAGGGGGTCTTAAGGCCCATAATAGGGACTAATAAGGCCTATTTAAGGAAATATAGTCCCCTACACCCCTAAGGATCCCTATGAGATATGGGAGTTGGGATTAGGGGGACCCTTGGGAATATAGACCCTTTCAATCAGGCCCCTCTTAAGAGAGCCAGAAGTAGGGTTCAGAAGGGGTACCCTTTAAGGGGTCTCCCTAATGATACTACCTAAGATATCAGTTTAATTGGTCAAGGATTGGCTTTACTGCTCTTAGGAATTGTCTTTGATTTGTCAGCTGAAGGGACCATCAAACGACATTTTCGTTAATTGGTTGAGGATTGACTTTATTGCTCTTAGGAATTGTCTGTTATTTTTCAGCTTAAGGGACCATCAAACGACATTTTTGTTAATTGGTTAAGGATTGATTTTACTGCTCTTTCAAATTGTCGTTTATTTTTCAGCTTAAGGGTTCAGTAAACGACATTTGTGTTTTGTTGCTCTAAGGGCGCCCAAGTTTAGGGCGAGGGGGTCAGAGGACCCTAAGCCTAAACTGTTTTGCGGCTCATAACACTCAGAATACCCTCGTAAGTTTAGGGGCAGGTAGCACTATGTCGCACTTCAGAGAGCTGGATCTGAAAAGGCTTAGGGTTTTGTGTTGTTGCAGCGCTTTCCTACCGTTTCTTTGCGTCCTGTCTTAATAGAGCACTTAACCCTAAACCCTAAACAACATGGACAATAACCCTAAACCCAAACCCTAAACCCCTAAACCCCTAAACCTTAAACCCCTAAAGCCCTGAACCCTAAACCCCCAAACCCGAAACCCCCAAACCCTGAACCCCTAAACCTTAAACCCCGCAAGCCCCCAAACCCTGAACCCCTAAACCTTAAACCCCTAAAGCCCTAAACCCTAAACCCCCAAACCCTACACTCCTAAACCTTAAACCCTTAAAGCCCTAAACCCTGAAAACTATGCACCCGAAACTGCCAGACTTGCGAACCTCGTTGCAGGCGCTAGCTGTGCTCTACGTGCCGTCTTTGCAGGCCGGCTGTTCAGATCCAGCGTCTTGTTGCTACTTAGACTGTCTGGTTCTCTTGGTAGAGAATGGGGGAAGGGTTTATGGGGACTATTGTCTTAGATAGTGAACAGGGGAACTTTAAACTTTTTGGCCTTATATATTAGCTCTATCTTGGAAAGTTCAATGGGGCCCGGTTGTTGAAGAACAGAGTTGTCGGGGATCATATTGGGACTAATATAGGGGTCCATTCCCCCATTCCCTATTAAGCACCAGACAGTTGAGGCTCCATAGTATTTCTTTTTGGGGTTCAGACATAGAATCCTATTGAGGTAGTCCCGAAAAGGAACTACATACAGTAGAAGCCAAAAAGTTGGAAACCCAATAGCCTCAATCCTTAAGAGTAATGTATAGGGAATCCCAGCACTACTTGGCCTGAATCCGGTTTCCAACTTTATGGGGATTACTGTAGTAGCCTATGGGAAGTAATGCCTGATTAAGAAACGGTAAGAAACGCGAATCCCAGATACACCAAACTGAGATGCGCCCCAAGGCAAAAGGCTGCAAGCAAAGGCTTTGGAGATGTGGCTTGCCGAACTCCAAATCTAAATTGTTTCACGCGGGCAATGGAGAGGAATCCGGCCTGGGGGGGCGAGCTGTGCAAAAGTTTCTTTCCCAAGGTTTAGGGTTTAGGGGCGGGAGCCCCTTGGATCTTGGGTTTGTGCCTCTTACGAAGCTAGGGTTCTCTTGCATTTCCTGCATATACCGGCGGACTATACATCCTACATTTCCTTGGGAAACCAAGCTTATGGGCATATTACAGCATACCTTAACCTTCCAAAACCTACTTTATTGAAGGGTCCCTATGAATTCCATACTAGGGTTACGACCCTACAGAAAAGTAGGGTTTGCTAGGCTAGGGTAAGCCATATGCAGACCTTCGTCCGTCACAGGCAACTATGGTGAGATCCTGAAGCCCGCTTTGCTTTTCGCTGTTTGGTAATGAAAGAATCCTTCGAGTACAAAGAAGGAACCTAACCCCGAACGGGTCATTTCTTCAATGCTTCAATACATCAGCCCCCGATGCTAGCACTCGTGAGAGCTCGGTTGTGAAACAAGTCATAAGCGCAGACGAAAAGCCGATTAAGGGCACTCCAAACTGAGTGAGTAAGCCGCAAAGCCTAAACTTGCAATAATCCCTAAACCCTATAAACCCAGCACAAACCGAAACCTTAATCCTCGGCACCGTTTTTGGACTCGCTCTTCCAGGCGATTCAGAATGGTGACATGTCCAAGTTCATGCGCGGCTTTGACTACCAGGGCAGGCGCCAGTTGAGGCTTTAGATTACATAGGGTTTGGGTCGTTTAGTAGTTTACCGTTCAGGGCATTACGGGTCTGGGGGTTTAGTGGCCGAGGGTTTAGGGGTTTTAGGGTTAGGGTGCAGGCTTCAGGCTATAGGGTCGTATATTCTGGCAGCCAGCAAGCCCAGTGTCAAAAGGCTATAGAGTCGGGGTTAGGGGTTTGGGGGGGTCGAACTGCAGATTCAAGCTGCATTTTAGTGTGTTTGCAAGTGGTTTGTTCGTGCATTTTCCCCGGTTTCGAGATGCGTTGCTGCTTGAGGTCGTTGAGGCTTTTTAGGGCTTAATATAGGGGACTTAATGATAACCTCTGCTAGTTTGCGGGTTCCCCATGATAATTAACGTATAATATACCCAACAACCCTACTCTTTTTATTCAGGCCCCTATATATTATTAGTAGCTTCAAAACTTGTAAAGTCCTGACAGGATTCGGCCTGATGCCCTCAGAGATAGGTGGTGGAACACCCAAACACCCGAAGCCCTCAACCCTGAATCCCAGATTGCAGATCGCCGAAACCCTAAGTCTGTTTAAGGCCTAAGCTAAAGATTAAACCCAAAACACCTTAAACCCAAAATTCGAAATCCTGTGAATCCTAAATCATGACCCGTCAATACTCAAGCCCTAAAGCATGACCCTGGAGTTTGCACCCTCAGCGCTTGCGGCCAGGATGTGTGGCCGAGATCTCTGTGACAACGGCGAAGTCTGCGGACGCTTCGTTTACTTCTGCTCAAGGACGGTGTGGATATTGAGGTTTAGGGTTTATGGTTGTGGATTTAGGCTTGTGGGTTCAGGACGTGGGTTTTGGGGGTTTGGGGTTTAGTGCTGTGGGTTTTGGGTAAGGTTTAAGCTTCTGGGGTGGAACATTATTGCCCGCGGCTGTCGAACTTCAGCGATGTTCATACAGAAGACTGACTAGTTCGCAATCCCCCTTTAGTCCTCTGTCATCACTGTAGGCTATACCTCCCAAACATCCAGAAAATTGTAGCTTAGCTTGGAAATCCAGCTGCCTGGTCAGAAACTATCCTTACATTCAGCCATTGTATATCCATCGTGTTGGTAACTCGGCTTCTGCCCGTACTCTGCAGTGTAGTTCCTGTTCTGTTAGCTGTTAGCCAGTCTGATAGTTGGGACGTTGGGTATGCTAGAAGAAAACCACGTAGGCATAAACTCCATAAGACATACAGTATTTGACCCTAAGCCCTAACGAGCACAGAATCGCCAGCACAGAAGCATGAAGGATCAGTACTATATACCCCTATGGTCCATAATACAGTGGGAGCATGGTATGCTTCGAAACACTACTCCGATGATCAAGGCCCCTTCACTCAGGTCGCAAAGGAGCCCTTAAAGAGCTCAAACGAGAACTCTTCAATTAGCTCCGTGCTAATTACTCAGGCCTCTGTAGCACCAGAACTCTCAACCTAATGCAGCATTTACGATGCCTCTTGGCTTTGGTGCTTTAGTTCTGAATGTGTCCTGGACTCGGTATTCCTCAAGTAGAATGCCTTAGCTCCTAATTATAGCTTTTGCGTGTAGGGTTTGTCGGAATGGGGTCCAGTATCTTCGTTACGGGTTGAGGGTTTAGGAGGTTCAGAATTTAGTTTAAGGCATAGATTAAACCTGGACGCAACCCTGTTCCAATCACCATGTACCGAGCAAACCCAAACCCAGCTTCCAGGGTGGGCGAAGAGGGCATCGACACGCTTCATCCGCCCTGGCCTCATTTCGCAACTTTCGGGTTCGGGGTTCATGGTCGGATGTGGCGAAATCGAAGGTCAGCTTTGTCGGCTTTTGTGTTGGTTCTTAGTACATCTTGGGTTTGAGATTCAAGGATTTGATTTGACACCTTAGATTGCACTAGCACGCTGTATCCTTGAGGTGGTTACGGGGTTTGTTTATGATGTTGAAACATGATACCATTCGGGATTTATATTGGGGTCTTCTACTAACATTCTGAACAGTTCAGTAAATCCCTGTCCAACATCTTCGATTCCTGCACCTGAGACCTTGAACTCTGCGTCGTAAACCCCTGAGAACTTTACTGTATCCCTACACTCCGAAACACTTTAGCACCATACAGTACGCTATGTACGCAATTATGTATTTATGTAGGTATAGATAAATAGACAAACAGATAAGAAATTCATTAGATAGTTACACAGATGGCTGGATTTGTAGATAGGTAGGGTTTTGTGTGACTCAGGATTTGCGTGGACAGTTGCCCCACATCGAATCTCACCTCTCACGTTTGCTACGATGAGCAGACCTTGAGCACTGCGGGGGTGCTCAGATGCAGCTAGGGAAGAGGTTTATAGAGGGCTTTATAGGGCTTTGCTGGGTTTCTAGTGGCCTTTTAGTTTTCATGTTTGAAAGGTGTTCTTTACGCTTATGGTTTTCGGTTATGGAGTTGAAGATTTTCAGATCTTCGGTTTACGGCGTAGGGTGTTAAGGATTGAGAGTACAGACTTTGAGGCTCCTCTGTTCTGCTTCGCACCTCTGCGGGGTTGGAGGTGGATTTACAAGCGGAGCGGGGTGATTCGGTGCTTCGTGCAGCGTGTCCACATGTAAAGTGCTACTCACTTTGCAGACCATAAGCGCTCTCAATTCTACCCATAGGCCCCATAGCAGTACCTTTCTGGGATTACCATTTAGAGTTCTAAACATGAACCCCAAGAAGGAACTACTATGGGGCCTATGGGTATCGGTTAGGTACGGCCCCCACTCAGTAATAGTTGAATAATATTCATAATATAGATATAGTAGGACCTTAATAGTAGCCTTATTATAGACTCTTACTGTATGGGGGCCGTACCTAAGGTATCGGCATTAAGTTTGAGTTTCGGCACTATACCTGGAGCTCAAAGGCTTTGCAGAATCTCGCGTGAACTCTGAAGTACGCATGTCTTTTTACAAGTGGCCAACGATTTCACTCTCCACGCCCTTCTTGCACAAAAAAAACTCGTGCTCAATCTTCAGTCCATTGTCATGTTAAGCATTCTTAAGCGACTTCATCTTTTGCTTGTTGCCTGGTGCCTTTGGACCTAGGACGAACAAACACGAAGCTCTAGAGCGCGGATATCAGCATGTGGATTTGCACCGTTCCGAATACTAAATCTTCCGACTCCCAAGCCTGAAAAACGAGCCCCGGCACTCTGAGCCTGTCTCCGAGCCAAGACCCCTCGAGCCGGAAAGAACGTGCCCGTGAAAGCCCTTGAGCCCGAAAGGCTTTAGTCGTTGCCTTTGAAGAGCCGAGGTCTCCGTACCAGACTGGCCCACAGAGGAATTCAATATGTAGTGGCCTGAGCAATCCTGGCTGTGGTTGCGGGCTACCTTAAGGGTTGGGAATTCGGGTTGAAAATTTTGGGTGTGAGTTGGGAAGGGTTTTGAGTCTTGTGTGCAGGGTTTACGGTTTAGGGAGTGGGTTTGTTTGGCTAGACCGGGCTGCTGGACAACGAGGCCTGTTGCAAAAAGGGATTGGGTTGTGCAAGCACTCGAATAGTACATACGCAACAAAACTAGAGGTCGCGAATATGCACAGGTGAAGACTAGATTTCAGGGACTCCTTCATGACCCGACAGCTACAGCCCTAAACCCCAAAGCCTTATTGCTCCATAGCCGGGGAAGCCCCATTGAAACACCAAGGCCCAGACGACCTATTGAAAAAATCATCACGGCACCCGATGATAATCAAAACCCACAGAGCGCTGGTATCTGCTCATAAATGCGGAACCCAAAAAAGGCAAGCATCCTCCCCCGCGAGTTGCCTCCCAGAACAAAATGCCGGGGCAAAGGCTGATATATAGGGGCCTTCAGAACAAGTAGACCAGGGTCTCACATGCCTCTCTACTGGGAGCTCAATGAACCCTGTCACAGAACTAGAACGAAGATCCGTACCACGGCTTTGAAGATTGGAGATCGACCATGGATCTGCGGTTTAAAGCCTCAAAACTGAAGCTGCTGTCTCTTCTCTCTGAAGATCTCCAAGGAAGTGCTTGCAGAAGTCGCATGCAGCGAGGGAGAGCCGCTTTTGCGTTTCTGTGCAGTTGGCCCAAGCCAGCATAAGTTCCGGGTTAGTGCCTTCGGAGGCTTTAAGCCTTAAGTGCCCTGATGCTTGAAGCCTGTGCCAGCGTTGGAGCATTCGGGCGTAAGGAATCATGTGACCTCCTTGTCCAAACTGACCTATTATGTCGGACTAGGGCAGCCAACACAACTCCTAAAATCAATGCTCCCAA
The DNA here is from genome assembly GCA_905221615.1 of Symbiodinium sp. CCMP2592. Taxonomy (NCBI): domain Eukaryota; class Dinophyceae; order Suessiales; family Symbiodiniaceae; genus Symbiodinium; species Symbiodinium sp. CCMP2592. The sequence goes on from CAJNDT010000531.1 coordinate 186,306, forward strand.
GATCTTTTCATCCTTGCTGGAGGAGTAACACCGTCAAAGGGGCTTGACACCCCCCAGTAAATGTTCAAGGTTTGAGTGGCGGGAGGGGGGGAGGTAGGGCGTCGATCAGGCTTCAGTGCTTAGGGTGTCTACTAGTAGCTCTAGCGCAACGAACTTCGGCAGCCGAAGTAGAACTGGATTCGGACTTCTCAGCCAGTGTGTTGAGGGTGTGGCAGCTGTTTCCAAATGCTTTTAGCTTCAGATGTACATGTATGCTTGAGGTCAAGGTCTCAAGCAACTTCAACCCCAGCTACCGTAAGCTTTGAATCATGCAAGTGTAGGGATTACAACAGTCTCACAAACGGCATATACACCTCCATGATTCCGGGAGTAGCCCTACATACACTGACCCCAGGGTACCCGTGTAGGAACCCCTTGAAGGCCGACATATAGGCCATGGTCGCATGTACCCTTGGGTTTAAGGGTGAGTCTCATGGTTCGTGGAGGAGACGCAGGAGCATGAGCGGAAACGCCTGGCCGGAGATATGACCCGATTCAAGGCAGGGGCTGGCTTTCGTTTCAAGATCTATAGGGTTCCGAGCTAGATAATTGATGTACACTTGGGCTTGAGGACTGGGATTAGGCTCAGGGCTCTGGGAATCAGGATCTAGGAACGTAGGGCCTGTTGCATTTAGAACTTAACAATGAGCAGCTTCAGCCTTGACGTTTTGTTTGTCATCCTATCGGCTTCCATACCAGCATGTACAGGATGTTGTTTAAGAGGCATCCGGCCCCGGGGTTCTGGATGCATTCGGAGCCCAGAAAGCCGTGCAAAACCTGCATCTTTGGACACATCAAAACCGTGCTTCAATAACCTCAGCCCGAAACTGTTAAAACCCACAGAGGCTGTGAAGGGCCGATGGCGATCGTGAAAGCTTCAAGGCCCTAAGCAAGCTTTCTGGAATTGAACCTAGATAAACCGTAAGCTGTGAGAGATCAGTGAAAGCTTTAAAAATTTGGCTTAGACCCAACCCCCCGCCCTCATGGGCAGTTCTTCGTTGCCGATCGAAGGAGTTCAACGCCAATATGCTCGAATGAACTGCAAGCGAAGCCTAAGGGGCGTAAATAATAAGTTACCTATACTACTTGCGGGATTTCCTCATTTTAATGTGGTATAATGGGCCTCCAAAACCCTTATCTTATTATTAAGGCCCCTACATTATTCCGGTGGTTTTGCTTCCAGGATATCTTGATTCCTCGACCAACAGCGATAAGTTGCTGCAGTGCAGTCTACGCTACACCTGTTTCTAAACGCACGTACAGCAACCCTTATAGCTTCAAGACCACCATCAACAGAATCATGGTCCAAAACCTTAAAATCATCACGTACCCTCAAGTCCGATCTTAAGACTGATTAAGACCCTTATACTTTATTGCAGAACCTTATAGTCAGCCTCATGGACCCTTGCAACATGAGCACTTACGGCAACCCGATTCTGTTTCTGTATGACCACCTAAAGCGGG
>CAJNDT010000532.1:0-45000 GCA_905221615.1 Symbiodinium sp. CCMP2592
ACCAAGTCCATTATTGCACACTGTGCATAGTGGATTGGTACAACGAGACGGATATAAGGCGTACCACCCTTGACGACGTCAGAAGGAGGTCCACAGCTGATTCCCAACAACGTGGTGAATTAAATGGAGAAGGTGATGAGGATTGATTCCGTTTCACTGATTCTGCTGGCATCTTGTGGCATTGATGGCAAAACATCTCTTTGTGTTGCAAGGCTTCACATCTTTGCCAGTGCTTGTGATTTGTAAATCCCTGTTATCCAGAGCTTTGTGTGATAGACAGACAAGCCCTGCACACAGATTTGCATTGTGGAGCTGGGTGTGTGTGTGTGTGTGTGTTCTTTTCCTAAATGCGCCCGCACTTGTACTAAGGAGATGATGCAGATCGTCAGTGGGCCGGCCCCCAGCAAAACAGATTGAATGTACAGCATGTTGTGACAATTCCAAACATGATTTTCAGTGGATGCTGGCTTGTTCTGTTTGATGTTTTTGTCATCGGTGTGCTTCATGTCAATGTCATCACTCGCAATATCACAATGTTCCTGCAGTGTTTTGGTTCACGAGGAGGAGCACTCTTTGTAGCAAGTCGAGCTGCAACATGGGCGATGAGGCAGCTGCCCAGGAACGCCGACTGGCCAAACTTTGGCGGATGAACAAGCGATTGATCGATGACTCGGCTCCCCTTTATGGCTGTGTCGGTTTTGACTTGATGAGCTGCCTGGTTCCACGCCCAATGCTTGGAGAAAGAAAACAAGAGGGGGAGGATAAGGTCTACAACTTCAAAGCGCTCATGAAACTCAATCCTTCCGCCTCGCAGCTGATGGGGCTTGTCCTCCATGCTGCAATATTGGCAATGCTTGCACAGCAATGATTCTCAATTTGTAATTCGATCAATTCACCCAGCTGCCTGATTCGTGACCAAAACAATTGTGCAGATGCCCATTGAGAGTTGCATGTGAGCTTCACTGTCATGTTCCACCTTGCAGACAAGTTGAAGAAAGCAGCAGACGTGGTGTTGCATTGCACAGTCATGTGGTTCCATGATGACTGTGTTCGGAGACAGAGTCTCAGTCCTATCCTTGTCTCGTTCTGAATTACAACTGACAAGTGGATGAAGGAGTTGTGATGGTGGTCTCGGCTGTGACCAAATACATTTGTCATAATGCCAACCAATATTTGATGTATTCAACACCTGCAAGACAGGATGTCAAAGTGCATTTTGACAACAGTTCCAGCACAACTGGATGCATTTCGTCTGTCATTTCGGTTTGCTTGCAATGCATTTCGGATCCAAAACGGACGTCCAAACTTTCATTTCAAATGCATTTCCAGCTCACAGAATGTAGATGCAGGATGCATTCAACATGTGCCAGACAGCATCTCAAAGTGCATTTTGACAACAGTTCCAGCACAACTGGATGCATTTTGTCTGTCATTTCGGTTTGCTTGCAATGCATTTCGGATCCAAAACGGACGTCCAAACCTTCATTTCAAATGCATTACCAGCTCACAGAATGCAGATGCTGGATGCATTCAACATGTGCCAGACAGCATCTCAAAGTGCATTTTGACAACAGTTCCAGCACAACTGGATGCATTTCGTCTGTCATTTCGGTTTGCTTGCAATGCATTTCGAATCCAAAACGGACGTCCAAACTTTCATTTCAAATGCATTTCCAGCTCACAGAATGCAGATGCTGGATGCATTCAACATGTGCCAGACAGCATCTCAAAGTGCATTTTGACAACAGTTCCAGCACAACTGGATGCATTTCGTCTGTCATTTCGGTTTGCTTGCAATGCATCTCGGATCCAAAACGGACGTCCAATCCTTCATTTCAAATGCATTACCAGGTCACAGAATGTAGATGCAGGATGCATTCAACATGTGCCAGACAGCATCTCGAAGTGCACTTTGACAACAGTTCCAGCACAACTGGATGCATTTCGTCTGTCATTTCGGTTTGCTTGCAATACATTTGTAGTCCAGAAAAGCGTGCACCAATTTGATTTCAATGCAACATCGGCCCGCCCGAAATGCATTTCGAGGAAGTGTTCAATGCATTTACATTCTCGCTGAACCTGTCTCAAATGTGCACATCGTTGTCGGCAGACCTGCATTTGCATCATTCCAGAAGGACTGGCTGATTGCCAAGCACTCTTAAAAGCACGTGTTCTGCTTCAATTCTGGTTTCAATTCTGAAACCAATGCATTTTGCAGTCAGCTTCTTTGCATGAAAGCTCAGCTACCAATGGCTCCGATACCAATTTGCATGCAAGACCAAAGCTCCGCTACCAATACAAACCCCTAGAAACACCTGAGTCAAGCCACTTCTGAATGCAAACGTAATCATTCTCTCCAAACAGTTTGGGCCAGAAGTACACGAAATTGTGTAGCAAGGGAGGAAGGTATCCTCTAAAAAACAGACCAAAGCTCAGCTACCAATGCAAACCCCTAGAAACATTTGAGTCAAGCCACCCCTGAATGCATCGACTTTGTATATAGCCATCACCAATACAATCAATGCACATCCTGTGGCAGGCAGGCAAACTCTGAAAAAACCCCAAACCCGAAGCTACCAATGGAAACCGGAGCCAGAAGCTGCAAGCATTGGAATTACATTTCTGTCACCTTCCAAAATAACAAAAACTACATTTCTGTCAACCTCGAAAATATCAAAAAGTCATCAAAAGTTCTCAAAAGTTCATCAAAAGTTCATCAAAATGTCATCAAAATGTCATCAAAATGTCATCAAACCGTCGAAAATATCAAAAGTTCTCAAAAGTTCTCAAAAGTTCATCAAAAGTTCATCAAAAGTTCATCAAAAGTTCATCAAAAGTTCATCAAAAATGTATAGAAACCTGTTAAGGGAACAGTTTTAGACTGTATTTCACTGATGAACAAGCTGAGAATTGTCAATTTGGAACACAATTGCTGTTGCACTTTCAATCTACTCATGTGCGCATGTGCGCGCGCGCCCGCGCGCATTCGCGCGCGAGTATCTGAAGAGAACGTACATTGATGTGCATCTGGACAGAGAAGAGCTGGGGCTTTTCACAGGTTCTCTTTGATGACAACTGCATTTGCCTTGCATTTGCTCTCAAGTGGAAGATTGAGCAGAAACAAGAGTTCACAGTTTCAAATGCATGGTGGCTTGAAATGTATCAACAATTCCTTGCATTTGCAATGTTTCAAATTGGCCCATAATGCAAGAATGTTTGTGTGAAAATGCATTGGAACAAGATTTTTGCATGGGTAAAACTAATCTTTGCATGGAAGCTTGCATTTGGGATGTTTCAAAATTCGCCTGTAATGCAAGAATGTCTGTGGGAAAATTCATTGGAACAAGAGTTTTTGCATGGGTGGAGCGAAATCTTTGCATGGAAGCTTGCATTTCGAATGTCTCCAAATTGGCCCACAATGCAAGAATGTCTGTGTTAAAATGCATTGGTTGCATGGGTGGGTCTAAATCTTTGCATGGAAGCTTGCATTTGGGATGTTTAAAAATTCGCCCGTAATGCAAGAATGTCTGTGTGAAAATGCATTGGAACAAGAGTTTTTGTATGGGTGGAGCAAAATCTTTGCATGGAAGCTTGCATTTCGAATGTTTCCAAATTGGCCCACAATGCAAGAATGTCTGTGTAAAAATGCATTGGTTGCATGGGTGGGGACGAAATCTTTGCATGGAAGCTACCATTTGGGATGTTTCAAAATTCGCCGGTAATGCAAGAATGTCTGTGGGAAAATGCATTGGAACAAGAGTTTTTGCATGGGTGGAGCGAAATCTTTGCATGGAAGCTTGCATTTCGAATGTCTCCAAATTGGCCCACAATGCAAGAATGTCTGTGTTAAAATGCATTGGTTGCATGGGTGGGTCTAAATCTTTGCATGGAAGCTACCATTTGGGATGTTTCAAAATTCGCCGGTAATGCAAGAATGTCTGTGGGAAAATGCATTGGAACAAAGGTTTTTGCATGGGTGGAGCGGAATCTTTGCATGGAAGCTACCATTTGAGATGTTTCAAAATTCGCCGGTAATGCAAGAATGTCTGTGGGAAAATGCATTGGAAGAAGAGTTTTTGCATGGGTGGAGCGAAATCTTTGCATGGAAGCTTGCATTTCGAATGTCTCCAAATTGGCCCACAATGCAAGAATGTCTGTGTTAAAATGCATTGGTTGCATGGGTGGGACTAAATCTTTTCATGGAAGCTTGCATTTGGGATGTTTCAAAATTCGCCTGTAATGCAAGAATGTCTGTGTGAAAATGCATTGGAACAAGAGTTTTTGCATGGGTGGAGCGAAATCTTTGCATGGAAGCTTGCATTTCGAATGTCTCCAAATTGGCCCACAATGCAAGAATGTCTGTGTTGAAATGCATTGGTTGCATGGGTGAGTCTTAATTTCTTTGCATGGGCACAGTCATGAAAATGGCAATTTCCCTTTTTCAAACAAAGTCCATATTGGTTGCTGTGTTGTGTGAGCAGGACAATTGTTTGCATTGCCCGAACATTTTGGCTCAACTCTGTGAATTGCATGAACATTGTGCTGGCTGTCTAACATTTCATGTTCTCAATTGTCGAACAAGACCAGGTCAACATTGTGGTGGCTGTGTAGCTCATATTTCCTTTTGCCATCCTGGACATCAAACATGTGGGTTCATGTCAATGGATGGGTCAAGCTTCCGCCTGGAGCACAGGTCTGGCATGAGGCTGAGTCGGGTGCACGCAACAAGCGGACTTGGGAAGCCCCAAGCCAAAGCAGCGAAGACCCCACACCACATGAGACTACGGATTGGGCAGGTCGTGGCTGGCAGAACTACGATCAAACAGAAGGAGTTGCCATCCAGTCAAGTCAGGACACTCCAGTGGACATGGAAGAAGACAACGACCGTCCGATTCAGCAAAAGAGCAAACACCAGAAGATGACATATCCTTGCGACTCCTGGGAGGCAGACTCCTGGGATAATCCAAAAGACTCCTGGTGGAAGTGGAAAGGCGGCTGGCATGATTGGAATGAGTCCTACCCGTCTGCGCTGGTTGACTCCACGGCAGAGGCCAACCCGGGTGAGGTCAACCCGAACCCGGAGGCCAACCTGAACGCGGAGGGTGCCAGTTACACAAGTCTTCAAGGAGAGGAGTCAGTGGACGCAAAAATGGCAGGTGCTGTGCAGTCAATGCAATTGAGTTCAGAGATTCCATTGCCTCCATTGCCTTCAGATTCCAATGCAGCTTTGCTCTTGCCGAATCCGAATGTGATCGCTTCTGATGCTCCGGACTTGGTTCTTCCAGCAGCAACAGCAGCAGCAGCTGCCTCGAGCTCTTCAGGGGATTTGGCTCTGAGTCCAACCCGGTCTGAATCTCAGTTGCCAATGGCCAGTGGCGATGGTGTGCACACTAAATTCAAGTTGCAGCTTCTGAAACATAAGAACAACGAGTCCAAAAAGAGGAAGAGCCAAAGGAATGACAAGCACAAGTGACAAATTTTGAACAACTGTATAAAGGATCAAGCAAGTTGAATTCACTACTTGTGCTGTATTGCAGAATTGCAGCAGCACCGTGCTCAATAACAGCTTCTTCCTTTGCCATGTGTATAGATTATGTTGGCTTTTTTTGCATAGGGGCAAGCACGATTGTGACATTCATGTCAAAATTCCAGTGCGGTTCTTTGGGATGTTACTTGTTCAATTGCTTTGCCACCACTGTCAGCGAGGTCAGGCCATGTGATGTCCTCCATGATTTGTGCATATCTTGGCTCAAGGCAGAAACATGACTTTGGCTGAAGAACAGCAATGGGCTTTGGAAGCAGTGCAGGCTCTACCGCCTACTTGGCCGGAGGTGGAAGGAAACCAAGTCAGTGATTGCTTGTTACATTTGTTGCAGTGTGACCTGCCATTGGCCTGGTCTCATCGATTGCTTGTCTTCAAAGCCAAGACCATGTTGGCGGCTCTCATAGCTCCGTCACCCCATGATGTGCCAGCAAACAATTCTGACGATGATGATACACTTCTGACAGCTGATTCATTTCAATTGAGGTGGCATTGTGTCAGTGCCTTCAGAGCAATCATCCTGATGTGTTTGTCCTTTGAACAAAACCGCTGTGTTGTTTGTTAAATCATAACACATAACCATAATAAAGTGTTGCTGCCCCACTGAGGTCACTACGTGCTGGAGGATCTGCAGGTGCTCTGTGACTTGGAGATTGACATTTCCGATTCACGGTCAACATGGCAACAAGTGAGGACTCTCTTGGCTGACTGCTTTCAGTCAAATTCAATTTCGCAATGTTCACACCCGGGCCAGAAAGGGTCGGGCAAAACCAAAAGTGAGATTCGGCAGTGGTACAAGGACAATGTTTACTAGCTCGCTTGTTTCTGCTAATACGGTGTGGACCAACACGGCTCGGAATGGCTGCAACAAATAAGAAGCTCTGTGCTTTTCGGAGCTTTCTGTACTGTAGTCAGCTGTATGTCCTGCAGTGTTGCTTCAACTTTGAATTGTCAATTGTGTTTGCCTGAATTGCTCAAGGGTTCGGTTTGAAGTACCATTGCTACAGGAACACCAATTGCCTGTAGTTGCAGAAGCCATGGCAGGGCTTATTCCCCGACGCCACAAGCGGGCCCGTCTTGCGGATTCCAGGAATGGCAATGGACAGCACATGGTCATGACAGGCCAGATGCAGCCGACCATGCCCCCAATGATGTTTCCAGCTCATCCTTACATGACCATGAACCCCGGCACATTGATGGGCATGAACCCGGGTATGAACATGCCCATGATGCACCCATGCACTGGCATGCAGAATAATATGTCGATGCCCATGCACGGTTCGGCAAACCCGGCTGCTGCGATGCAGGGCAATCCGATGATGAATGCCCAGATGAATATGATGCCAGGATTCTCCCCCCCCCAGGTGAATGAGGTGGATGACGATTCGGAACAGGAAGAGGAGGAGGAATCCGACAGGGCCACAGCACAACATCAGCAGGTGGTTCCGGAAGTTCCATCAGCATCGGGCTCGGGAAATGAAGTGCCTCAGGGCCCTGTGACAGTTCCTGCTCATCCTGTGCAGCCCCTCCCACCACCCACAGTCGGCTATGTTTACAACAAGGGGGAGGATGCCACAATCACAGGGAGCACAACAGTATTGAAAGGTCTTCCAAGGACAAGGCTTGTGGCCAGCTTGGAGAAATTGTACGGTGAGCTGGAGGCGGGACAGGAATTCCCATTTGTGTCACTTGTTTTTGTTTGTGCATTTGACAATTTGTCTAACATGATGAGAAGATGCTATGAACGCTGAGGCTGGGTACCTCAGTCAATTGAGCCAAAGGGGACTCTTGGTACTTCTGTGGATGCTGACGAGGCTCAGGCCAAGTAGCCGGCTCTCTTATCTCCGTGACTTGTCAGATGTTATTGCCAGGACACTATAGAGGAAATGTCATTTTGGGTCAGTGAATGATCATGCCATTACGGGTTGTTCGTCTGGTCGGTTTTTTCAGCTTTATTATTCATAAGAACATTCAATTGAGACTTCATCTTTGGCTGTGCAGGTGTGATATCCTACGAAGACTTGCACATGCGGTTCCAAACGGCATTCAATCGTGTCCGACGGTGCGAACCACAGTTCATGGAACAGTTGGCCTCGAAGCTGCCCCTGAATTTGACAGACGCTGCAATAGAGGAGATTGCTCGCCCTCTGGGCTGGCAGGACTCATTCATGAAGCCTGTCAGCATCTGTTTTGCGAAAGCTCCAACCTCAGGTGACGTTGGCATGATTTTGCAGGCAGGGGCGAAAGCAACAATGCCGCCAGCACGTGCCCGCCCAGCACCTGTGGCAGTAAGTGCAACTGCAAGCCCACCACCTGCACCGGCAAAGGCGCCTCTGCCGGCACATGCCAAGGCTGTCACACCTGCCCCGATCCGGGTCCCACCTGTGCGAGCAACGTCTGGGCCACCTCAGCCCGCAGCCCCTGCAGCACCCCGGGTGCCCCCTCCGCCCAAGCAGGCCGGCCATGCAGCAATGCCAACAATGCCTTCGGCAGAACCATCAACAAGCACATCCCCTGCTGTGGCTCCCAAGGCTATGCATACTTTGAGCAAAGCAATGCCAGCGATGCCCCCCGCATCCCCTGATCATGTTGTGCCTCCAGCCAACCCTCCCACAATTGAGCCCGAGACATTGGAGCATGCTGTGGTTGAACCAGTTGTGGCAGCAACACCCCGCGAGCATCCACCCGCTCCCGATGCAGCAGCCGGACCCCCAGCCACCCTTGCAGCTGGAACAGTTCAGCAGGACCAGCAAGAGATCCAAGCAGAGTCAGAGGCCATTGAGCTTCCCATATGTCTCATTTGCCAGGACGGAATGGATCCCACGAGTGTTGCTTGCTTCAGCTCCATCTCCAGTGTAGACCTTGTGAGTGTTGTGATGTCCTCATTTGACAATTTGTTTTGGTTGCCAGGACACCATGGATGAGGGGGAACAAGTCTTGCTCCGGCTCCACTGCGGGCATTGGTTTCACGAAGACTGCATCCTGCGCTGGGCGGAATCGACAAACACCAGACCGGGAAGTCGTTGCCCACTACGTTGCTCGATTCCGGAGCCGATGGACGTGGATGAGGGAAATCGCAATGGTCAGGAGGCCGACCATGGCTTCGAGATCCTGGAGAACACTGAACCCAATACAATTTTTGCTTGAGTGGCAGTAACTCAGTAGATCAATTCAGCAGTTGCACAGCATTTCATTGTCTTGCATGGGTATGGATGGCACATTAAAGTGACAACCAATTCAATCCTAAATACAATTTTCACAGGGAGCCCAAAGCACGCCAATGGCTGTTGCACTGATGACGATTACTGGATGCTGCATTGCCGATTGCGGCTCATTTCAGTTCCGACACAAGGCTGTCTTCAAGTCCGTGAGGGGTTCGCGGAACAAGGGCGAAAAAAATTGCAATTGCACTCATGGCCAATAGCTTCACAAGTTCTCATGTGGTTGTTCTCTGTTCGGTGCAGACATTTTGTCATGTTTCTGTAGCTTCAATTTCGCCTGGGATGTTCCACCTAAATAATAAGAGGGACATTTCCCCCCACGTTAAGGCAATGTGTGAACTGTAAAATTACATGGCTCAACATTTGTGCAATAGGACTTTGACATTTCAAATCGCAAAGTTACAGTACACATAATATGTGACCATGGCTGAGCCATGTTTCCAGCATGTGCCCGCAAATGCAGACTCTTTGGTCATGGAAGGTCTTGCTGTGGCTTTTGGCCCGGTGGCATATCGCAATCCTGATGATTCCCAGCTGTACTGGGATCTGCAATATGTCATGGACAAGCTTATGGAGAATGGCGAGCAAAACGCTCTGACGAAACATGCCAAAACACTGAAAGACCTTTGCTTGTCCGAGGATATCCTGACAGAGAAAGATTTGCATTATCGTTCAATGAACCTCAGGCCACGAACCTTAAATTATGATATCCTTGACAGTACATGTATGCACACACATACTCAAATACTTGGCAAAAGTGGCCCTGGTTCAGGACAAGTATGTTGAATTGCAATTGTGCCAGTACCATGCTGCTGATGATGTTCTTTGCAAAGCTACTGGACAAAAGCCAAACTGCAGCCAAGTCGACCTACCTCTGGGATATGTTCCGGAAAATCTCAGCAGAGGCTACAACCCAGGCATACGCGGCTGGACAGCATGGCTTGAGCATCGATGTGCATGGCACTGCTGGGAACCATGTCCTCATGTTGCAGCCCAATGGAATGGTCTTGGGAGTGCAAGACTTTCTTTCCTCACTACATGCTTCAGTTCTGGAGTCTTGGAGAAAGGTTTGGGGCAACATGTACTCAGAAGCTGTACTGTCAGGCCCTTGGCAGGGAGAACTTCTGTTTTTGGATGTGCTCGCTTTTGTCCTCAATGCTGCGAAGGTCCGTCGATCCAGAAACATGTCACCCTGGAAAAACCATAGCTTGGCTGCTCTGCAACAATTGCGAGCCACTGTCTTCCAGATTTTGCATGGAGCTATGGCCCACAGCATTTTGGAGCATGTAGAGGCAAACCAAGCGTTGGAGAGAGCAGTTCCTTCACGACGACTGTCAGGGCGAGGAAGGAGGTTGGCTGTTGGGTAAGGTTGATTTCTGCATTCAGGAGTCCGGGGGCATCATTTCATTTGAAATCAATTTGTCAAGTGAGTTAAGTTATGAAGTTGCAGTTGCATTGCTCGCAGGTCTGCTGATGATGGAGAAGACCCTCGCCGGAAAATGTCCGTTCACCGGATTTGGGACTTCATTGAACAAGCACGCAACACAAAGGTCTCGATGATGAAGTTGGCTGAGATCAGAGAGACGGACAGAGATGGCGGTGTCAGGCCTGGCTCTGTTTCTCTGTGGCAGCGGAAGATGCTGAGCTTGTACAAGCAAGAAAGCTCCTTGTCATTTCTCAATGTTCGGAAGCTGACCATGGTCACTGATTCTTCCCACCACAGCACGAAAGATTGGCTTGTGAGTCTTTTTTACAACAGTTCTGCCAATTGTTTTGCCCATGCCACTGCTCAATTTGTGAACTCGGCCAAAATCCTTCGCCCGGGACAATATGACCTTATGCCGGAAGTCGAACGTTTGGCGGCACGTCGAGAAATTGAGAGACTTTCGACCCTGAAGTTTTTCCAGGCTGTCAGCAGTCAGTGCTTCAAAATCGCCGGGTTGCAAATAACCGATTTCCAGCCGGACTCTCAGCTGCTGTCCATGTTGGCCCCATTGAACCCGGGAGACCAAGCAACTTTTCGTGGTGCAGAATGGGAAGTCATCCGTACAGAGGATCCAGCCACAGTGCACAGTATGAGTTTTGACGCACAGTCTGCAGACATGATTCCGATGTTGCACATATTGATGGATCAAGGCAGCATCGGGTGTGCCGCCAACGCATTTTCCTTGGACCAGAACTTGCTCGTACATTACAGTTACGACAAAATCCATCGCCTGCATAGGGATATCAAGGGGCCGCTCAGAGGACAACTCCACAAAAATGTCCTCCTAACGACGTTCATGTGGACCCTGAACTACAAGCCCTTCGGCTCTGGCGGCTTCTTTGCAGAGAAACAGGACGCACTCGAAAGTTTTCTGCAGTCCAACAACGAGGCCAGGCTTTTCCAATTCTCAATATTGTACAATTCATATAATAATATAGTCAGTATTTGTTTAACCAATACAATTCTAGTTGTACCTCAGCCAGGAAAGCGAAATCTTCGACAAGTACAAGACTCGCATTGCTTTCGAGTTTAACATGAGGGGAGCCTCAGACCACGATGTCTGGACCGCGCTTCCGGAAAAAATGAGATCCTGGAAAGTCAAGGGGGGATGCACGAAACCGTCTCGGTGGTTTTCGTGGAATGAGGCTGCTGCGGAAAATCTGTCCGAGTTTACGGCCTCCCGAATGGTTTTGGAGTGGTACCTTCGTTCCGAGCAAGGTCCGGATGACATCAACCAACCTCAATTGTGTTTCAAAGAAGCTAAAGGACTGAAACTGGCCTATCTGGGCCATTCATGGGTGACTTGGGAGAACGCACACATTATTGCACGGCTGCAGGAGCCTTGCTGGGACTACTACAGTGCACAACTCCACGAGATCAAAACTGTCGAGGACGCTTTGACCGAGACACAGGTCATGAGCACTAGCTGGAACCAGCACTGGAGTTTGAGAGGAATTGCGGCAATCATGGTTTCCGAAGAGACTTGGGATGATTTGCTGTTTTGGGTCCAGGAGTCTGAAACATTCATAACGAAAGTCATGGATTATGGCTTGGAGATGCTGGCGAATCGGTGTGCAACATTTTCCAAGTATGGCTCCCCTCCGGAGTGTTACACCCAAGTGCTGAGTGGTCCTTCTCCCCATGCCATCAATGCCATGAAACTGATGAAGACAGATTGGCTTTGCTTGCAAAGCCTGGAATGCAGTGGCGCGCCTAAGGCTCGCATGCTGAGTGCAGATCTCAGGTTGACTTTTGATCCTTGCATGCGCTACACTGCCCTTCAGTTTCAGTCAGTTGGCTGGCGTTTGAATTACCAAGCAGGACTAGATTTGTTGCGCTTTCTCACAGCCACATTTCCGGACAGCAAGATCGTCGAGGATTGTCACCAACTCTTACGAACAGCCACAGGTCCGAAAGCACACCAAAAACTCACGGGGACATGTATCCAGCAGCTGCTGACCAACTCCGACATATTGGAGTGTCGGGGCATGGCTCACCCTGCCAAGTTGAGCAGAGAGAAGTTCCTGAGGTACTGGCACAAGGCCAAGGATGATTTCAGAGCCAATCCAGAATTTGTTGCCGCACATCACAAGCTCCCCAAGGAAATGTCGAAAGTCCTAGCAACCAAAACGTGGGACACCATTTCTGAACAACAATTGATTGTTTCTGCAGCATCATGGTCCTTCCTGCGCTACTATTCGCAGAACAACTTGAGCACGCAGAACGTGAAATTGAAGGCCTGGGGTGAATCAGCAAAGTAGCGGTCTGTGATTGAATAGCTCTGTTCTAAGAACAACATGTTCCTGAGGACGGCTTGTGGGCTGTGTTTGCCCAGTTTGGGCAAATCATTACTTTGCGCAATGTGGAAGAGACCTACATTGTTCTGGGATCCTTCAAATGGGCAGTGTTGGCATGGCGGTTGTCCGAAGTTCATGAGGGCGGCAGGTGCTCGGGCTGGCAGTTGCAAGTGGAGGCCGGTTGCTCATGGCAGTTCCTTCACAACCCTGAGGAATGGGAAGCATGTGAAGCCACTCCGAAATTGTCAACACAGGCAGGACTCTATTTCAAAGCCACGTGTGGTTGGGAACCACTTGTGCAAAACACTTTGCGCTCCGGGCACAAAAGGACCTTTGCGGAGTTGACATTGATGGCGGACTACTTGAATGTGACACAACCCCACAAGAATTCCAAGAAGGAGTTGTTGAAACAGTGTCAGGAGTGTTTCGGAGAAGAGTTTGCAGAAGCTTGCCGTGAAGCTGCAGAGTCAGACACTCAGAAGGCTCCTGATGCAGATATGCCTGATGGTTTTCTATCAGCATTGTTGGACAACATGGAGCCCTCAGATAAACAGGATTTCCAGGACTTGGAGAAAGCCCTGATGCGACAGGAACAGCAGGCCGAGCAACAACGTTGGCAAAACATGTGGGATGAGAAGGTTGCAGAACAAAAGGCACCCTGGCAAGACCTTCCAGTGAGTTTCTGAGCTAGGCTTAGACTCAATTGTTGTGATTCAAATGTGACTCAATTGTGACTCAATTGTGATTCGATTGCAGGCCAAAAGAGCGAGGAGAGCTGTGGCAAAAGCCAAAGCAAAGTCAAAACCGTGTGCCAAAGCAAAATGCAAAGGCAAGGGCAAAGGAAAAGGCAAAGGCCGTGGAAAAGGCAATGGGTTTGGAAGAGGCACAGCTTTGGGCTTGCAAGGGCTGGCTCGCAGGCAAGCAGCGTCACGAAAACGCAAGGAGCAGGTGCTCGAACAAATGCCCGGACCAGCAGTGGAAGAAGATCCAGATATCTCTGAACTCAAAGAGGAGTTGGAAAGCCAGCTGTTGGACATGAATGTCATGGACGATCGAACAACTCCTGATTCATTGCCGGCAGAGCCTTGTGTCCATGCTCCCAGTCCAAGAGAGCCCGCCCCCTCACCGGAGCCTTGCGCCCATCCTCCCAGTCCACACACTGGTGAAGGAGAGCCCGCCCCCCCGGCGGAGGAGCCCTGTGTCGATGCTTCCCGTCCACACTCTGTGCTTGGTGGTGCCGGGGTCGCACACGAGGAAACAAAAGTGCAAGCACAGCCATCCAATGGGACCTTGCCGGATCCAATATCCGGGCCAAGGGACAGTGGAATGGCACAGGCCTCGTCCTCGAGCGGATCAGCCCCTGAGCAGGTCCTTGATGATGCTGCACATCGTGGCCAGGCATCGCAACGTGCTCCGCGCGAGCATGGTCCACACTTGAATAACACTCCCGACTTCCTGTCGGAGTTGGATCCACCCGAAGACTTCAAGTTGCGTCTCAGCTTCAACGATCATCGCTTCAAAGCCGAGATCATGACAAAACAGTATGTGTCAAGTGAGGGGAAAAAGTCTTGCAGCAAAAGCTTTGCTAACGACAGATCAGACTGGAAGCAAGCACTGGCTCAAGTGCATCGCTGGGCGTGGACAGAGTGGGAGAAGGCCAAACCTGAAAGGCAACTGCCGCCTCATTGTCAGCCTGGCACTATCCCTGAGGCTGTCCTGGAACGCCTTGCCCCGATTATCGACGCAATGCCTCCGCCCACAAAGTATGCCAAGTAGCCTCTTCAGTTTTTTTTGGTGATAAACACATCACAGGGGAAAACATGTCAGCAGGTTGCAGATTTCTGTCAATGTCATGTATGCAAGTATCGTGTTCTTAGCTTCAAGTCTTCGGTCGATTCAAGAAGTCACAGGGAGTGAGTTCATCCAGCCGAGTCCAATGTGTGTGAATCTGCTCCTGCTGTCATAGCGGCAACATGTTCGATTCACAATTTTGGCTTCAGCTTGTGCGCAGTTGCTGTTCATTCTGTGATTGAGTCTTTACAGTTACGTTGCAATTACAGTTGCTGAATGCCTGAAGTGTGCAATTGAAGATGACATGACATGAATCATGAAGTCTCACCATAGTTATGCTGCAGATTGCTCGGGGAGAAAGCGATCAGCAAAAACAAGCCTTCCTGACATTGTGTCCTGTTAGTTTGTGGAATGTGCTTGATATGCCAGGCAAGCATTGAATCCATTTGTTGCTCAAGTTGGACCAGAGGTATGGTTTAAAGTTATGTGGGACAACAAATCAATGTATTGATGTCAGTGAATCACCAACATGTCCAATTTCCAGTGGCCGTGCCAGCATGTGCTGGGATCATCGCTGGTCTTCAGTGGTAGTGCTGGGCCTGTGAAGCCAGCACGCAAGAAATGCAAAAGGAAAAAGAATGCTGCAGAGTCATTTGAGTTGGGAGGTAGATCAGTGGAGCGCCCGTGTACTCTTCCTGCCTTGAATTTTACCGATACAGTTACAGGAACTGATGAAATTGATGATCGGTTTGACACTTGGGTAGAGGACGTCTTCGAGCAAACATCGCGATTGCAATGTTCGCATTTCCTTCCGTTTGCTTCCTTGTCTTTCTCCCCAAGGCCGGAGTCTGTTCAAAGTGTTATGGGTCACAGATTTTGTTATAATTTGAATTTTTCATTAATTAATGTAATACTACATAAACTTATCATCATCCTCAATTGATCTTGCTGGCCAGGTCCACAGAGCCTTGGTGTCACAGGCTCATGGTTGCAAGGATTTTGGTGCAAAATTTCTTGCGCTACGACCAGGACTTCAATGTGGGCAGAGTGGCCATGAAATGGCATGGGCTGATTGGATTGGCTTATCCCGCATTGAAGAACCGAACCATCGAGTGTCAGCTGATGTGCATCATTAGCCGTAGCTATGACAACAGAGCCAAGATTGAAGCAGCTTCAATCGATGTGGGACCCCATCAATGTGCGGGGTTGCTGCAATACATTGAATACTATGCAGGGAGCGCCAAACTTTCGAAGAAATTGATCGAATCCGGTCTCCGTGGGTGCAGCTTTGACATACTCTACAATGACGAACACAACATGTTGCTAGCGAAAGGGTTGCGTTTGTTTCTGGATGCAGCCACAGCGTGTGAGAAGAAGGCTTTGCATTGGTGGGGCACTCCGTGCTCTTCTTTTGTCATTATGTGCTCATTTCGTTCCCAACGTGCTGAAAGCAACGGCTGGGAAGGCGCATGGACTGAGCGGGACTTTGTATTGCAGGGAAATTGTCAGGCCCTTGTTTGCTCACTTGGGATTTTCCTGGGATGGGCATGTGAGTGCTGCCCTGTGGTGGAACAGCCCCTCAGCTCCTGTATGCCGCACCTCGAGTGTGTCAAAACAGTTCTATCCTTTTGTGGCTTCGAAAAGACTTGCACCTACATGGGTGCCTTTAACGGAAAGTCAGTGAAGCCCTTGCAACTGTGGCATTTGCCTGGGTTTCATTTTGAGAACCTGGCCAGGCCCAAACCAGATCATAATGCTTTCATTGGTCTGGTAAACCGAGGCGAAGACGGCCGTTTCACCGGTGTGCCAGCAGATGTACAGGCTAGTGGGGAATACACTTCGATGTTCGGGGAAGCAGTTGCGCAGATTG
The DNA here is from genome assembly GCA_905221615.1 of Symbiodinium sp. CCMP2592. NCBI lineage: Eukaryota > Dinophyceae > Suessiales > Symbiodiniaceae > Symbiodinium > Symbiodinium sp. CCMP2592. The sequence goes on from CAJNDT010000532.1 coordinate 16,208, forward strand.
TCCGGAATCTATTGTGACGATCCGCTTCGTCAGCCAAAATACGTTTCATAGCTTACTGAGCTGCATGCTTTTTATTATTCAAGCCAATCTGCTGTGACTGGTTTTTGGGGTGTGAATGCTGTGACACAACAGCAACAGCAGGCCATGCAGCAACACAGGTAAAACAGTGCGATGACTGATGAGAAGGTTGCATAACAATTGAGACACAAGTCTGATTTGCTTGCAGCCTTATGTCGATGTGGCTGTCTCAGTGAACACACTTGGAGGAACAGAATTGATATGGCTCTTTCAGTGAATGAGTATGCGCCGGCAAATCAGGGCCTTGGACGTCGTTCTTGCCTTCTTTGCCCCACTTGAGGAGGATTCCTCAAGATTTCCTCAATTCGAATCGTCAACCTTGCCAAGCAATGCCATGCTGACTCAAGATTTCCTCAACCTTGCAGCAACCTGTTTAAGTTGACAGGTTGTTCTGAGCAGTGTGAGGAAACAATAGATGCCATCCACTGTGACCTTGCCCGATGTGCCCATGTCGGTGCAAGGGGTCAGTGGCATGGCACAAGTGAACACACTTGAGGAACAATTTCTTGTTGACAATTTGGGAGTCACACCTTTGCAGCTTCTGCCGGCTCTTGCACAGACGTCCTCAGCCTTGCGAAAACCTGTTGGTGTTGCCGGGCTCTCACCCGAAGAGCCATCAAGTTTCCTTGCTTGGGGACACAAAGGCCAGCCATCTAGTGTGACCTTGCCCGACGTGCCAATGTCGGTGCAAGGAGTCACTGGAATGGCACAGCTTCCGGTTGCTCTGTTCACACACCGGCTTGGACAGAAATAATACTACATTTTTTCATGGTTTTCTCAACAATTTTCAGTGTCTGCAAATCTCCAGTTACATTAATTCTGGACAAACCTACCGTGTCGTAACGTATCCAATAAGTCTTTGTTCAGGTTGACTTCTGATTTTGATAACTTTGGTTTTTGCCAAGCCCACTGATCCAGCCCCCGCGGATCCAACCCTACAAACGAGCATATTGATTATAGCTTGACTGTGCGACACGCCTCGCGTCCTCTGGGTTTACCCCTTAGCTTGACGGATTCAGAACGCCGTCGGGACGCTGCCGGAACACGCCTCCTGTGGAGTTCCTCACTAGCTTGACGGATTCAGAACGCCGTCGGGACGCGGGTTTTTCACCCTTAGCTTGACGGATTCAGAACGCAGGGAACACGCCTCCTGTGGGAACTCCCTTAGCTTGACGGATTCAGAACGCAGGCGGGACACGGGTTCTGTGTTTCCTCTTAACAGCGCTGCGCGACACGCGTCGGGACGCGCGTTCTGTGGAGCTTCCCTTTAACGAGTTCCCCCTTAGCTTGGCGGATTCAGAACGCAGTCGGGACGCGCGCCTCCTGTGGAGTTCCACCTATAGGTTCTGTGGATTTTCACACGCGGAACACGCCTCCTGAGGACTTCCCCCGCGCACCTCCTGTGGAGTTCCACCTTAGCTTGACGGATTCAGAACGCAGGCGGGACGCGCCTCCTGTGGAGTTCCCCCTTAGCTTGGCGGATTCAGAACGCAGGCGGGACGCGGGTTCTGTGGAGTTTCCCCTTAACAGCGCTGCGCGACACGCCTCGCGTCACTGTAAAGTTCCCCCTTAGCTTGGCGGATTCAGAACGCAGTCGGGACGCGCCTTCTGTGGAGTTTCCCCTTTAGCTTGGCGGATTCCGAACGCAGTCGGGGCGCGCGTTCTGTGGAGTTTTTCCTTAGCTTGGCGGATTCAGAACGCAGTCGGGGCGCGCGTCCTGTGGGGTTTCCCCTTACCCAGACCCCCGGGCGGATCTACTTTCTAGATCCACATTTGTCTGCGGATCTACTTTTGCACAGGGGGTTCTAGAAATTGATGTGTCGCGGGAAAATGCCGTTCTGGGTAGGTCTTGTACAAAAGTAGCCAAGAAGGCTCTGCATGCCAAAAAAATCATCATTCGGCTCAATAATGAGTGCGGAGAAGAAAAAAATCCCTAAGACCCTACAAGTAATCATTTGGCTCAATGGGTGCGGAGAAGACAAAAAAGAGGACCGTAAAACCCTAAAGTTCAAGACCTTAATACCAGACCTTTAAATCTAGAGCAGTGAACACTCGAACCTCGTGAAACCATTGACAGCCAGGTGTTTGCAGCTGCAAATACACAAATATAGTGGGCTGATATTATATATATATATATAACTATTATAGTTATCAGTGAATTGTAGTAGTTCTCGAACGGAGCGACAGAAAGTTAGTCCTGCACAGGCGATATTCCACGAATCCCGAAAGTTTCGTCATTTTAGGTCGTCGTCGTCGTCTTCGTCGTCTTTTCATTTGTCGTTGTTACGAAAGCCGTGGCCGGCAACTGCTCTGGCTGACAGGGGCAGCTTTGCAGGGGAGGGTCTCGGAATGGTGTGCAGATAGGGTTTTGGACTTCGCTGCAGGTTACATTTTACATATGCCTATACGGCTTCAGGTTCAGTGTTCCACCTGTGGATCTGGTTCAGATCGGGCTGCAAGTCGATTTTACAACAGCTAGCTCGGGTTCTGCTCGCTGTAGGCGGTACAGCGGAGACCCTTAACTACAAACCCTGAAAAGTAAATCCCAAACCCAGGTAGTCGGTTGCCGTAGTCGTGCTGCACTTCAGAAATATCCTGGGCTGAGGGTCCAAGCAGCTTCGGAAGTGTTCAGGCTTTACTTCAGGGTTGCATTACCGCAATGAAGCGGCCATCGGCTTTGAAGAAGACGGTGCGGGCGAAGCCGGCGGCGAGGGCGGCGGCCGTGCAAAGCGATGATGAGCCTGGTCGCAAGAGTCGAGTGGGTTTCAAGGATGTGAAGCAGTTGGCTGATGCACTGAGCCCTTTCATAGAGAAGCGGTTCTTCACAAACTATACCACTGATCGTGCGATCAAAACCATGGACAAGAAGAAGCTTTGTTCTTCGCACACTGGGATGTACAGTTAGCACAGCCTTCTGAGTTTTCCTGGTTTTAAATATAAGAGGCTTTTCCTTATTTGGATTGCTGCTAATACAATTGTGCGATTCGAGGTTGTTTCAGGGCATTTTCAACAGCTGCAGAATGCTGAGCCCCGCGTGGAACTTTCCGGATACTGTTATCAAGAAGGCACTGCTAGCAGTATTGAAGAAAGAGGACCGCAGCTACTAACATTTTGGATTTTTTTAGAGGTCCTATCCTGTCCTATCCTGAGACTACTGAGTGCTACCTACAATACATATTACATATTGCTGTAATAATGGGAGGACAAGCAGCACTTGGCCGAGCAGATTAATGAGTCCGATCGGGATGCATGGTCGACAACCAACTCCTTGAGACTCAGTGCGGCATTCCGACATTATGCTCAAGCTACCCTTCGTGGAAGGGAATGGGTCCCAAAGGCACCATATGTTTTGGATATCGTTACGTTTCTGGAGGATTTGGTTTAGGGTTTTTAGCCGGCCCCCATCAGGCGCACAAGCCCTTGAAGAGATTGCCTTCGGATGTTCCTTCTGGCCGTAGGAGGGTCAAGGGGAAACAGCCAGACGGGGCAGCGAAAGTCGCGGCTACGGTGCCGGAGCCCGCTGAACAGGATGATCTTAAGGGCGAAGAGCAGCAAACCGGTGATGCTTCTGATACAGGGCAAAGCAACGACAGCACGTCAAGCAGCAGCAGTAGCAGCAGTAGCGGCAGCAGCATTTCGCAAAATGACAGTCAGCAGGCAAAAAAAAACAAGAAGTCTGTTCCGAGGATGAGGATACAAGCAAGCCCCAGGAGGAGCATCCGCAGCAGCAAAGCAGCAGCCCACAAGCCGATGCCCAGGAACAAAACAAACCCCAAGACCAGAATCCATTGAAGCTTAGCAGCAGCAGCAGCAGCATCAGCAGAAATCAGCAGGGTCTGTCTGACTTCTGGATGATTTAGCCTTACTGCTCCATTCGTATAGAAATTATAAATGGAACCATTGCCGATTCATCTTTCAGTTGCTACACTTGCAATTCCAGCCTAGCAACGATCCGAGCCCACAATAAAGGAAGAGGCGGCCGCCTTCATGGCGAACGACTGGTTCCTCAATACCTTGGAGGGCATGATGGGTGGAGATCTGGGTCAGGATCCATCCGCTGGCAGTGCGAGTTACTTGACACATTTTCGGAATCGGTGTTGAGTCGTGAGCTTCAGGCTTTCTGGGGTAGTCAGGGTCAATGATTCGTGCTGGGCTCCTTGACGGTTTGCGGGCTTGGAAGGCTTGCTGGTGCAGGGCTTCAAAACTACGCAGGATTTGTTGCTCTGCAAAGCCAGACAGTGCAGCCCCTCATCCGCTTGCATGATATTTAGATTAATCAGAGAGCATTTCAACAAGTTTATGCATTGCCATGTGCCATGGCGAACTTGTGCATGGGCGAATCAGCATCTGGGCCTAATGATTTCGACGACTCGGAAGCTTGGTTGACGGAGCTGCTGGCTTACGGTAGAGAGAGACAACGACGGAGACCCTCGCAGTCTGCATCAGAACACTCATGTGTGTGTGTGTGTGTGCATATGCGGGTATTTCTTCAGGGAAGGGTTTAGGGTTTAGGGGCTAATTGCATCTAAGAATTGGTGGCACCACCAGACCATCTGGAAGTTCCCGTCGTCCCCATCGCCGCACGTCCCCAGGGAGCTGTTTGGGAGAAGACTGGTTCAGTCGTTCGTTGTGTTTCCGACAACTATTGGAAGCTTCGAGTGCCAAAACACCTGGCTGAGCTACCTCGCTTGAAGGGCTTGATCCAAGATATTATGGCCGAACCTTCTTTGAAGCTTGACCTGTTGCCTTCGCAAACACTGGCGAGCAAAATACTTGAACGTGCGAACTTGGTGATCCGGGGCCTGCCTTCCAGCTGCTGCTTTAAAATCGGCTTGACAAGCAACCCTGTTCATAGATGGAGCAACGATGGCTACGGCTATGTGCACAGCTCCAACCCTTCCTGGAATGAAATGAGAATTGTTGGTATTCTTGCCTCCGGAGAGGCCTAAGCCTAAAGCCTAAAGCCCTCCGAACATCCCGCAAAACTTGAAAGCCTAAATCCCGAACGACAAGAAGCTACACCTTCAAACTCCAGACGAAACCACATCCTAAACCCCAACCCTACAACGTGATCCGAAGCAAGATTCTCCCTTAGCCCGACCACGCCGAGAAGACCGACCACGCCAAGAACAAGAAGCCCGACGACGCCGAGAAGCCCGACCACGCCGAGAAGACCGACCACGCCGAGAAGACCGACGACGCCGAGAAGCTCCAGAAAGCCGAGAAGAAGAACAAGAAGAAGGAAGCCCGCAAAACCGAGAAGAACAACAAGGACGCCGATACAACCGACAAGCAGGAGGCCGACAAAACCGAGAAGAACCAAAAGGACGCCGACAAAGCCGAGGAGAAGAACAAGAAGGACCCCGACAAAACCGAGGAGAAGAACGAGAAGGCCGACGGATCCGAGAAGCCCAAGGCCACCGGCGACATCAAGTGGAACCCTGAGTTGGGGAAGGCCTGCTGGCAAAAAAAAGAGGGGGTTATCATATCCTCCACTCCATTCGTGGACAAAGATGATGAGGTTAAGGTCTCGTTCGGTGGCTTGTTGTGGAGTGTTCCTCACCTTGTCCCTAGTGATCTCGATCCCTCTATGCCAGCGAATCCCTCGCGAAAGGAAGCGAAAAAGAAGGCTGTGCCGAAAGCAAAACCGCAGCCCAAGCCAGTGGACGATTATGTCTATCCGATCATCCGCTGCAAGTATTGCACTCAGGGCTCCAAGAACCCCTTGATCAAGATCGAGGCACGTGAAGATCGCGGCGACTTGCATTCCAGGTGGGTGCAGAAGCTGCAGTTGGTCATCAAATCTGACCTCAGTGTGCAGAAGGCCATGAACGTTGCCAAGAGCTTCGCCGACGCTTATGTGTACATGAATCTGAATCCCGGGCAGTTGAACTTCAGGGGCTGTAGGGATTCTTTGCTGGCTCACAAGCACGATTGGGAAACATCGGCTTTGGACTGGCAAACCGTGAATAAGCTTGGCCTGAAGCACTTCCCGAAGTCGCAGCTTGAGCTATGTTTTTTTGGCAAGGTTTTCCGGGTTTGGCTACCCCCATGATCCGTGTGCCTAACACAGATCGACACATCCTTCTTAAAAACAAAGCACACACATGCAAAGCTTTCTCGCAGACACACATACATACTTCATGCATGTTCGTAAATGCACTCTCGCATGCACATGATAAGGACATGCACACACACACACACACACACACACACACACACACACACACACACACACACACACACACACACACACACACACACACACACACACACACACACACACACACACACACACACACACACACACACACACACACACACACACACACACACACACACACACACACACACACACACACACACACACACACACACACACACACACACACACACACACACACACACACACACACACACACACACACACACACACACACACACACACACACACACACACACACACACCACACACACACACACACACACACACACACACCACACACACACACACACACACACACACACACACACACACACACACACACACACACACACACACACACACACACACACACACACCCACGCACACCCACGCCCACCCACGCACACCCACGCACACCCACGCACACCCACGCACACCCACGCACACCCACGCACACCCACGCACACCCACACACACACACCCACGCACACACACACACACGCACACACACACACACACACACACACGCACACACGCACACACGCACACACGCATTCACGCATGCATGCCTGCATGAACACATACTTAAGTACCTAGATGCACACATACCATAACATAACATAACATAGTCTATATCCGAGGAATTGAATACGTATTCACCGCTCACACAAATAACGCATGCATACATAGAGACGTTCATACATGCATATTTACGTTCATACATACATACCCTAAACCCCAAACCCTAAACCCCAAACCCTTAACCCCAAACCCTCAACCCTAAGCCCAAGATGCAAGGATGCATACCTATACAAACCCGATCCCAGGCCGAACGACTCGCCTATCAAGATGCAGAAGACGGCCCAGACTCAGATCGCGGAGGATGGGCCGAAGCCGGCTAAGGGAGATGATGCTGATGAATGTGATGATGATGATGATGATGAGGGAGAAGGTGACGAAGAGGAAGGTCATGAACATGACCCTGCAGTGGAGCCAGGGGAGCAGCACGAAGGTTCCTAGACTGTTTCTTGTCAGTGTTACAATTAAATTCTCTGGGCTTCGATATACCTAACTACAAAACCTTAAAGCAATACTCTAAACCCCAAAATCGCAATCCCCAAACCAAAGATTCCCTGTACCAATAACTCGCCCAGGCTTCGCACGGCTCGCTTCTGACTTGCTGCTTCAAGAAGACGAGTAGAAAGCAAGGCCCCGAAATATCCAGACACACCCGCAGAGCCCGAACCCTCAGTAGCAAGTTGCCAGTCGATGTGCATGATCGGGGAAGTCGCCAGTTTGCCGTGCTCCTCGCAGGCCAATCATCTATTGTACTAGAGCTAGAACAGCCGTATCTCCCGAAACCCGAATACCTGAAACTTTGTCCCAGTGGATTCAGCGACACCTCCGACGAAGAGCTGGTGCATCAGTCAGTTTGCCACCACAGACTACAAGCTTAGGGCTTAAGGTTGAAGTATGGTAGGGGTAAGGTCATTGAGGTTCTAAGTGTTAAAGCACTTACACTCTATGTGCACCCACGCTAACCTATCGGTCTTTTCCTAGATGGATGTCCTCGATGCAATAGTTTGGGTGGCCGTGCCAGCTTCGAAGCATCGTGCCATTTTCCTGAGCTGCAGCAGCTGTGAGTACAAGCTATGGTAACCGACGTAGCTATTGCCCTGATAACTGCCTTACCCGCCAACCCTTTGCTTATGTACAACGTACTAACCCTCAATAGCCTGGCCCAAGCAAAAATCGTCTCCGTCGATATAATCTTGCAGCTGCTCTTTTGACGAATGCAGGATGTGAGATTCTGCTTCATTGTCTTGTCAGAAGGGATGACCTTCGAGGCTTCTAGGATGGCTGTGTGCACATAGCCCTCGGCCTGTTAACTTAACGGTTGGAGTAGTGCCGCTCGATCATTATCGGTATATATAGGTGTTCTTTGATCGAGATAAGGTAGCCCATAGCCCGAATAATTAACCAATGCTGATTTGTTGAAACCAAACCCGTCTGCACTGTAGACTCCGGTCGCTACACAAGAAACTCGGACCCTTAAATACACACGCCCCATATATAGACCCTAAGCCTGGGCCCTGCTCTTTGATCAATCCTCCCACCCCAGGCCCTTGGGATCTAGATCATAATGATCTGTCCGTCTTGGATCTAGAAGTAGAGCCTCAGCATCTGAATTCTTGCATTCTAGAAACTGGATCCTATAGTATTGGTTTATAATATATTGCAGATTATTATCATTATTGCATATTATAAATTATATATATATATATATATATATAGATATTATATATTCCAATACTATAGGATCCAATTTCTAGAATGCAAGAATTCACCACCCGCGAGAAACCCTTATATAAACCCTAAGCTTATAAACCCTGGATCTTCGACCACCGATCTTCCCGCTGGACTCCTCGGTATACACAGGGTTTTGGGATCTAGAATCTAGAATGCTGCGATTCTGTCATTTTTGGATCCAAAAGTAGAACCTCCGTTTGTCTATTGGATCCACAAGTAGAACCTTCGTCTACGCAATTGGTAGGATCCTGTATAATTATATAGAGTATGTATATAGCTATATAGCTATATGGGTTCTACGAAAAGAATACAATATACATATTATGAGTATGAATGAACAAATAGACACATATAGCTCCGTTTTGAAAGGCTTTGAAGTAATAGATGCTTCGTACAATAGAGGGAGGGTATATACTTATATCTATATATATATCGGTACTAGCATATATAACCATATTTAATATTATATATATAGTGATATAATATAAAAAACAATAAAACATCTACTAAATATAAATACATATATATATATATATCTATATATCTATATATATATATATATATACCTGTCGATCGAGTACACACGACCTACAGCTGGATCTAGACTAAAGGTTCTACTTTGCCGGCCTCGAGGCATCCCACCAGCCCACCAAGGGTTTTTAAGACGACCAGTCGAAGGTCTTGCAAAATCACTACAAAAGCCCCGTATGCTGCTTTTCGAGTAGCAACGTACCAATGTAGTGCTGTTCGAGTAGCAACGTACCAAACTGCCGATTTGTGTGGATTGTGCTGATCTACCGAGAAGCAGCTCCTGTAAGAGCTGAAGCCCACAATGAGGTATCAAAGTGGATCCCCGATGAGCCCCCCGATGAGCCCCATAGGATATGATAAGTGCTGTCTGCTCCTATAAGTAAGCAACGCAGAGAATGAGGTATCAAAGTAGATCCCCGATGAGCCCCCCGATGAGGTGTGATGAGGTGTTAGGAGCCCAAACGACGCCCAAAGTCATGCTATCTAGACCAATTATTGCTAGTGTTGCGATCACGCAGAGCCAACCGGAGGTTCCACTTAAGGCCTCGATCCGATATGTTGCTGCGATCTACTATGTCTCGAGGCGAAGTACAGCAGTAGGTTTTGCGGTGGCTAGGTAGATCTTATATAGCTGTGCCAGAGCACAGCAATGTCTGCCATGGATCGTCGCGAGACCCAAACCGACACCCTAGTTGATTCCCCCCAAGAGGCACCCGTGGCCGCCGATCCCGGCAGCACAGCAGCTCCGCCGCCGGCCGCCGCAGCTCCGCCAGCCGCCGCAGCGCCGAATATGACCTCCGAGTCCAAAGCCAAAGCAATCGCCAACTACGCATCGCACTACAATAGGGATCCGAAAGATGTTACCATCGAGGTGATTCAGGCTTCGGCTGAAGGAGCTACCTATTGGGCGACTGTTGGAATGGACACCTCAGCCCGATCTTCCACGGGTCAAGCGATGACCCGAGCCCTAAAGCACAAACCAGACGTGAAAGCTATGTATGGTCTGATGCTAGACTCCTTCAAGGGCGAATTCCGGAAGGCCTGGAGTGTGAGCAAGGACTTCGAATTCGTTCGTACGGTCAAAACCACGGAGAATACCTACAGGAAGAAGCGGGAGGACGTGGGAACTTACAAAACCCATCTTCAGATCACCCAGATTTTGGGTGGCACTGATCAGCCAGCCGCCGTTCAGCAAGCCCAGCATTATATCGACATGTGCAACCGTGCAGACTTGAAGGACTATTGCAAAAAACCGTAATATCAGATTGGCTTCGATCACTAAGCTTTGCAAAAAACCTTGAAGTAAATTTAGTGTCTCCTTGAAGCACCACCATAGAACCACAGCCCAAGAACTTATCCTAAGTCCGAGCTATTTATGCTCCCAACTACTAAACCCCTAAACCCCTAAACCCCTGAACGCCTTAAGCATCTAAACCCCGATGCCCCAGACAACCACACCCCCCCCTATCAGGAGTACTGTGTGTGCTTCAACAAGTGGCTCAACGTTGACACATACCTGTGGGTTGAGCACCTTACTTCGACCTCCAACCTGCAAGAGTGGCGATCCACAGTCTCCGTGGAGTGCACGGAAACGATCCCAGGTTCGGGCGGAGAAGGTTGAAATCTCCAAGGCTATGCGGTGCTACGCCGTAGAAACCGGCACCCGGCTGGTGGACGTCAGCGAGGATGATGTGAGGAACTCCGAGCTCGGAGTGCAAGGGTATGCCGCTTTGTTCGAAAGGACGCCAGCGGCCCTCCCAAAGCCGGGAGGTGACGGCAGTGCTGCCAAAGGGGGCAAGAAGAGGGCCTCGCCGGAGGAGTCCGGTGTTGGTGGTGGGCCTGGGGGCGAGGAGCCTCCAGCTACAGTTGAGGAGAATGGCAACAAAAAGAAGCCACGGGGCAACGGCGGCTCAAACCTTGCTTCGAAGAAGGAAAAGGAGGTGAAGGAGCTGCTCGCCCAGGAGCAGTCCTCGGACAACGCCATGAGCATGATCACGATCGAGATGGGCAAGGGTGATGCCGCATCGTGGGCTTGGGCGAGTGGGTTCGTAAAGAACTACAAGGATTGCCGGGTGCAGGTGCTCCAGGCTTACGCGGAGAACCCGTTCTTTCAGGCCATGAAAGTGGCCGTGCTTTCGGCGAAGGAGCTACAGAAAGTCAAGAAGGATTACAAAGATCAGTATCTCCCGAAACTCTGCGATTTCGTGAGCACCTTAGGCCCTCGAATCCTTGCTATGCAGGAAGCTAGCTCGCAAATCAGTCTGATGTCTGTAGCGAAGGCAAATGCCAGTGCTTCTTTAGTTGCTCAGCCCGAGAAGAAAACCAAAACCCAGAGAATCAAACGGGCGGCCTCATCTGCCAGCATCACCTCTGCTTAGGCTGCCAAGCCTTGGATCAAGCTTAAAGTCTTAGGGCCTTAGGGTACTTCAAAGCTTATGCTTGTATTAAGCTTGCAGTTGCTGCCGGGGGAGTCCAAGGCTTGAATGCTTGAAGTTGCTGGGTAGTGCCACAAGCAGCATGTGTGGACCTCGGGCTTAGGTTTGGGATAAGCTGTTCTTTTTTAGGGCTTCTGTTCGGGGACTAGGATAAGCTAACCTTTTTTAGTAAGATGTTCTTTTTTAGGGTGTGGGCTCGGGAATTAGGATGAGCGGTTCTTTTTTGGGCTTGGGCTCGGGGTTTGGGATAAGCTATTTTTTTTTACGGCTCACGTGCGGGTTTAGGATCTAGGGCTCACGCTCCGGGGTTGGGTTTTATACGCCGTTATGTTTTAGGGCTTTGCTTTAGGGTTTGAGAAAAAGCCTCACTTCTACCTTGAGGTCAAAGGTTCCCACCTAGTCGAGGGCCAAAGAAAGCAAGTTTGCTTTGCGAGGATTCCATATGCTGCTTGTGTGGCTTGGGTCTCACGTACAGTGTCTCACACAAAAAAGCTTGTGCTGAGCTTGGAGCATCGGGGAAACTCTTCGAAACATCATTTGCTGTGACCATGATGCACAGCAGCTGCCGATGCAGTAACGCTGAGAGCTTGATGCAATGTACGCAGGATTGCTTAGCTTGGGCTCCCGCACGCACCGTGTATGTATGTGCGATGGAAACATATGGTAGGTACACTTGTGCATGCAGTCTAGTCGTATGGTCCTTTAAGCACATGATCTAGACACCTGTGTATGTTGTGTGTACTAGTTTCTAGGGCCAAGCACTTACTTCTGTAGCTCGTTTAGTGTTGTATCTAGGATATGAGACCGTCACGATGGAACATGGGATGCATTTTGCATGAGCTTCAAACGTGCTCGTGCTGCAGAGCAAAGCAGGGGTTCCAGTTTTGCCGTGCCCGATGCATGTCAAGACCCCTTGATTGATGAAGGTTCGAATATCGAGGCTGCTAAGAAGTTTCGACGTCTTCTGATTGAAAAATACTTAGATGGGTCTGCTACGGCAACGGATACCTGCCAGCTTGCTTACTGGCACAACGAGTCAGGAGGCGGAGGTGCTGAGGATCTGGCTTTGCACCCGCGGACTGCGGCCCGCCACGGAGCTGAACACTTGAGGTTGGGGCCTTTACGAAAAAATGCTTTGTTTCTGCAAACTTCATTGTATGGGTGCCACCTTAAAAAGTTATCCTAAATCCTCAACCCATCATTACACCCCCCCCCTTCCCAGGTGTCATCTGGCTAAAGAGTTCCCGGAACCCATTGTGGAGATGGTTTCTGTTCCCATGTATTTGAAGAAATCCGTGGGGAGGGTCATCGTGCAGCACCCCACCCGTGTCACTTCGGCGATGATACGGAAGGAGTTGATCGACCTTGGTATCCTTGGATCTGAATCTCCCGCTGCTGTGCAAGATTTTCTAAAATCCGACGAAGAGTTCGGGGATCTCTACGAACGCCATTGTATCACGATCGAAGCCCTTCGTGAGGGTTTCAAACGAGAACACATTGTGCCGCTATCCGTGTACTTTGATGGGGTCCAATATTCAATATTCCAAGAATGAGAACTTCTTGGGATTCTATGTCACCAATCTACGTACAAAAACACAAAGGTTGGTCTGGTTGCTGAGTACCTCGACAACAGTAGAAACCTGTATGTTTTTAGTTAAATATGCACATGTATATGTATGTATGCATGCATGTATGTATGCATGCTTGGTATGTAACATATGGATATGTATATATATATACATATATATATATATATACATGTGTGTGTCTATGTTTATGAACATGTCTAGGTATATGTATAGGTGGGATAGGTCTAGGTGCATGTGCATGCACATATGTATGTGTAGGTATGTGTGTTTGTATGTATAGGAAAAAGATATGTGTATATGAATTGGGTGGGAACGAGCAAAGCAGGACTATCGGAGCTTTGTGGCTGTGGCTGCAGCGGATGGTGCTCCGTGTTTCCACTGTTGGAGGCATTCAGACAAGATTTGAGTGCAAAACACGCCGACTTGAGATTACCGATCATAGACTTCAAAGCTGATTGGGCTGCATTGGTGGAGATAGCTGCTTTGAGAACGTGGTCGCACAGCTTGCACGCCTGCCCTTGTTGTCTAGTCAAAAAAAGCGAGATGGACAACCTCGAAGGTTTCACTGCAAGAACCTGTGCATTCCCGCTGTTCGATGAGAAGAAGTACGAAGCGACTTTGGCCAAGAACTTCAAGGACCTTTGTTTCCAAATATAACAAAACCCTAGGAGTATTTTAAACCTTTATGCTTGTGGTTATGCGACTGATTATTGTGCTACTGCTGGGCCTCTAGATTCTAGACAATATCCCGGCGACATAGACAAAGATGTGTTTTGCAGCCGGCAGGAAATTACGATTCCTGATGAACATGTTCATCGGCAGATAACGAAACTGCTGTGCTTTCGAAACAAAAAAGGCCGTGGACGGTGTTTGCAGGCGGCATTCCCTCAGCTAGGTCTTCCCAAAATGGCAAGACTGGAGCCTTCGACAGCATTACCTGATGTGGGATCGTTCGAAACTCAGGAGTGCCCGTTCGAATGCCTTTTTTTCGTGGGCGGCCAGCACGCCCGTGTGTTGCACATCTCTCCTCTTTTGCAAATCCCCGGAGTGAGTTTGGATTCTTGGTGCATCGACATATTGCATTCCTGGCATTATGGGCCTCTGTCTACGTATCTGACATTCGTTCTTCGTGCTTTGTTGTCTACGGATATATACAAGCCCGGCAATACAGTGATTCTGGACAAGGAAGAGAACGACAAGCTGTGTTTGATGGCTCTGAAAGCAGAAATGTGGGTGTTTTACAAGCACAGACGTGCCACCGACCCAGAATGGAGCAAAAAAGGTTCGGAGGCGGGGTAGCAAATCACCAAAAAACACATAGTATTTTGTGTCTCGTAAGAAATCAAGTAGTGACCTATCCATGTAGCTACCGTATACAACTACTTAGGGTATTTTGTACAGCTCGGTGGAATCTATTGTACCCTAGGCCGCTAGTGCTCATACTTCGTGTGGCTGCAGGTCTGGAATCTTACTCTCACGATGCTTGCTGAGAAAGCATTGAAGTGCAAAGCTGCTGAAACACATGGCTTACTTCGCTTCGCTGTTGAGACGCTGGAGAAATACAAGACTGTTCTGCAAAACTGTGAGCAATCGCACATGTTTGATCTTCTCCTTCGGGCGGGAAGGGCAGCTGAAGCTTTCGATCGTGTTATGGCCAGCCACACTAGAGTGTTTCCTACCGATGCATGTGATTCGTTGCACGAGAACTATCATCGATTCATTGTGCTTTGCTCACGGGCTGGTGTGCCTCTGCTGCCGAAAGGGCATCTTATGTTCCACCTCGTGGCTCAGGCCAATGTGAGAGGCAATCCCCGGTGCTATTCAACTTACATCGATGAGAGCTACAATGGTGCCATTGCTAAAGTGTGTCGTTCAGTTCATAGGCGAAACTGGGCTCTGGCGGTTTATCGGAAGCTGGAGATGCTCGAGAGTATGCTTTCTGAAGAGTTCTGAATTGCTGCCGTGTCGCTTACTCTGCAGCTTCGCCGCATTATTCCCAGCTCTGCAATCCTTGAAATGCAACAGACCCATGGTCTTCCTGTTAAATCGGCATCCACTTAGATTTGATGCCGTTTTTGTTAAACCAGTTCCTATGATGATGACATATAACATGAACGAGAACCGGCCCGAGGCACGGATGGGTGCGATCGAACCCTTGTGGCCGAGCTTCTCGGTTATGCTTTCGGTCCCAGGTTTAGGGGCTTGGAAAAATAAGAGAAGGCTTGCCACACGCTTTGCTCTTTTGAAGAGCTTAGGGTTTAGGGTCGGGGGTGCAGGGTTTAAGGTCTAGGGTTTAAGGTTTAGGGGTTGGGGCTCAAGGGCTTGAAAAGATTCTGGGAACAGGTTTCGGGTTTGGGGTTTCAATGCTAAGGGTTCGGCTTTAGGGCTTCAGGTTTAGGTGACCAGTCCTGAATACCCCAACAAATCTGAACGATCTGGAGCTCCAAAACCTCGAACGCTACCTTTGATCTTAGTTCTACACCAACAAAGGACTGTGGCTGTGGTCGGATGGGCCGAAGAAACAAATCACGAGTCTTGGTGGTTCCCTGAGAATATTTTGGGATTTGATGGTCACTGCTGGGTCGGCTTAGCTCGTCTAGGCTTGTCGTTTTGATTCCCGCAAACCACAAACAAGGAGATGCTGGATTCTCGATGGTTCAGATGCGGCTTCACGACTTAGTGTACAATGCATCTCCCGCAGAGCAGAGCTTATTTCGAGCTTTCGTAATGTATAAACTGTTTGTGGGTGTACTCTTCCCAAAAGTAACCGATATCACTGAAATAAAGCTCAAAGAGCCGGGCCCTGCCAAGAGTCGACCGCAGATCGTCGTGGATCACCGATGACCGGAAAGAGCCGGGAGGGTTGGAAGGTTTAGTTAAGGGTTTCGGTTTACGGGGATAGGGATTTAAGGTTTATGGGTTTTGGCGATATTTAGAGTTATAAGGGTTTAGGAGTTATGGTTTAAGGATTAGCGCTTTTCGGGGTGTTTAGGCTCAACGGTTAAGGGAAGAGCTTAGGGTCGGAGGTTTAGGGTTTAGGGGTGTTTAAGGGTGTAGATTTCAGGTCTCGGGTATTCTGGCCTTGAAAATCCCAAAGTCCCAAACCTTCTGTCTTCACATCGAATATCCTCAAGCCCAAAGCTTCTGCAGTTATAAATCCAACACACGTCTAGCTGACCCAAGCTTTTTGCCCCCAAAAGCCCAGCTCCCAACGAAACATCAACAAGTCATAATCTAATTAGGGTCTGAGGCATGCAATTCAGTCCGCACTTTATGCTCGGGAATTTCGGCATGCAACAGGGTTTGCAGGGTTCCCTCAACCCCCCAAACCCGATTGATATAGAGAAGCACCGAAAGCCCTTCAAAGCCGCCCGAACCCCAACCACCCGAAACGAACCACCCCCATGAGCGCGATCTCACATACAGTCATATACAGACGAGGGGAGAGTAAGGAGAGACTAAATATTTTGGCTCAAATTCGGCTCAAACACCATGAGCGTTAGAATTTCAGCGATATTCAATTATCGCCGTGCCAAAGTCACAGAACTATGTGAAAATAACGATAATGAACCGTGCAAGTAGTACCAACTGCTTGCCGCCGCCACCTTTTGGACTACAAACCAGAAGAATGTGCTGTGTGGTACATTTGTTGGTTAAATTTCTGCACGTTTGCTTTTTTTGCTCAAGTTGTAGGTTTCGCTGTTTCACCAAAAAATGGTCGCGGATCCACTTTTAGTGGAGTGGTTCCACTTCGGACACACAAATGGCGGATCTACTTTTTGGATCCGCCCGGGGGTCTGGGTAGCTTGGCGGATTCAGAACGCAGTCGGGATGCGCGCCTCCTGTGGAGTTTCACCTTAGCTTGGCGGATGCAGAACGCAGTCGGGACGCGCGCCTCCTGTGGAGTTTCACCTGAGCTTGGCGGATTCAGAATGCAGTCGGGACGCGCGTTCTGTGGAGTTTCCCCTTAGCTTGGCGGCTGCAGAACGCAGTTCTGTGGAGTTTCCCCGTAGCTTGGCGGATGCAGAACGCAGTCGGGACGCGCGTTCTGTGGAGTTTCCCCTTAGCTTGGCGGATTCACAACGCAGTCGTGTCGGATTCAGAACGCAGTCGGACGCGCGTTTTGCGAAGTTTCCCCTTAGCTTGGCGGATTCAGAATGCAGTCGGGACGCGCGTTAACTGTGGAGTTTCGCCTTTGGCGGATTCAGAACGCAGTCCGGACGCGCGTTCTGTGGAGTTGCCCCTTAACAGCGCCACGCGACACACCTCGCGTCACACGCGAACGCTTGCGAACGCTTCGCGAACGCTTCGCGAACGCTTCGCGAACGCTTTAACCACGGTCGCGGGTCATGGGCTGGACCCCTGGACCCCAACCTTTTAAACGGGAACCCTTCTGCAGAGCATTCGGGAACAAATGTACAGGACCAGATCACATCTCGCACGAAGCCCTCCATGATGCACTTTACACACGGGGGGATTACCAGCGGCAGTCGAAAAGGGCCTCGCGATCCTCCTTCCCAAGGGGGTGGCGCCCCAGAACTGGGCCGAGACCCGGCCAATCACTCTGAGTAGTGCGATCCTCAAGGCCATTGCGCAATTAATTGCTGCTGCGCCGTTGTACATACACACTCAGGCCCCTTCAGTCGGCCGCCCCGGGCGACAAGGAACCGAGCTCATTGAGCTCATCCTCACACTGAGGAAAGTAGTCAGAATGGCCCGTGACTGGGGAGGGACGTTTTAGATAGTCAAATTGGATTTGCAGAAGGCCTTCGACTCCGTGACGCAAACAAGTCTTTCTGACTTGCCTTTGGTTGGCGCATTTTGGAGGCACGGGGGCTTGAGGTGGCAGCTGGGGGGACGCAGACCTTCATCCTGCAATCCAACGGGGTGCGTCAGGGATTCCCCGATTCACCGGTCCTATTCTTCAGCAACAGCACAGAGGTGGGGGAAACTGCAGGCTTCCACCCCCACCCCACCATGGGGGGGCTTTCATGGACCACACGTACCTCTGGGGGAGAACCCAAGCATGGATATCCTTGAGCGGATCCTCCGCCAGCACAGCCTCCGCGTCAACCCGAAGAAAACCCACATTATCTGCAGCAAGGCCGACCCACGGCGCTTCCAAATCGACGGGCAGTGGGAGGGGGGGATGCAGCGCTCGCAGTCCTAGGCTCACCCGTCAGTTTCAAGGGGGCACCTCAACTAGCAGCGGAAATGTGTGAAGGCAGACGCCTGAAAGAGCTAGAGACAGCCAGCGCCAGCAGCAGTTGCGCGTACTATTATGCACAGTCCTTCACGATAACCCGGAGAGCATTGCCGTTTGCATGTTGCCTGCACTTCATGTCTGCGCGTGCTTTGCATGCATGTTTACCTGCCAGCCAGAAAGAGCTCTCGTTCTTTTCAGTGCCTGCGCATGACAGTTCCAGCGTGACGTGTCACTTCAGCAAGAAGCGGCTGCCACACCGCAGCAACCGGCCCGAGCCTCAGAGAGCAATTCAGCCCTACGAGACAGCGCCGACATGGACATGATGGCCTTCCGGCCTTCCACAACCGGCGGGGGGCTACCAGACTTGGGTCCCAGGCCCACCTGACGACAACGACGACGAGTCCCGCGCAACAGCCAGAGTCGCTCACCGGACAGTGGCCGCGGGGGCCGCGGGGGACGACGTGGACACAGACGGCAGATGGGTGGATGCCAAATTGGCTTGAACAAGAGGTCGCGACGCAGGTTTGGCAAGCCAGCGATCTTGCCCAGCCACCACCGCTGCCACCGCCAGCACAACAACGTCAGCAACAGCCACAGCCAGCCTCCTCCTCGGCCGACCCTGTGGCAGCAGCGGCGGCGGCGCAAGAAGGGGGGCAACAGCCACACTGAACAAGCAGCAGCCCCACAGCACCATGACCAATGGTACCAAGACTGGCCAGTAGCGGCCTCCTCAGCTGCATGGTCCGGATGGGTCCACGGAGCAGATGGAGGGCGTTTCGCCCTTGCTTACCGCGAGAGCCACACCGACCCCACAGACCACCCACGACCGACACAACAATCGGGGGCAGCAGTCGAACCCTGCAAGCCAGCCCACCGGCTTCCTGGGGAGTCGGAGCTATTAGCACCCGCTCCTGGACGTGCCGCCCTGCTGTCTGGGGACGAAGCCAACGCGCTATCCGGCTCACTAGCTATGGACATGGCTGACAGAAGCATCGATGCCATGTTTGCTGTGCCCACACCGCGCTCCGAACAGTTCGCGTCTGCCACTAGTCCGGAGTCGGACAGCCCAGGAACGTGGGCCCAGCACACCTACTATGGAGAATCGCGGGCGTTCTCGCCGCCGTTCAATCAGGCGAGTGGACCAGGCACGTGAGCTCCTCGGGACTCGTGCTTCGCACCGTCTTGGTTGCTTACGGGAGGCCGTCGTCTTGCATTGGTTCATCGAAATACATTCTCTCCGGAACAATCAAAGCTCTGCCCGATTCTGCCCGCTTTGAGCATTATCGTTACATGCAGCGGCAGCATGTTAAAATGTTTGAAACAATTTCCAGAATTTTCCTTCGATTGCTCGCCTTATGTCGTATGCGTTCCGGAGCCGCTGGGCTGCTGTCTTCAAGCGCTTCGGCGTGCCAACAACTGACAGACCTTCCGGCTTCTGGCTGAGGGTCCCCAGAACCCGCGTGGATGTGTCGGTTGATGGAAGGAATCTCCTGCATTCAGTGACATGTCCGGTGGCAGCCGCAGCGCACTCTTGAATACTTGAAGACAAATTTTCTAAGATGCAGCTCCGTCTAGTAGACTTGGCAGAAAGCCACCGCTCCCGCGAACTCCCGACCTTTGCAGTCGTCGGAATAACTTGACAAAGTTGGAACTTGTTACCTCGGTAGCTTTGCATTGAAGATTCAGCTGCTTTGTAGGTCTTTTGAGAGCTCTGACGTCGGTGGGAGGGGAAGGGGGCAAGTTTTTGCACTGGGGTTGGGGGTGCGGGGCCTGACCTCCACAAACATGATTCTGCCAGGAATCCAGAAGCAGCACTCCATGCCTTCACCGACCCTGTTCTCCTTTCAAATGGACCTCCCAGATCGCCCGTCTCGCCCTTGTTACTTGTTTCCCATTGGGCCGGTGACATTCCACCCCGAATCAACCCTTCATTCCATCACCTCCGCTTCCAGTTTTTTCCCTTCTTTTGCATGGCCACCTCTTTTTGGACCCTCCCCGCCTCTCACCCTCTCCCATTAAGCCCGTCCCGATATGGGACATGACCCAGTCCTTTGGTCCGGTCCTCCCCACCTCTCCTTTGGCTCCTGCTAAGACCGCAAAAAGTTCAACCGTTTTCTTTCGGATTCGCATTGCACTGGGGGTTGGCAGGAGGGGCACGGGGTGAGGGAGTCCTGGTGGCAGTTGCCTTTTGAAGAAGGAGGTCAGATTGGCACAGTTGAATGCCACGAGGAGGCTGTCGAATGCTCGGCTTCTTGGACACTATGCCCCGCTGGAGATGAGACGGTGACAGGTTGAGGGGTTCAGACAAAGAACGCCCGTGGGGGGAGGGTTGCGGGACTGGAGAAAGGGTGTTCAGGGAAGGGGACATGGGAAAGAGGTTTGGCGATAGAAAGCTTGGGGTAACGCCATGTAACGCCAACCACTCTACCCTTGCCCGGGTGTCGGCGGATTGTGTCGTCGCGGTGGCTTCCCAGGTGCCAATTGATTCAGGAGTTTGTTGTGTTAAGGTTTGAGGGTCGGCAAGGTATCGCAAGGTATCGATGCCAAGCAAACAGTCCAGAATGGATTTTTGCTTGGATCCTTCCGGGTTGCCCACAGGGACAACAGTGTTCGCCGATGTTTCTCAGAATCCATGCAAATTCCCAAGGTGTCAAGAGAAAAGGAGAAAAGCCAACCTTTACACCCGCCCGCGGCCCAGACTGCGGAAACTTTTTCATCCACCAGATTGCCTCTCACGTGTTTACGTGTAGGCGCGAGGATAAGCGGTCACTGGAAGACAGGCCAAATACAATTTGCACAGACTTTGCGCGCATGTTGCTGTTGAAATCCTGGCAGGCCTGCGTATGCCTTCTTGCAGAACTGTCGTCAACAGACGCTGGAAGGGCTCGCAGGCGTCCGTGGTTCACGACTGACATGCATTTTGGCATGTCTGCGAGCCTGCAAGGCTACTTCCGTGACCCGGGAGATAGAATGGGCCGAGAGCTGGGTGGATCTCAATTTAACCTACGTCGAAGCCGGGTCTGATTTGAGGTGAAATACTGGAGTTGACGCCGACAGAGTTTACACCATGTGCACATGGAGCAGAGCATGAGGAGCCTGGAAGCGCGAAGTAGCAGAGCCAAGATTCACATGACGCTGAAGACCTTGGAACGTTTCAGAACACGGCATTTGTCGAGGAGGATGATTCGCACAAGATCGGGGAGCTACCCAGCACTGCAATATGTGGAAACGACATCACCGCCAGCTGTGCTGGACTCAGTTCTGTCTTCCAGTGGTGCTAAAGACTACAGCAAGAGCGGCCGATCAGGTTTCTATGTGGTGGGGGAGCTTTCCAAGAATGCTGGAGTGCAACCCGCTCATGCATTGCGTCCATGCCCAACTTGAGCAATCGCATTGCATGGCATCAGTTTCTGGTTTGTCACCAGCGTCACTAGAGTTTCCCTGTATTTCGCTCGCATTTCTGAGCCGCACCCCTGCTGCTTGTCTAACTGTTGATGCAACAGCTTGAAGACGGGGCCTCATGTGGATTTGTTCGTGCACAGACACGCCTACATTTACATGCAGGTATTTCCGCACATGACGCACATACATGATGACAATGCTTGCAGGTGTGTGTGTGTGTGTGTGTGTATACGTGCATTCGGTACCAACGTCAGGATGCCACGCGCCAGGAATGTGTAATGAAGACAGCAACGTGCACATAACCTTACAAGACACGTATTGGATGTGAAACGAAAATGTTGAGGAGTTCTACAGCTTACTAGGGACAAGCACGTCTCACTGTCGTAGTGTCCCTCGTGCTATGCATGGTTCGCAAACCTGTTGGGAGCCCTTCTGCGGTCGACAGAAACAATGAGAGCAAACAAGGTTGATCTTGTTCCTGATTAATGGGTGGAAGCGCTACTGATGCTTGATTATTCGGTACACTGTTTATAACTTGTCTGTAGAGAAACATGCGAGCTTTGTTAACTTCCAAAGAAAGAGAAATGAGCTTCCGCAGCCTGTGGAGAATTCATGAATTCGTAGGTTGTACGTGGGTGACAGTTGCCATGTATTCGGGATTGGAAGAGCTTCCGCCCAATTTGTTCTTGCCTCTTTCTAAAAGTGTTCATGGTTTTTGACGCTACAGTCATATGAGCGGGGAAAGTTGGCAAGGCTTTGAGCGTACTGGTGCCAACATGTTGGTCTGCCAACTTGCTTCAACACTTTCATGCTTTCTTGCAGGACACTCGGAGGATTTCGTGGAAAAAGTGCAGGGCCAGCTTTTGGGGATCACTTGCAAGACAACCTGTTGCCCCCTGCCGGCGTATTCGAAATTATCTAAGTGCCGTGCCGGGAGTCGTGAAAGCTTGTTCGATGCCTGAGGTTTAGAAAAACTAACAGATTCAACGTTTGGAGCGCTTACATTGGCTTACATGTTGCTTGCCAATACCAAAACCTATACACCCCGTCATGACTGCAGCATCCAGGACAGGGTTGGCTTCAGGGGTTCTGTAGACTTACCAAAATCAAAAGCCAAGCTCACAAAGGTTCGGACGGTATCCATATCTGGTCACGCGCTCCGCGGCTGCCCCCCCGAAAGGTCAATGGTCCGGATATAGGGTGGGACCCCCCCTCCCCTGTGGTGTGGGGGGTGGGGTCCCTCTTCCCCCTGTGGGGTGGTTGTGGGGTTTTGGGGTTTAGGGTTTAGCTTAAGCTTTTGAGTGTTGGGTTTACGATTATAACGCTTCGAGTCGACAAGGGCTTTTGGAGGATTTGCGGTGTATGTTCTGCTTTAGGCTTTGAGCCTGCAGTTAGGTGGGGTTGAGGGTTGGGTGTAGGGATTGAAGTACAAGTTAAGGCTGCTCCAAACAGGGGCACGCGCTGCGTTATAGGGTTTACGGCTTGCTTGCGAAGGGCTTGCATGCGAGCCCTGGCCCCACCATCCCGTGGCAGCTCCAACGGCCCCGACCCCTTTCCGCACACGCCAGCCCACCCCCCCCCACCCCTAGCAAACCATACCATTGGAGGGGAGGGGGCCTGGGAACGCCAGACGCTTGACCATATCTGCCGAGCTCGAGCCGCAGCTGGTTCATCTTTCCTGCCAGGTACTCGCCTGTGTGCACGATACTCTCTTCACTGACGTTGTACTGCTTTCGCAGTGTGTATGGGGAGGCACCAGCATGGAGTTGTTCTGTGACCATTGCTCCGCACGCGTCAGCATTGCAATTCGCCTCTTCGTGTTTTGCATTTGACAGACCGGCAGAGGACAGTTTGCAAGGCACCTGCTGTTCATCGCAGGAGGTTGATGGTCTCGCCGGCTTGAACGGCCAGCAGGGTTTGGAACATGCAAAAGTCAGAGGGGCATGCTTAAGCCTCTTAAGCTGAATTCTGCAACACACGGTTGTGGTCGGGTATTCTTGACCTTTTGTTATATCTCAGTCTTCCTGCGTTTTCGCTGCAATTGCAAAGTCATGTACATGATTCTTGACCAGCCCCTGACCGCGAAGAATCAGTCGGGCTCACTATGCCCTATGCGAGACCGTCGAGCTGTCTTCTCACGTCGGAAACAGCCGTCCAATCGCGGAGCAACCATAGCCGTTAGAGGTTCAAGGTGCAGTTTTTCGGGCAGCTAAGCATCCTTTTCTTTGCTCGGTTTTTCTTTCGGCACAGCACTCGCTTTGGGCAGGTCGTGACAGCGCTGCCGCTGAATGGAGGCATTTACAACCTCCTCCTCAATTCTTCCACCAAGCAGCTGCGTTCTCAGATGCGAGTGTTGTCTTGCTCAAGCTTAACATGCTTGAATGTCCCACGGTTTGATCAGGACAGCATCCGTTGCTGCCTGCCTTACCATCTTGTCGTATGAGGCTTAGGGGGTTGCGCATGTCTATTTTTTAGACGAACGTATACGTGGCGAAGCCGAGCCCTTCAAGCCAACGTATCTTCCGAGAAAGTGGCCTGTCACAACTTGTCACCGAGGTACACAGCCACAGGCGTTGTTTCTTCAGTGAGTGCTGCAGACTACTTGAAGTGTTCGCCTATGTTCAGCTCCATCGAAAGTGCCTGCAGCTCAGATGCTGGGAGTTTTCCTACATGGGGTTTGATTGTCGCACACCAGATTCCGAGGTGCCGACAGCAATCTGCATTCTCGGCTTCTTCGCGGGATGCATGCTAATGGGTATGCAGGAAGTGTGGAAGGCTCGATTGGTCACTTCACATGTTGTGACTGCACAGGAGAGCTCAGCGGTCGCTTCGATGCTTTTTGTCTTCCATCTGCCCCTTGCTGAACCAAGCCGGACAAAAGATTGTGGTCCGTTCGCGTTCTGAAGTGGCAATGCCTCAATTTCGGTGAGGTCGGTTTTCTTTATCCTTGGGACATTTAGTGTTATCTTCCTCCAGGACACTGCCAATTTGGGTGAATGCTTTGCGTTTCGTTTCACTGTAAACACAACTCGACAGGATGCAGGGCTGGGTCAGCTTTACGACAACCTGAACTGGGAGAGGCGCTCCAAAAAGAAAAAGAGGAGTCAATGTGCGGCGGAATACAGCGGAATGGAGGCAGCCTCCTTTCTGGAACTCGATATTCTTCGGTTTCTCATCAGCAATGCTGGGCGTCTCTGGCCTGCTCCTGAAAGACACCAGCGCATGCCTCAGTGCCCTCGGAAGCATTGCTCTTAGGCTTCGAAACATCGGCGAATTTTGTCGAGGAGCAGAAACCAGGCCCTTCAGCATAGAGCATGCTCTCCGGCATGTGGTGCCACCTTCTCTTGGCAGGCGTCTTTCCAAAGACACTCAGGAACATGTGGATGAGTGTTTCTGTCATCAACGTTGTCCTGCCAAGCCTCGCAGTGGTGGCCCGCCTGCAGTTGTCTCGGCCATGATCGGGAATGCCGCAGCTGCGTTGGATGGTGATCGAGTGCTGGCCAGGCTGTGATACCCCTTGACGAACTGACAGGCATGAAGCGGAGAATGCACTTAGAAGCATTGGTGCATGTTTGCGAAGAAGACTTCGCTGTGCAGGCGAGAAATCGGCATACGCACTTGCATTCCTTGCCGAGCGAGTTCGTATCTGAGAAACGAATGACGAAACGGATGCGATTTCCACAGCTACAATGATCGCCGCCTTCTTTGCCAAGGTTGCTGGACCCTTCTTGCGCGATGTTGTGGCAATTGATGCTGCATCCTTTGGTCCCAGAGCACCAGTCCTCCTTTGGAGTCATGTTGAATGCTCGAGCGAAGGCACTTCTCGTGCTGGCTGGATCTGTGTTGACGAGCTATGTGGGAGCTTGCTCCTGAGATGCTTGCATGCAGATGTTTGAAAAACAGCTGCCCAGTAGAACCTCGCAAGTCATTGCAAGGTGGTTGGCCTGTTCCAACGGATGGCTGGAGACAGGCCGGAAAGCCAGATCGACAAGTGCGCAGCACACATGTGAACTCGTGCAGCCGCTTTGCTTGACGAGTTTTGAGGATCAGTGCGCGTTTTTTTCCCAAGACTGCTTTTCATGTTTCTCATCCCGGCCCTGCCCAGTCCTCTGCACAAATCCTGCCAAGTAGCTTGACGATTTTCTACTGAGGAGTTGCCTCAAGCCAACCAAGGACTGGCGGACAGGAAACCCTGGGCAACAAACTCAAAACCAAAACAGAAGCAACGGCATATGGACACGCTGCCCACTTCATCACAGCGAGCATCTCCATCCACCCAGGCTGTGGTACCACATGTGACTGCATTGCGTCAATAGCCAGCCTCGAGACCTTAACTGCCATCAGTGCTACTGTGCCCAACATTGGTTACATCATGTGGTAGGATGTTGAGATTGTGCGAAGACTTTTCAACTGAGCGGGCAAACAAAGGTGCACGAAAAACAAATTCATGGGCATGTGTTTCAGGGGGTCTTGCTTCGCTAGTGGCCATATCGTTGATGTAGAGATCCTACGGCAGGAAGTGCTTTAGGTGTCGACAACACTGGTCGAGTGCTTTGATGTGGCTTGGTATCGGAGCTGCACGGCACCGCATGCATCATCTTGACGTATGTTGACGATGCCACCCCACCTTTCCATCCCATTTCCTGTCAAAGCCCTCGGTCGAAATCTGTGACATTAGACAAGCCAGGAACCCGAAACATAGCCCACCACACACCCAGCCAACATCAGCCAACCCTTGCCGCCCGCTACAACCGTTACAACCTGTTCCACCACACACCTGCCCATCATTTGGCTCGAGTGCTGCAGGAAGTGAGCAGGGGGGATAGTTTTGCCGAAAGTCTCGTTTCCGAAGGTGCCTGCCGGAATTCTTCAGTGAGACGAACTCCTGGAGAAACACTCCGCCAGCGGCCACAGTCCGGGAGACTGCGCTTTTCACGATCCGTTTGCCACAAAGGCACTACACCATATTGGTCTTCTTTGCCGTGTGCTCATCCATGTGTGTGATGCTGGATGGCGACATCACCTTGTGCTGCCCTTGGGAAGCCCCGTCGAAGCATGCTCTTGGCAATTCTTCAGTGCACGCTCTTATCGCGGTCGGCCGCCTGCACACTGAACTTCCTCAGGTTGTCTGCTATCTACTCCATCTCCTTCTTGCTAGTCATGGGCCTTTTTGCATTTGGTGGTCTGTGGCTCAAAATCAATCGACCGACTCTGCGCATGCCCCAGCACTTGGGTGGGATCTTTGTTTGCCTGCCAGAAGACCGTGAGTTTGCACCTGGCCTCCTAAGGCCACGGGTCATCAATGCCCATCCTGCTTTGTTTGCGCGGCACTCGTTTGGCTCCAGGGTGCTGTTTTCCTCCTCTGACCAATCAAACCTCTTCAATAAAATTGCCGCAGGCTGTTTGATTCCGGCGCTCTTCGTCTTTGCTGAAGAACTAGGGAAACAAAGGAAGTCTCACATGCCTGATACAGGCAACATGCGTCAGCAAGAGACTTAAGGCTCTTGTGAGATGCGGCATGGGTTGAACGAGTTCAATTGCTGAGCGCTGGAATGCCTTCAAATCCAAATTACAACAGAGGATTCGTCTCTGTCCAGGAAACATCCGGAAGCAACAACTAAGAGGGTTTGCTACTCGTCTTCAACATGGCGCACTTCCCTCTTTGATGCTTCCGCTCTGCTCTGCTCCTCTCTGTTCTGCGTCGGGCTTCGCTGGCTTCGAGCGTTAGCTTTGTCTTGCGACGGGCTGCGCTCATAGACCAGCACCGTCGTCAGCATGCCAGCTTAAACGACGGAGTTTGGCACGAACAATCAGAGCACCTGCGAACGACTGAGTGTTGTTTCGTGTGTTCAAGTGTTGTCCGCCGGACGTCTTTAGGTTGGAAGCAACAGAAGCGGACATGCACAAGTTACGGTCAAAAGGGACAACTGTCAGAAATTATTTCTGCCAGGAGCGGGCACTGCATTTTGACCCGACGCGGCAGTGGAGGGTCGGAATCGCGTCAGTTGAGCACCTATGCCGGACAGAAACAAGGCAAACAACTCGATGTTTGACGTGGAGGGAAGTGTTGCTATGCGGGTTGGGGTCTCGCCCGCACCAGGATTCCACTTTGGTATACTGCACGTGGCTGCGACCTTCTGCTGACTAACAGACATTAACTAAGCTAGTGAATGAACGCTTCCTGGGGAGACGGTCATTTGAGTTGTAACTTCTCAGGTTTGTGGTCTGCTTCTGGTGAGCGAGCCCTGCTCGTTTAAGTTTCAAGCGGCCGGATCTGGGGCTGAGTCCAAGCTTTGGACTTTGACAGGCTTTGCGTTTACTGCCGTGGTTCTACTACACCCGCAGGCAGGGAGCGGGGCGGCTCAAGTGGTGATGCTGTTGACGGAGCTCTCTTGCACGGGGTTGATGCTTTGCACTTTTGCTCTTGTCCGGCTCCTTGCAGATGCTGACGTACTTCTACATCTACTACGGCATTACGACCACCATGGTTCCCCTGCTCAGCTTTGGAGACTTGAGGTGTTCGGCTGCAGCGAATTTGAGGTCATGCTGACCTTCGCAAGGGTTTCCATCTTCAGAGCATTTCTGAATTTGATGAAGCAATCCAAGGCCGGACTTCGGTGTGTTTGCATTGCCTTCGCGTGTCTGCCGTCATCCGTCAATTCCAAACTTGTGATTGAGCCTTGCATGGTTGCTGGTTTGTCAATGACATCTTTGGTGACATACATCGGTGCGCACCCTGAACCCAGAAGCCTGATGGGGTTGAGGGGTGAACTGTTTGAGGCGAGCTCTTGCCGTGGTCTTCAGAGCCTTCGTTTCGAGCGTGTGTGTGTGTAGGTAGGTGTGGTTGGACAACATGACGCCATAAGGATTAAGCACGAACGTGGGGCGGGCCCTCGAATCGCTTTGCTGAGAACCTGCAATGAAGATACACAGTCGAATGCGGCAAGATCATGCATGCTACGTGCCGTGGGAAACAAGATAATAACAATTGGTGCTCAGCTTGCAGGCAGTTCGATTTGTGATTCAATGGTTCGTGC
>CAJNDT010000532.1:50000-62500 GCA_905221615.1 Symbiodinium sp. CCMP2592
CGAAAAATTCTTCCTTGCCTATGGTGTTCGATGGCACCTGTTCTGGAAACAAACTAAGCAAAAACCGAGCACATCTTTGTCTCTCAGGGTCTTTGAGAGACGAGAAAGGGGCTGGTACTTGCGAGCCAGTGCCGCTCGGGCTGCATTGCTTCGCAGTGCTTGCCAGGGTGCCATGACCCACTGATCCGGAAACGGCGCAGTCAAAATTTGCTGACGATAGAAGAGGTACTGGCTCAGGGTGGTCATACCACCTGGAATATGATCCACTGCTGAAAATCCTGACAGCTGGATTTCCAGCTGATCCTCCACATCATTGATATTGGCAGACATGAGGCCCCGAAAAAATTGATCGTCAATCTGTTGCTGGCTTTCCGTTGGAGCCAGCTGGTTGGAAGTTGATGGCCCTTTCTTTGCGGGCTTGGCCTGCTTACCAGGGTCCGGGAGATCAGCTGCTGGGGCTTTCGTTTGTGGCCCCACTGGTTCCGGTGCTGTATTGGGCCTAGCCATCCTCGGCGGTGTATGAGGCACGGCTGGTCGCCTTAAATCCGGAGCCGCAAAAGGTATAGTAGAAGGAGGCGGCAACGGCGGCGGTGGTGGAAACCAGCTTGCAGAAACATTCCCCGGGGGAGCATGATGTGGAGGCGGTGGTGCAGTAGGTGGCAGCAGAACTGGCCTCGGTGGGGGAACCCAAGGCGCTGGTGCTCGCCAATTGCCCGGTGGATACATTGGCTCTTCCCTCCTCGGCCGGTCCCTAGTAGGTGCTCGGCTTCGCCGATGCCTCTTTGATCTTCCTCGGGACCTTTCTTCACGACGCCGAGAGGGTGATCTGGAAGAGTATCCTCCACGATGCGACCGGGCTGGTCTTGGCCGTGGATGAGGATGTGGCTCTTCCACCGGAGCCGGCAATGGCAAAACAGGCGCTGAAGGGCTGGTTCCTTTGGATCCTCCCTTACTCAATGTGTCGCCACAGAAAAATTGAAACACATAGGAAGCCATGGCAGGGGCACAGAGGATGCCAACTACAAGAGCTGCCACGATCCAATCTCACAGTAATGAGAATTGATGCCAATACACACTGATACGGAAACTTCACAGTAGCACCAAAGTCAGAATTTTTGACACTGTCAGGTCAGCAGTTCTGCAGGGAAACCCTTAGCTATGTACAATTCGCGGAGTCCCTGCAGTTGATGTTTGCGACTGCTCGGAGGCCATGCATACTGTACAATCAAAGCTTTCCGAGAGAGATAACCTGAAATTCGAGTGGACCAGCTACCTGCAGATCTTGGATTTCTGATAGACCAGGCTTTGTCTGGTTGCAGGTAGGTCACTGTTCTGTTGGCCATGTTGAGCCGGAAGCCCAGAAATTGATGAT
Source organism: Symbiodinium sp. CCMP2592 (assembly GCA_905221615.1). Lineage (NCBI taxonomy): Eukaryota > Dinophyceae > Suessiales > Symbiodiniaceae > Symbiodinium > Symbiodinium sp. CCMP2592. The sequence continues at coordinate 51,373 of CAJNDT010000532.1, forward strand.
TTGTAACCTCTTCCAGCTGGATAGTCCCTCCGTAAAAAGAGAGGTGTTGAAAATCCCTCATGCATTGATGCGACAGAAAGTTCTCGTCGCACACAACGAGTCGGTTGTCAACATACCTACAGACAAACAGTTCCGATGCTTGGTTGTCAAAAAACCTAGCTGAACTCAGGAACTGATGCCATTCTCTTTGCCAACAGGATTCTCTTTGAATCACTGGAAGACTGCTGAGTACCGGGCTAATTTGATTGCCTATACATGTGCCCCGGTGTTGCCTGAACAACAGGCCAAGAGTGGTGAACACTCCTGCTTCGAAAGAGGTCTGTACAATAGCAGTCAGGTCGGAAACATGAAGAAATCGTATGTGTTTGGCTCCCTTTGCCATGGGTTTACCTGGCCAAGCCGACTCACAATTGGGTTGCTTTTTCAGGGATACCGTAATCTGTGGAGGGTATTCCTGGTCTTGATATAGCTGTACAAGCATTGACAAGGAATCCAGGATTTGCTGTCTGGGCACAGAGTTAAAAAATCCCACCAGATCATCGTTGACCTCAGCAAGATGCACCATAGGAGGGGTGCGACGAAGAAACTGATGCAGCTTCTTCCAAAGTTGAGGGGTGGTGGCTAGACCCATGGCCTCAGGCCAGACCAAGCGGACCATCAAAAGGATCGCTTGCGCAGCTGCAATCAACAACTTCTTGATACAGCTGTTGGAGTACGATATTATCGTCCTCCCCTTTAAAAATTCTTTCTTTCGTTTGAGAAACACGAACCCCACTGGCAAGGTGCCGGAAGCATTGATTCCCCAGCGATATCGTCTTTTCAGTATGCCGGGAATCTGTTGGAAAACTTGTTGGTTCCAGAGTTCTTGCGAGCCTTCCACAGGCTCGAAAACATCTGGATCCTGCCAGGTCTTCATGGCAGCTTGAAGATAGAACTTGGGACAGAAGACCATAAGATGATTCGGTTCATGGTCTTCGCAATGTACAATAAAATGTCGATGCAATAAGCTGCGAGCAGCAGAGACGTCTCCCCACGTGAGCCGACTTTCTTGGCTCAGGTGATCGAGGTGTTTGCTCCATTGCTGCTCAAGAAATTGCTGAAAGGTTCGATCTACACCCTTGGGAAAACAATGCTTGCGCCTCCAAGATGCAAACATACGGGTGTTGTGATTGAAAAATTCTCCTTTGGACGGAAAAAACGCTGAAGATGCACTGCCACTCCCTAGTTTTTCAAAGGAGTGGTGAAGGTTGCCTAGTTGTTCTATGCCTGCTACAACATGGCCTCTAGTGAGGCACTGTTCTGGCAGCAGTTTGGTGTAGTAACTGCAAGGACACGGTGCATCAGCAACACAATGAGTCTGTAACCATTGGTCCCAATCTTTGAAATTGTGCATAAAGTCTTTGAGAGACTGGTGGGGTTGCTCTCTGACTTTGCACACTGGTAAATGAAAAGGTATAAGAATCGGCTTGTGTGCCAATACAAGCTTTCGGATCCATCTGGACACATCTGATCCGAAGCTTGGGGATGCAGTGAATTTCAACTGCAAGCCGAGGGCAGCCGAGGGCCAGGACATGTTGCGAAACTGACAAACACCTCGGAGCACTTTCCTGGCCTTACTTTTGCCAGGCTCTTCTAGGCAGTTGCTCAACCGAATCAGAGAGTAAATCTCATCAGGAAGGTATCGGTCGCTTCGCAACTTTCTTGCCTCTTCAAAGGGGGCACGGCTGAAGCATGTAAGATTGAACAGTATCTCCCATGCCGCCCTTCTTTTGAGCTGAAAAGGAACGGGCTGAAGTTGTCTGTGGAGTTTCTTTCTCAATTTTCTCCACAGCCTTAACCCGAACCTAGAGGACACACTGTGTCGAACTCTCTTGTTGGGTCGAAAGCCCAATGCACTCCTTTTCAAAAAGGAAGTAATGTATGGGTGATTCAGTTTGGGCTGCCACATCCCGATTAAGCAGTGCTCAGTAATCCATGCTTCCTTGTAAGTTGAGCACGGAGAAACCAGAAACAAAGTGTACTGCTCAAGACACTGATTGGACACCCAATATCGAATGGCTATCTCGGCCTGAGCTTCACCTCCGCTTGCCAGCTTCCTGGCAACTGAGAATCTGTTAGATTCTCTTCGAAAAACTGATTGGCTCGTGGAGCCTATGTACATGAATGTGGAAGGCTGCCTGTAGTGCTCAATACTTGAAAAATGGCGCCAGTCCACTGCTGTTTTCATGTACACCGCATTCTGAGATTGAAATCTTGGCCACGTGTAGGTGGCAGGGTGCACCCGGAACTGCTGAAGCTTCTGTCGGATAGTCTCAGCATACGACGAAGGGGAGCCTTCTTGAAAGTAAAATAACAACAGAAGATGAAGCAGGCCTTGGGCCCACAGTGCAGACTCTTTGTTGAAGCCCGGACAGTGGTGCAAAAAGAACGTCACAGCCTCTCCCAACATACAAATTTGCTGCTTGATTCCCTGTTTGCTGGAAGCAGCAAGATGTTGGCATTGAACTGCTAGTCAAGCAGTTTGAAATTGTGCAACAGCAATCACAGTAGACAGATTCTTGATGGACAGTCTGGATGCCAGCTTCGGATCCAGTCCGAAATCTTTGGCAGCTGAAACAAGTTGATCTTTAGAGGCTTCAGTTTTGAGAAGCTTCTGAACAGTCTGTACATGCTTGACAAGCAGCTGGTACTTGCCTTTAAACTCTGGCTTGTTTTTGTAAGTGGCCAGCCATTCAGTGACATGGTCATCTGTGGCTCCTTTGGGACGAGTATCCAGCTTTCGTTGAGGGTCTTTAGGGAGCTGTTCAGCTTCCATCTGGGATTCCGGCTCAGCAATAGGCATGGCGGGCTTTGCCCGTTTATCTGAGTCTGGCTCAGGATCTTCAGTTGCCTTCCTCTTCAAAGGGGACATTGCAATGCCATGCTCAGCCAGTTTGGCTTTAGCTTTGGCGAGCTCTTCAGAGGCATCCGAATTTGTTGGAGGCGCTTTGGCCAAAACACAATTCAGAAGTTCTTGAGCAAGCGGTTCCATGAATCGCATTGCCTCCTTGTGCTTGTCCGGAGGAGCTGATTTGTGACAAGCTTTTGCTGCCTCATCGATAGAAACACCACTCTCACGAAGCTTCTTCAACAATGCTGTGATGAGTACCGATTCTTGGCCACTTCGAGCCCAGACGATACTCTGATGCCGTCCTTCCGACAGCAACCGAAATGAGAAATCTCCAAGGCCTCGATGAGAGAGCTCAAAGGCACGGATGTCACTGACATCACGGCCAGCTAACCCGGCTTTGCGAGACCACTCGGTTGGTTGAACCAACTTATGCAGCACATGGGCACCCTTGCCCAAAGGGGTCTTGTCGTAGTGCTGCTGGTCGGAAACAAAAGAAGACGGCAAAGAGAAAGATTGATATGTGGGGCTGGCTACATGTTCCCACGATTTCTCAGAGTATTTGGAGTCCCATTTGTCTTCTTTGCTCCATCGATTCCATTGCTGTCTGTTGTCCCAGCTGTTGCTGGAGTCGCTGTTAGACCATGATGACCAGGAGGCCATGGCGGGATCAGTTGTCCAGGGGAGAACAATTGCTTGATCAGACTGACGGCTGTTGTGAAACGAAATGGCATCAGTCCCGTCTGCAACTAGGCAATCAAGCCTTGAACTACAGATGATTGCTCCGTAGAGCATTTTCGAGTTTGAGACCAAGAGGTCTTGCTTTGGGTGTAAGCCGATCAGGGCTTGGACCGATCAGGGTCCTATGATTATGACTAGGCCGATCAGGGCCAGGCAGTAGGCAACCCTACCGTAGACGACACGATCGACGAAAGCCGTCTAGAGCACACTCGTGCAATCCTCCCTCTGGACTGATGGTAATTGTCAGAACTCAGTCTTTCAACATAGAGGTAAAGGATTTTAAGCCGCTAGGCAGTAACATCTAACACTGTTATTGGGGTTTAGGCTTAGCCCCTGGCCATCACAATTGCAAAACACTCGCAGAAACACTTGCAGGTACACCAAGCTGATCAGGCTTGGCTTCCCTCTCTGATGCATAGCTTCGTTGGGTACGGTAGCATCAGAGAGCCGTACCCCCCTGCAAAAATCATGCATATTGGCAAACCTTGGCACACAGGTGCTACACACACACACACACACACACACACACACACACACACACACACACACACACACACACACACACACACACACACACACACACACACACACACACACACACACACACACACACACACACACACACACACACACACACACACACACACACACACACACACACACACACACACACACACACACACACACACACACACACACACACACACACACACACACACACACACACACACACACACACACACACACACACACACACACACACACACACACACACACACACACACACACACACACACACACACACACACACACACACACACACACACACACACACACACACACACACACACACACACACACACACACACACACACACACACACACACACACACACACACACACACACACACACACACACACACACACACACACACACACACACACACACACACACACACACACACACACACACACACACACACACACACACACACACACACACACACACACACACACACACACACACACACACACACACACACACACACACACCACACACACACACACACACACACACACACACACACACACACACACACACACACACACACACACACACACACACACACACACACACACACCACACACACACACACACACCCACACACCACACACCCACACACACACACACACACACACACGCACACACACACACACACACACACCACACACACACACACACACACACACACACACACACACACACACACACACACACACACACACACACACACACACACACACACACACACACACACACACACACTCGTGCAATCCTCCCTCTGGACTGATGTAACTCTCGAGAATTTCAGTCGAATCATTCAGAGGTGTAGGACTTTAAGAGGATTTAGGCTTTACCTCTGGCCTTAAACAAAACTGCACTCATATGGGGTTTATGGCTTGGCCCCAGTGCCATTCCAATGCAATCGCTAGCACTTTACTGCAGGTACACAGAGCTGGCCAAGCTCTGCTTCCCATGAGATCAGGTAGCTTCATTGGACGTGGTCCCTGATCTCATGCCACGTCCCCCTGCAAAAATAATGCATGTCAGCAAACCTTGGCAAACAGGTGTTCCACACACACACACCCCGACAAGCGGGGTAGCCTTTGATGGCATCACATTGTTGACAGACAGCAGTGCACATTTTACACTAACGGCCTCTCCGTGTTGTATAGCACAGAACAAGGGTGGTTGAGAGTCCCATTGGTGGGTACGCACCCTTACATACTGTTAAAGAAGATGGCCAGCATGGATGCTAGCAAGATCGAATTAAGCATGCAAAAATGACTTTCACGGAGAAGTGCTCCTCTTTCTTTTCCGAGGAGACTCAGAGCAATCAGTGCGATTGGAGGGAGCATTGGTAGTCTCAGGCAGGTGTGAGCTTGAGCTCCACAAACCAACGGTCTTGACCATCAGCTGCCGTGCTTTTAGACCAGTAGAAACGCCACGAAATCTGCGGAGAACGAGATCTGCTCCGTTCCGACATGATGGACTCACTAATCTCCACTGAAAGCCGCAAACTACAGACATACTTCAGCAATATGCAAGGCATCAAAAATAAAGGGCAATTGGAGACTGCGATGCTGTTTTGGCTTCGCCTCGCATCTGCTCAAAACCGGCTTCACTGTTTGGTGGGCCCGAACTCATCCTGGATGAGTTTGACAGGGCAAAGATGCTTCAAAACATAGTGGCAGGAGCACCTGTAGCCACTGCGGGCTTGCATCTTGGCAGCTGCTTTGCCACGAAACTGGTAAGGTTGTGGCACATCGACAGGTGGCTTGATAGACCCCGGCAGGGGGTACATAACTTCCGAAATGGGATCGAAAAAGTTCGGAGCATCTGAAGTCCTTGATGGCTTCGCGGTAGAAGACTTGGAAGTCTTTTTGGACTTCTTCTTCTTTTTCTTTTTCTTTGTCTTCTTTGTACTGTCATCGTCCTTAGGACGATTCTTGCACCTTTTGGAAATCGGTTGAGATGTTGCATCAAAAGCAGAATGCCACGACGAATCCGACGAAACTGGTGACGGCTGCCGATGTTCAGTGGCTTGATCCATGGCTACCAGAAAAGGAGGGCAGCATAAGAGCCAAAAATTTTCTCACACCAAATGATCTATCCTGACGTAGCTTTGCATGTGTAGGGTATTGCAACATTGAGCAAGGCACCCACACACATTGCACAATCTTTTTCTGCTGTACGAATTAAATCGGCTTGCTTAAGCAGCTGAAAAAGCTGCGGCTGCTGCCATGATGTTCTCTTCCTCAGGATCATCTACATCAGGCAGCTCTATCTTAGGGGTTGCAGGTTTACCCCATGGGCCCCAGCTGTCGTCTGGAAGGCCATCTGCCAGAGCCAAAGTAGGCTCATTATCGACAGCTTTGAGCCTAGTTCTACGGCGTTGTCTGCTCTCTTGCTGAGGGTAGTCAGCTTTGCTTCGTTCGGAAAGAACAAAGATAAAATCGATGCGAGCCGCCGCGAACCGAATTGCCCACCGTCTGTCCGAAGAACAGCTGTGGACCAAAGCATGAAATCTCGCCAGATTGTTCTCATATCTGGTGCATGCATTCTTGCCCTTAGCATGGCTACTGGGCAATAAGCCTGCAAATACCACTCCAGAACAATTCTTAGTTGAGTGGTAGCACTTGCAGGCAAGCTGTACAACTCCTGCACCCCAATTGGGGTTTGTTGTGCTTCTGCCGTAGAAGGAAAACGTATCTTCTTGAGGTTCGAGGCCGGCTACACTGTGATCCGTAGGGAGGATCTTGCCCGTAGCCAAAATTCCTGTGACCCCTTCTCTGGTAGTGGCATGTGCCCAGAGATGCCAGTTTTGCTGGGCCAGGGGTGGGCCGGGAAAACCTGTACACCTGAAACGGTATCCAACTACATTCTCTTCCACATCATGAAACAGTGAGGCACCTTCTTCGAAGTGTCTCTCATAATGAAGTCTGGACTGCAAAATGCAGTCAACGAGGCCGAAAAATTCTTCCTTGCCTATGGTGTTCGATGGCACCTGTTCTGGAAACAAACTGAGCAAAAACCGAGCACATCTTTGTCTCGGGTCTTTGAGGGACGAGAAAGGGCGCTGGTACTTGCGAACCAGTGCCGCTCTGGCTGCATTGCTTCGCAGTGCTTGCCAGGGTGCCATAACCCACTGTTCCGGAAACGGCGCAGTCAGAATTTGCTGACGATAAAAGAGGTACTGGCTCAGGGTGGTCATACCACCTGGAATATGATCCACTGCTGAAAATCCTGACAGCTGGATTTCCAGCTGATCCTCCACATCATTGATATTGGCAGACATGAGGCCCCGAAAAAATTGATCATCAATCTGTTGCTGGCTTTCCGTTGGAGCCAGCTGGTTGGAAGTCGATGGCCCTTTCTTTGAGGGCTTGGTCTGCTTACCATGGTCCGGGAGATCAGCTGCTGGGGCTTTGGCTTGTGGCCCCACCGGTTCCGGTGCTTTATTGGACCTAGCCAGCCTCGGCGGTGTGTGAGGCACGGCTGGTCGCCGTGGATCCGGAGCCGCAAAAGGTGGAGTAGAAGGAGGCGGCAACGGCGGCGGTGGTGGAAACCAACATGCAGAAACATTTCCCGGGGGAGCATGATGTGGAGGCGGTGGTGCAGTATGTGGCAGCATAGCTGGCCTCGGTGGGGGAACCCAAGGCGCTGGTGCTCGCCAATTGCCCGCTGGATACATTGGCTCTTCTCTCCTCGGCCGGTTCCTAGGAGGTGTTCGGCTTCGCCGGTGCCTCTTGGATCTTCCTCGGGACCTTTCTTCACGACGCCGAGAGGGTGATCTGGAAGAGTATCGTCCACGATGCGACCGGGCTGGCCTTGGCCGTGGATGAGGATGTAGCTCTTCCACCGGAGCCGGCAATGACAAAACAGGCGCTGAAGGGCTGGTTCCTTTGGATCCTCCCTTACTCAAGGTGTCACCACAGAAGAATTGAAACACATAGGAAGCCATGGCAGGGGCACAGAGGATGCCAACTACAAGAGCTTCCACGATCCAAGCTCACCGTAATGGAAATTGATGCCACTGCACACCAATACGAAAACCCACAGTGAGCATCAAAGTCAGAATTTTGACACTGTCAGGTCAGCAGTTCTGCAGGGAAACCCTTAGCTATGTACAATTCGCGGAGTCCCTGCAGTTGATGTTTGCGGCTACTCGGAGGCCATGCATACTGTACAATCAAAGCTTTCCGAGAAAGATAACCTGAAATTCGGGTGGACCAGCTACCTGCAGATCTTGGATTTCTGATGGACCAGGCTTTGTCTGGTTGCAGGTAGGTCACTGTTCTGTTGGCCATGTTGAGCCGGAAGCCCAGAAATTGATGATTTGTAACCTCTTCCAGCTGGATAGTTCCTCCGTAAAAAGAGAGGTGTTGAAAATCCTTCATGCATTGATGCGACAGAAAATTCTCGTCGCACACAACGAGTCGGTTGTCAACATACCTACAGACAAACAGTTCCGATGCTTGGTTGTGAAAAACCTAGCTGAACTCAGGAACTGATGCCATTCTCTTTGCCAACAGGATTCTCTTTGAATCACTGGAAGACTGCTGAGTACCGGGCTGATTTGATTGCCTATACATGTGCCGCGGTGTTGCCTGAACAACAGGCCAAGAGTGGTAAACACTCCTGCTTCGAAAGAGGTCTGTGCAATAGCAGTCAAATCGGAAACATGAAGAAATCGTATGTGTTTGGCTCCCTTTGCCATGGGTTTACCTGGCCAAGCCGACTCACAATTGGGTTGCTTTTTCAGGGATACCGTAATTTGTGGAGGGTATTCCTGGTCTTGATATAACTGTACAAGCATTGACAAGGAGTCCAGAATTTGCTGTCTGGGCACAGAGTTGAAAAATCCCACCAAGTCATCGTTGACCTCAGCAAGATGCACCATAGGAGGGGTGCGACGAAGAAACTGATGCAGCCTCTTCCAAAGTTGAGGGGTGGTGGCTAGACCCATGGCCTCAGGCCAGACCAAGCGGACCATCAAAAGGATCGCTTGCGCAGCTGCAATCAACAACTTCTTGATACAGCTGTTGGAGTACGATATTATCGTCCTCCCCTTTAAAAATTCTTTCTTTCGTTTGAGAAACACAAACCCAACTGGTAGGGTGCCGGAGGCATTGATTCCCCAGCGATATCGTCTCTTCAGTGTGCCAGGAATCTGTTGGAAAACTTGTTGGTTCCAGAGTTGTTGGGAGCCTTCCACAGGCTCGAAAACCTCTGGATCCTGCCAGGTTTTCATGGCAGCTTGAAGATAGAATTTGGGACAGAAGACCATAAGATGATTCGGTTCATGGTCTTCACAATGCACGATAAAATGGCGATGCAGTAAGCTGCGAGCAGCAGAAACATCTCTCCACGTAAGCCGACTTTCTTGGCTCAGGTGATCGAGGTGTTGGCTCCATTGCTGCTCGAGAAATTGATGAAAAGTTCGATCGACACCCTTGGGAAGACAATGCTTGCGCCTCCAAGATGCAAACATACGGGTGTTGTGATTGAAAAATTCTCCTTTGGAAGGAAGAAACGCTGAAGATGCACTGCCACTCCCTAATTTTTCAAAGGAGTGGTGGAGGCTGCCCAGTTGTTCTATGCCAGCTACGACGTGGCCTCTGGTGAGGCACTGTTCTGGCAGCAGTTCGGTATAGTAACTGCAAGGACACGGTGCATCAGCAACACAATGATTCTGTAGCCATTGATCCCAATCTTTGAAATTGTGCATAAAGTCTTTGAGAGACTGATGGGGTTGCTCTCTGACTTTGCACACTGGTAAGTGAAAAGGTATAAGAATCGGTTTGTGTGCAAACACAAGCTTTCGGATCCATCTGGACGCATCTGACCCGAAGCTTGGGGATGCAGTGAATTTCAACTGCAAGCCTGGGGCCGCCAAGGGCCAGGACATATTGCGAAACTGACAGACACTACGGAGCACTTTCCTGGCCTTGCTTTTGCCAGGCTCTTCCAGGCAATTGCTCAACCGAATCAGGGAGTAGATCTCATCAGGAAGGTATCGGTCGCTTCGCAGCTTTCTTGCCTCTTCAAAGGGGGCACGGCTGAAGCATGTAAGATTGAACAGTATCTCCCATGCCGACCTTCTTTGGAGCTGAAAAGGAACGGGCTGAAGTTGTTTGTGGAGTTTCTTTCTCAGTTTTCTCCACAGTCTTAACCCGAACCGAGAGGACACACTGTGTCGAACTCTCTTATTGGGTCGAAAGCCCAATGCACTCCTTTTCAAAAAGGAAGTGATGTATGGGTAATTCAGCTTGGGCTGCCACGTCCCAATTAAGCAGTGTTCAGTAACCCATGCTTCTTTGTAGGTTGAGCAAGGGGAAACAAGAAACAAAGTATACTGTTCAAGACACTGATTGGACACCCAATAACGGATGGCTAGCTCTGCCTGAGCTTCACCTCCTTTTGCCAGTTTCCTGGCTACTGAGAATCTGTTAGACTCTCTTCGAAAAACTGATTGGCTCGTGGAGCCTATGTACATGAATGTGGAAGGCTGCCGATAATGCTCAATCCTTGAAAAATGGCGCCAGTCCACTGCTGTTTTCATGTACACCGCATTCTGAGATTGAAATCTTGGCCACGTGTAGGTGGCAGGGTGCACTCGAAACTGCTGAAGCTTCTGTCGAATAGTCTCAGCATACGACGATAAAGAGCCTTCTTGAAAATAAAACAACAGCAAAAGATGAAGGAGGCCTTGGGCCCAAAGTGCCGACTCTTTGTTAAAGCCCGGACAATGGTGTAAAAAGAACGTCACAGCCTCTCCCAACATACATATTTGCTGCTTAACTCCCTGTTTGCTGGAGGCAGCAAGATGTTGGCATTGCACTGCTAGTCAAGCAGTTTGAAATTGTGCAACAGCAATCACAGTAGACAAATTCTTAATCGACAGTCTGGATGCCAGCTTTGGATCCAGTCCAAAC
>CAJNDT010000532.1:67500-115000 GCA_905221615.1 Symbiodinium sp. CCMP2592
TACTTTGAGACCCGCGGTCAGGTTCGTGTAGCATTCACCCGCTGCTGGAGCTGGCGAAAAGGCTTCAAGGGCGACCCCAGGGCAGCTCAAAGAAATGAAAACTCTCTCATGCAGAGCGTGCCCCAAATCGTTTCGGAGGTCATTGAAGCCGGTGGCGCTGCCTCTGCAGCACCCCATCCAGCACGAGCGGGAGCAATGCTCACCAATGCAGGCGTCAGAGTTGTCGGCGAGACCGTGCTCAGCAGCCTCGAACGGGGTGATTTCGACGCGATTATGGCGGCGGTCGAAAAGGAGCCGCAGTACCACGGCATTTCGGCCGAGGCTGTCCTTCGCAACATCCCCCGGGGCCTCTGCCTTCACCCTGAAGATCCTGACTGGCTTTCCTGCCGCTACTGCGAGCGCGGCGGCCGACGCTTGAAGTTCCCAAATGAGTTGGGAGTCACACACCACTTCATGCAATCCCGGCACGACCGATCAGTGCCCGAGCCACCAGGCCCCCCGCCTCGCAACAGTATGTGGTCGCAGCGCCCGGCCGAGCCTGCAAACCCTCCCTCAGCTGCAGCCATTGCAGCGTCAGGCCAGGCTCCGCCACCACCAGAACCCACGGCGGACCGTCCGCCCCAGTGGAGACCCACAGCGTCGGTGTCTAAGGCACGCTTTGGGCTCGGTCTCCCTCCCATTCCGCCAGGTCCTACCCCACAAGCGCAGGGCCACCGGCCTCTTGCAGCGAAAGAAGAACAGGGGGTCAATGACCAACCGGCGGACATCAAGGATGAGACACATGTCACTGCTGATCCCACGTTGGGATGGGCGGAAGACACTGTGGGCACGCCAGACACTCCGATGCTGCCGGCGGGCACACCGCAGTCACACAAGTCTGCTGGCCCTGGCCAGACCAGCGATCGGCCTTTCAACGCATTCTCAACCCAGAATGTGACTCCGACAGCTGCCCTCACCGAGGAGACCGTCCCACAGACCCCAGGCCCGGCTGACATCACAGCCTCATCCCCTGTGGATGCCCCCTCTACGCGTGCAGAGGTCAAATACCAGGGACCGGTCACCACGACCAAGCTGGTGGAGTACAGTGTCAACCCCTCTCCAGAGCAAGAGGCAAATCAACTGCCAAAGAGAGATCAGATTATTCACATCTGCCAGTCTGACCAGATGCTGGAGTGGGTCCATGCCTTTGCGACCATTTCCATTATGAAGGAGCAGGCTATCGTGGGTGGCCTCACAGCCTCTGAGCAGGTCTACCTTTGGACCAATAGGTTTCGAGCACTGGGCAAGGTGCCGTGGATCTTCGCCCCGATCAAGAAGGTCGCCACCGACAAGGATGCCAACTGGCTTGACATCACGCAAGCGCGGCTTATGGTCGGGGCCAATGGCCAATTCACACTATCCATTGGCCAAGATGATCGCTACACCGAGCTCAAGTCCACCACGACCTACTATGGCATAGTGCATGCCCTTTTTCAGAAAATGTGGGATCATCCGGACATGAGCGCATTGCTCGAAACGGATGACAACTTCGAGATCGTGGCCTCCACATTCAAGTGCATCTATGACCAGTCCTCCAGGAAAAGTGGGGGTCAAAATCGCGCCATCTTCTACCAGCCTCGGGAAGGACACGTTGTCCGCAAGCTCCGCATCGAACACAACAAGGGCGACACGCCCACATACCAATGGCATCGCCAACGCGAGCTACGGGAGCAGCGGGAACAGCGAGACAAGCGCTCTGGTGAAGAGACACAGTCTCACACAGATAAGCGCTACAGAGACGGCGATGCCTGGACCCGAGGAGGGTGGTGGAATCGTGGCTCGGACTCAGGGGCCAGTGACAGCCGCTCCTGGCACCAGTGAGCCCCAACTTTGATCACCGGTGCCAATGGCAACCTATACAGCGAAAAAAAAACGGAGGCCATGCCTGCACTCATACTTCGTTTCTTCCGGCATGTACTGACGGCCTTTCTGCTGATCGCCGCCGCTGTCAGAGAAAAACACGCCTTGCCTTCTGCCAGTCGCAGAACTGTGCCTCTGCAATCAGTGCTGCATAATCACTATCCTCGCGCAGGTACATACAACAATCTGAAGCTTGTAGCCTGGCCGCCTACCAACTTGCTTCGGCTGACCACTGCCAGTTAGCCTGACGCCGGTAGGCCGCCAACACCCAAAGGTCTTCGACCAGGGCTGTTCAGCTATAGGGTCTGAGTCAGTTTCACACCATGTGAGTGCACCGCGGCAATCGCCCGCTATGTGCTGAGCCCGCTCGCACAGCGTTCAATTGAAATAGTAGTAGTAGTAGTAGTAGTAGTAGTAGTAATAGTAGTAGTAGTCGCAGATCTGTCAGTCTGACCAGGTGCTGGAATGGGTCCATGCATTTGCGACCATTTCCATCATGAAGGAACAAGCCATCACCCGCGGCCTCACCGGTTCTGAACAGGTTATCCTCTGGACCAACCGATTCCGAGCGCTGGGGAAGGTACCGTGCATCTTCGCCCCGATCTTGAAAGTCGCCACCGACAAGGATGCCACATGGACGGACATCACTCATGCGAGGCTCATGGTCGGGGCAAATGGCCAGTTCACCCTCTCAATAGGGCAAGACGACCGATACACTGAGCTCAAGTCCACCACGGCGTACTATGGCATCGTGCCCGCCTTGTTCCAGAAAATGTGGGACCACGAGGACATGAATGCCGTGCTTGAGACGGATGAGAACTTCGAGGTAGTGGCCTCCACCTTCAAGTGCATCTACGACCAAACCTCCAGGAAAAGTGGAGGTCAAAATCGTGCCATCTTCTATCAGCCTCGAGATGGACAGATTGTCCGCAAGCTCCGGATTGAGCACAACAAGGGCGATACTGCCATATTCCAATGGCATCGCCAGCGAGAGCAGCGCGACAAAAGCTCGGGGGAGGAGCCACACGCTCACACCGACAAGCGTTATCGCGACGGTGACGCCTGGTCCCGAGGCGGCTGGTGGAAGCGTGGTTCCGGCTCTGGCGTTAGTGGCAGCCACTCCTGGCACCAGTGAGCATGCCTAAGCAATCGCGGGTGCCAATGGCAATGCACGGAGCTAGCTGCGGAGGCAATGCCTGCTTTTTTTCGACTTGTCGCAAACCTCTTCCCAGGCAGACTGATGGTAATTCTGCATGAAGCCGCCGCTGTCAGCCAGAAAACAAGTCATTGCCCACGGTCATGCTGCAGCTAGTCGCATTGCCGGGCGCACGCCCTTCACGAGCATCAGTCACTGTCTTGCTTCAGCTTCAGGTACAACCGACCGAGTGAAGCCCGGCATCAAGCTGCCTGCAATCTTGCTTCAAGCTGATCCCTGCCAATCAGCTAGTAGCCATGTAGGTCGCGGAGACACCTCTACAATATGTCTCTTTTTGTCTAATTTCAAAGGTCACTGAGTCAGTTTCACACCAAGTGAGTGCACCGCGGCAATCGCCCACAATGTGCTGAGCCCGCTCGCACAGCGTTCAATTGAATAGTAGTAGTAGTAGTAGTAGTAGTAGTAGTAGTCGTAGTAGCAGTAGTAGTAGTAGTAGTAGTGGTAGTGGTAGTGGTAGTGGTAGTAGTAGTAGTAGTAGTAGTAGTAGCAGTAGCAGTAGTAGTAGTAGTAGTAGTAGTAGTAGTAGTAGTAGTAGTAGTAGTAGTAGTAGTAGTAGTAGTACTAGTACTAGTACTAGTAGTAGTAGTACTAGTAGTAGTAGTAGTAGTAGTAGTAGTAGAAGTAGAGTAGTTAGTAGTAGTAGGAGGAGGAGTAGTAGTAGTGGTGGTGGTGGTAGTGGTAGCGATAGTATGACTATTGTTGTGGGGGTAGCATTTGTCTGGGGAATGGGGAGGTGGTGGGTGGTTGAGGGGGGTACTTTTACGACCAGAAATTGAGAACTCTCTTGAACTCTGCGTCACCCCCAAGGTACCTCGGAGAGGTGCAGACATGACAGCAGCGAAAATTACATTGTCAAGTGCACAAGCAGCGAATTGCGGGGCAACATGGAAAACTGTCAGCCGTCCGCTGAGATGACTCCTTGTACAGCTGCGCAATGTGGAAATTGCTGCGCAACTCAGCTGGGCCGGTTGTCATGATGCTGGGCTTGCTGGCAACCAGAGCTCCTAAGAGAGCCTGAACCGATCAGCGGCAGGTCCAAGCAAGCTGAAAGGATACCGGAAATGCACGCAACTTCACGAACCTCTTGCCACACAAATGCAACCATTCATTCAGCGGTAAAAGCAACCGAGATTCGGCGTGGCACCCGGAGGCAGTGCAGACTCGATGTGTTGTGAGAAGGATGTGCAGACAGTTCTCACAAAGAAGGCTAGTTAGACGGTCAGACCTGTTCTCCACACCTTAACTATGATGAGGTTTGGGTTGAAAAACTACCCAATGCGGCCTTGCATCCTTATTCTCCACTTTGGACGATCGAGGGCAACCTCGCGGGTTTGAACCGCAGACAGGAACCAACAGAACAGAGAACTTCGAGAAAGTAGCGACCAGTGTGTGGAGCGTCCGCGGAGCCTAGCCATCCAGAAAACACAGTTGCCGGTTGTAGATGTTGGATCGCACCATTGGTACGGCAGATGGTCTAGTGCTGGGTGAGCGGACGTACTGTTTCAATTCGACTGTTTGCGATTCCCATCAAGCTTTGGTGGTGCCCGCCAGTGTTTCGCGATTTTGCGGCTACAGTGGTCATGAGTCATGAGTCATCAGCCTGCACGTTGCTGGTACGTTTTGAGCAAGGCTTTTCAGCCATGAATCTTTGCCTTTCTCAGGCCGAACTTTCACCAACAGTGCTTAAAGATCAACGGCGGTCGCAAGGTAATGTGATCTGTTGTCGGATCCGCTCAGCCAAGTCATCTGCAATGTGACAGGGTCGTTCTCAGGCAATGCGAAGGCTTTCTAAACACAAAGTCGTTCCTCGGTGCAAAACGCGGAAAGCATGCATCGCCGACAGCGCACTGGCCAATTTTGATAGGAAATGATCCCTGTCGCTCTCTCCGAGTCTCCAACTCTGGAGGCACGAGAAGGCTTGTTCCCAGCTTCTGCCGCCGGAACGGGTTCCATCCACATGACATGTTGGCAACCATGCACAATTTAAATTTCGATGTCGTTGACGATGTTTGGATGCAACCAACTTGTGTGTAAATCCACGGGTCACACTGGTCCGATCGATTTCCGAACTCGCTTTGGCAAACAGATTTATGGGCGTGTGTTCATGAGTTTATGATGTGTTTGCGTTCGATAGATGCAAGCCTACGAGTGCAGCCTCAGGTACGTCCAGATCCTGGACTGTGTCTATCCTCGCCTTCGTGTCGATTGTATTCTCGCAGGGCTGCCCAAGCTCTTCTCTGAGTGCCTTGACAGAGATGCAGCGAGGTGAAAGGCGAGTTCAGCCCGGCGATGGTAAACTACGTATCGAAGCGAATCAACGACCGCCACCCAGCATTTGATCGAGGAGGGCTGTCTTGGATGTTGGACAGCCGTGTGAGGTCAAGGTCAACTGTATGTTCATCAACTGCCCCAAGCATGATTTTAAGCATCCGCTGGACAGAATGGGTGGCATTGGAGCTCAGCATTGTATTGCTAGGTTTGCAGGCATGAATCGTGGGGGACTGTCACCATGTTATCAAGGTGTTCGTGTCATCCTGAATTCTGAGAAGCCGGATCCGCAGGAACCTGAGCAGGACGGATCTGCGCCTGTGGTGAACTCCTGTGTGTTCCGTTAAGGTTTGAAATGGACGCAGGCCGGTTGCTCCCGGATTCGGAATCGAAGTCTTGGAAGACACGGGAGCCGCATGAGCCACGAGCCATGGCAGGTGCCGCGGCACCAGCCTCGTGGACATCGCCTCCATCAGGTGGGGGTCTGAGCCGAAGTCCCTTGAAAACATGGGCCGCATTTGTTGAGGACCAGGCGATCCACTTTACCTGCCGTTGAGAAAGTTTGACGAATCAAAGGACCTGCAAAGCAGTCCTCGAGCTGCTAATGCCGTTGGCATTGGCGATTCCAGCTAGAGCACGTGGCAGTCAAAGCTGCTGCCCTTTGTGGACGACTTACATCTTCAGGTGGCCTCCGCATTCCAAAGGAAGACATGGGCCCATCGCAGTGCCGCACGAGAAAAGATGTGTGATGTACGTGCACGTCTTGCGTCTCAGCCATGATCTGGAAGGCTGCCATGTGTCATTGCAGTGATCATCTTTGCAAGTACATGTTGGTCACATGGTCTGGGGAAATGCTTGGAACATTGACCTAAGTCGGACGAAATGAGGTTAGTTTTCGTGAGTTGTAAGCTCCACGCATGCGCCCAAGCCCGTCGTTGTTCGGGCTTGACTGTGGGCTAACCACAGCCGGCAGTGCTGTGATGCGTCGAAAGGGTTCCTGACAACCCGACCCGTTACACCTACCTAGCAACAGTGACAATTTTGCCACAGCCTATTCAACTGATGGTCGGAAAAAGGATTGGGTTGCCACAAAGTTTTTTTCTACCCAAGTGCCCCCTCAAGCACCAAACTGCAACGTTCCGGCTCTTGAACCACAGCGACAGTGTCCGGTGTCAAGTGTTAATCGTTTATCGGTTCGCGTCACAAAGTAGAGCCACAACATGCCTTCACTGCCTGTTCTATGCTTGTTCCATTGCACAACACCAATCCCAAAGACCAAGTTAACATGGCTTGCTTGCGCTAAGCTGCCCGAACACCCTTTGGCGCATGCACCGAACACTTTCGACCCGTGCACACCAATCATGTTCGTTTTGATTGCACTGAGCATCACTGAGCACATGCCGCAATCACCATCAGTTGACCTCATGCTTGTTGTTTTCTCTCTTTCTGCTTTTCCGAGATTCATCGAACCACCGCAGATCCTGCTATAGTAATCGGTTCTTTGCTTGATCTGCTTCTCGCTCTGGCGAGGACACCCTATGTTGTGACTGTGTGCTACACGTTGGGCTCGTTCGGAAAGAAATGTCCCGCAAAAGAAGCCAAACAACAGGCTGAAGAAGAGGTTCCATGCTCAACACAAACAACCCTAGGCGGACACTTTTGGAACGATCGCACACATGGTGTGGAAGGGACCTGCCCCGGGGCAGGTCTCGGGGCAGGGACCCTTCGCACACGACACTACCCGACGCTGCCCCATCACAGGAAAGTGAACCAGCCTTATGGGGCCGCAAGCAAACAGGACGGGAGGGTGGGAACAATCAGCCTCAGCTGGTACCTCGAAAGATCTCAAGGCTGCAGCTCTCCAGCTAGGCTAGACTCCGCAAATGCTACTTTTTCTCCACCTTTTGTTGCTCGGTTATTCCCTTATCGGGATTCATGGAATGCCGTTAATCCAACTTCTGTTGCCTTTCTTGTTCACCAAAAGTGCGGTACAGAGTATGAGGTTCTTATCTTCTGTAAAAAGAATTGGTTAGTGTCCCTGCGAGGCACACGCGGAACGTTCCGCCCTCCATTTGTGTTGCGGTGCATGGTTGGCCTTCGTGTTCGATTATTGTTGAAGCTGCTAGGTTGTAGCAAGTCTCTACTCCAAGGAGGCCGCGGAAGGTTCACCCTTTTGGACTACCGAAGTCACTGATGTCTGCCGATCCATGCTGTAGGGCCTGGAAAAAATTATGCCGGGTGATATGCCCATGCACTACAGAAACATCGACAGCTTCCTGGAGACCATCCAGTTGATCGCTGTGACGGATGCCAATGACGTCTTGGAAAAGGGGAAATCGGACAATCCTTTGTGCTGTTCTCGGTGGCATGGTTTGTTGGCCCTGTGCAATGTGGGCCTGAAGTGGAGCGCCACCGAGAACATGTTCATCGATTGTGGTACCAAGGGCATGGACTCCAACCACATGAGGTATGGTCCTTCCCGCTATGGCGCCATTGCGGCGCAGAAAGGTTGCCGCCGACGTGACAAGATGGCCATGCAAGTTGCCCATGGTGTCCGTAGTTACAGACGACCGGAACCGGGATTTGATCCTCGTGAGTCGTGAGTACCCGCTGAGACTGTAAGATCTACGCATGTGCGGGCTCGTTCATGATGAAGCTGGAAGGAATGTGGACGTTCCTACACCGGAGCAGTCGTACTCGAGGCAGCTGAAAAACCCCCCGACCAGGAGGCGGCCGTGCTGATCACGATATTCCAGCTTCTAAAAAATCAATGATACAGATGTTTTGCATGAAGTTGCTGGTGGTAGCGCTGAGGCTGGATCATGTGACAGCCGTATCGGCTGCGGCCGTGTTTCGAGACCTTAACCTAGATATGGCATTTGCCAAGTAGAACGGCACACCTTTGGGAAGACACTGGGCTGTGCTTCCTCAATTTCTTACACAGTTTTGGTATGTTTTGGTGCTGCGGCGTCTTCCAAAAGCGCGTTTAATTTTAACGCTACGCAGCCCGCCTCGGCTCTTTAGCGGCAGGGCGAGGGGGCAGTGGATGTCGTTTGCACCATGCAAGGGGGTCCTCTCAACCCCAACCTTTAAACGGTTGGGTGTCGAGTGCCGGAACGTCATCTTCCCGCCTCACTGCTCTTTTGCTGGTCATGCGCGGGGGAGGGGGGGTGAGGAGGCCTACAAATCAGGTAAAATGAAGGGAAGCCGGGCAAGGGGGTGGCAAACGAACGCAAAAACCAAACTTTCCCCAAGACGCCTGGGCCTGTGGCCTCGGCGGATTTACATTTGGCTTCGGAATGTTTGAATCCCGCCCGAAATCACATTGAGATTTGATAAGAAAAAGGTTTTCATGTCGAGAACACGGGGTGAACCATTTGGCAGTGTTCCTGAATCACGCCCGCGCATTGGGAAACATGTCGCCCACGTCTCTGAATCTGCCAGTGCACAGCAGCATGTTGGTCGCGGTCCAACGTTCCGGTATTAACTATAGTGCTTGGGGGAAGCATGTTGCCGGTGTTTCTCAATCTACCAAGATCCTTCCCGCACAGTCTCCTGGTGCTCTCTTGGTTTCCTAGTGGTCGTGGTGTTGTCGTGATGCTGTGTGGTGCTGTGTGACCGTATGGCATGTATGGGGATCTACCCTGGCCGACGAGTTGTGTTGACAACATCTTTGCGGCAAAGGGTTTCGCAACGAGAGCTGAGACAACCATCAGCGCCACCTAAATCGTAGGTGCATCGGCACGAAACACCTCCGTGTGGGGATAGCAAACCCCCCACAGGGCTTTTCAGCAGCATGGAGGGCAATACATAGGAGTGTGGCCTTCTCTGAATTTCATTGTTTTTAGTTTTCGCTGCACGGGTGTATGATTTTGGTCAGTACTTGCGGTCAAGCATCACATCAAACAAACAAAGCCTGAAGCCCAGCCGTTTGAAACGATGCAGCGAGAATGTATTCGTATAGCCAACTCTTAGGAGCAGTGTGGGCTCAAAGGGTGAGTTAACTGGGAAATGTTCACTTCCTGCAAGGTGCAAAGGCAAGGAATTTGGATCTGTCCAAGATGTCAATGGCGTGATGAGCATTTCGGCATAGTGATTGTAAGTTCAACATGTGTGAAGCAGGCCGCCGCAGAAGTGATGGGGGATGATGTCGCAACTAAGCAGGCCAGCCCAGGGCTGTAGCCGATAGCTTGGCTCAGGGCCACTTCCCTTGCATGTGATATCTCTTGCTTGCAGCATTCCACCTTGATGTTCGATAACTGGGCAGTTTCTTGGTTTGCCGGCTATGACCCGCAACAGCTTCACGCCCTGATGTTCAGGAGGATTGCTGGGATCGCCGGCAAACAGCATTTTGCAAGTTCTTAGTGCAGAAGCACTCGGCGAATCTGGGTGTTCGGTCAATGTCACCTTCGTTGATGCCACAAGAGGTGACTAGCAAGAACGATGCTGCCAACCGCAGCCTCAGAGCCGCTGAGTGACTCAGCACCATGCGCCGGTAGCTCTATTTGCTATCCTCAAAGCATGCCAGAGGGAAATACAAGTCATGAATCGTAGGGTGAAACACCAATGACGGATGAGGGCTGACTGACAGTTGAGACCCTCGTTGGCGTGATTTGAATGTACGCGTTGTGGTCGCCCAGCCCAGCATGAGTAAATGCTAAACTGCAGTCATCCACACCTCCTCCTTATCCACTGCAAAAAGGGGTGCATACCCCCATGTGTGGGAAACCCCTTCCACGCACGCAAATAGAAAGAGTCGTTTGCAACCAGAATTACTCACGCACAGGTGATGTAGTCTGCTACAGCCAAGTCGGCAAAGAAAACAATGCTGACACAGGCCCCCAAGTCAGCCGCAACAGTAAGAGAAATTCTTGCAATGAGTCATGAGCGTTTTGCGGGGGGCGAGCTTGCCTCTGTCCGCAGGAGCAGATTCTGTAGCTTGACAGCCGGATTCGGTCTGCCCTTTACTCCTTTTCGGCTGGTTGTGGGTTGCTTGAAACTTGGATTCCTGAACCTACCGTCTACAAATCACAACCTTGCGCTGGTGTTGATGGTATGGTCGTTAGCTGCTTTCGCCATGTGCGATACGTCGCGTTCAGTTCTGAATGTTCGACTTGAGAGCTGTGAAGGTCTTGGACTCTATGGACAAGCTCCATGGTGCGTCCCGAGCTCGCGGGGTCTTACAACACTTCGTTCCGACACTCGCAGGCTAAAGGGTGATTCGAGAACTCGGCTGAACACACTCTGTCAGGTCCAATTTTGTGAACTTTGCGGCCTACTCTTGGCCACACTTTCCGTTTGCTTCAGCTGCAGCTGAGCCTCGCCTGCCGCGCCGTACGTGCCTGTGCCAGGAACATCTTCCGCTATATAGGTGACTACCTTCATTTGGGTGGGACTTGCCCTCAGCACGAGATGTGTGCCGCCGAAGGTCCACAGCAGCAAGTGGCATTCAGCGAGATGCGAGCAACTGAGGATATTGACACTTCTGGTTACCATTGTGAAGAATAAGTCAGTGGCAGGGATTTCAAGGTCCGCACAGTTTCCACGTGTTGGAGTGCTCACGTTTATTGTTGGATGAGACATGATGAGACCATGCCATCCTGGGCAGGACAACGCAAATCTTGTACTGCATTGTCTTCTGCACCCGGTGCTACTGCATAGCTCCTGTTCATGAGGCATTCGGGGTAGTGGGCCTTCTGCACATGTTGTGTTTCCAGGTATCTGGACCTTTTCGATCACACGCAATCCTTCTATCTCGTGTTTTTCAAGCTAACGTGACCTGGTGGATCCGCAGTTCCGGACGATTTTTTGAACAAGCCACGCTGGAATTGTGGCCAGGTATATCGTCACATCCATCATTGTCTTAGTTTGCTTCTACCAGTTCGATAGCACCTACGCACGCAGGCATCGAGTGATGGAACTACCGTAGACAGCTTGTCTTGTTGTGCCTGTTCCTGCTTGAGGCATGACACGTGCAATATGACGATAATCCTGGTTCCTTGCACGGTCGCCGCGCTGCTTCTCACCAGCGACTATTCCCTCCTAGAGGCATGTCACATTTCAGTCCTCTGCCCGCGGTTCCTTCTTTTCAACCTGGCTGCAGGTCTTGTGGACGTTTTCGGAGTTCATTGAGGGCTTTGCAATGGCCGTCGACTCAGTTTTTTTCAAAACCAGTGCAGGAAGCGGCCCCGGGCCCAGTAACAGCGAGAAAACGCATTCCTGACAGCATATTTTCACGTTCCAGAAGTAGCACAACTACACGGAGGTTCAGGTTTTTGGGGTCTGCAACTGTTTAGCAGGGTTTTGAGTTTGAGACTTCCGGGTATTGAATTTCAAGATCTGGATTTTGGTTTTGAACCCAGTCGCAGCCAAGCCCAGAACATCCAAGCTCCAGATGAGCCAGGCCACGATAGCAAAGGAGGGTGAGGGGAGGAAGAAGAGACGGAGCATCACAAGCCAAACAGAAGTTGAGCTTTGGTCCTTTGCCAAATTCAGGAATTCTGCAGCAAATCGGCGAGAGTTTCGGAACTCGCCGGAAGGCAAACAGTGGAGGGTTCCAGGAAATGCTGGTGTCTGCCTGCCAGGGTGGCGGAACCAGGAAACTACTTGGCCCAAAATCTCGACCAGGCCATTCGTTTGGTGCCCAAATCGCATCTTAGATTGCTAAAAGGATCACAAGAAAAGCAAAACTGTTTGATCAATCTGAGCCAGAAGCTAAACCGCAAGCTCTAAAATCAAGCACAGGGAAAAGCACAAAAGTAACTAGAGCTCAGAGACACACAACACTAGCACAATTGCTTTGCGATCTTGGAAAGAAGCCAAACCGCAAGCCCCAAAACCAAGCGCAAGAAGTAGCACACCTGCTTTGCAATTTGGAGCACAAGAAAAGCCACAAACTGTTTGCGCATATCAGATTTACAGCAGGACCCAGGATTCCCTTTTATACATTAATCAAAAGGCAGCAGGCCCGGGTTTAGACAAACAGTCAAACTGAGTTTCGCAGGATTGGTGGAAATCGGTGGGAAATGGTTTTGGTCGAGGGTTGTGGGTTTGGCCTCACCATGAGGGCTCGGCCTCGGTCAAACTCCGAAGAGGAGGCTGAAGTCCCGCCACCCAGGACTCCCACCCCAACCTCACCGGCAGACCCAGTGGACTCAGTGAACCCCGTGGACCAAGTGGACTCTAAAACCCCGGCCTTTTTCGTTCCAGGAACACCTGCACTGGCCGATGATGATCGCGACGAGCCTCTTCCGCCGACCACCAAGGAAACAATGCACGAAGCTGAGCCTGCTCTGCAGGAGGCCCCGGGCAACCGGCACCTCTGGTGAAGGCCAAGCCCCTTTCTCCGCATTTCGCTCCCCCAGTACATGTACTTGGAGGTCAGGCTTCCACCGAACCCCAGTCGATGACTGCAGCCCCGCGTCGGGTTCGCTTCCACCGAACCCCAGTCGATGACTGCTCCACTACTACTTCCTCGCTTCCTACTACTACTACTACTACGACGACTACGACTAACTCGAACTACTTACTAACTACTAACTTCTAACTTCTAGCTACTAACGACTAACTGGCTACTGGCCACTAGCTACTGGCTACCGGCTACCGGCTACTGGCTACGATCTACTACGTACTAAGTACGCATTACTAACGACACTACCGGCTACTGGCTACTAGCTACTGACAACTAGCTACCGACTACTAGCTACTCACTACTAACTACTATCTCCTAACTACTAACTCCTAACTCCTAACTCCTAACTACTAACTACTAACTACTGACTACTGACTACTGACTACTGACTACTGACTACGAGCTACTAGCTCCGAACTACTAACTACTAACTACAAACGAGTTTCGGGCCAGCCAGCATCTTGTTTCAAGGTTTTGGGTTTTTGTGCAGCATGTGCTTTTTTATGGTTTAACTTAAACCGTCTAAGGTTTCCTTTCAGGGCTTAGATTTGCAAGCCAACATAAAACTTAAAGGTTTAGGGTTCGTTGGAGGGTGTGTAGCAGACGAAAAGCCCGTTTAGGGTTCGGGGTTGCCAACCCGCACGTTCTGTTGGTGTTTGCGGTTTGCCAGCCAGCATCTTCTTGAAGGGTTTGGGGTTGCCAATCTGTTTTGTCGCCCGCAGCCGCCATGGGACCGTTTCCCCGTGGTAGCACATGTCACCCGAGTGGATGCGTCGCAGCCGCCTCAGAAATTGAACGCTCAGCGGTGAGGCATGGTGATCTACAGGACAAAAATCTGCTGGGTCGCAAGGGCTTGAACATGTTAAGAGCCTTTCCGTTTCTTCCGGCAAGGTGTGTACGCGGACAACCCACAGCGTTTGCGCTTCGGTGAGCGTGAAGACGATCGCCATGCGGCGGTTCGGACAGAGCCTGGGTTACAAGGGAGGTAGAAGTTCAGACGGACATCATCAGAGACATGTTCGAGTGGGAGATAGTCACCGGCAGTCAAGCACGGAGCCAACTGCAAGAACCCGGCTCCGAGCTCGAGCGAGTCTGGAGTTTGGCATTGCCAATCAGCGCGGCCGCATGGCAACCGTGCTTTGCGACAGGGCGGAAAAGACGCTTTTTTATGGAAGCACCGGCAGCCGAACGATGACGACGTTTTTCGGGGGCTGCATTTTGATGGTGGCCGGAAGTGTGGACTCTTCATTGGACAGATGGAGGTTTGGTACGGAAGCTGCGAGCAAAAGCTGGCTGGTTGCGTTGACACAAATGATTACCAGTGCTTGTGACGTCCGTGCGACAGGTTCGTCGCTCGCATTCGCTTCTATGCTTTCGCGTGCTTTCGACGCGGGGGGTGTTTTGTCGCAACTTTAGTGGCAAAGGCATGAGCTTCTTTGTTAGGCCAACCGAAGATGCTTGGTGGCAAATCGCAGGGTTCGAAAGCCCAAATATATGGGTCACAGGATCACAATGCCTTCTTGGGTTTGTCCTTCGCGCTAATGCAGCCGCCATGGAACCGCATCCCGTGGTAGCACGTGTCACCCGAGTGGATGTGTCGCAGCCACTTCAGAAAGTGAGCGGCTTCAAGACAATCATACGGGTCCTTGCTTGGGGTCTAATAAGGCTCCCAACCAGAATTTAAGTTTCCGGGTTTAGGGTTTCGAACCCGCGTGCACCGTGTGACGTGTTGTATTGAAGTTTAATTGTTCTTTGAATGTAGGTTTACAGGGCGGTCGTTCTTGTGCTTGTAGTGATAGCAGCAACGAATAGTTTTAGACAGCAATAAGAAACATTGGTAGTAGCAGTAAAAAGGGAACACAAACGCCGGCAAGACATCAGTTCCGCCCATAGCACTAGCGGTAGTAGTCGTCGACCTCGTTGTTGAAATTTCAGCAGTGCTTCGACAGCCACCAGTACGACACTGGCGCTTCTACCAGAACGGCCGCTACTAATGCTGCCACTGTTACTTACTACCGCTGCATGACGACCATACCATTACCAACGCCATGATTACCTCCCACCACCACCAGTACTACTACCACTTCTACAACAACAACAGCAACTACCAATACTACTGGTACTATTGTGGTTCGTATTACTGCTACTCTTACAACTCCACTACTATCAATTACTATTACTATCACAGCTACTGCCAGTGCTACTCCCGGTGCTGCTAGTGTTATTGTGCAAGCATTACTGTGGCTACTACCACATTTGCTGTTGCACATGGTCTACCACTACTACTGCTGCTGCCGCTGCTACAAAAATAGAAAACAACTACCAGTAGTACCACTAATAACGCTGCTACCACTACCACCACTACTGCCACTACTACCACTACTACCACTACTACCACTACTACCACTACTACCACTACTACCACTACTACCACTACTACCACTACTACCACTACTACCACTACTACCACTACTACCACTACTACCACTACTACCACTACTACCACTACCACCACCACCACCACTGCCACTACTACCCTTACTACCACAACTACCACGACTACCATTACCACCGCTACAGCCATTACATACCACTACCAATGGTATGACTATCACGATTGCTACGGCTGCTGCTTCTGCCACTGCCGCTGCCAAGCGGCAATGTCACTGCCACTGCTATGCTGCTATGCTGCTATGCTGCTATGCAACAGCTGGTGCTGCTGCCACCTCTGCACCCATGCTTTTCATTAACAACAGCATGTGCATGTGTTCTAGGTTCTCATCAATCTTATGATTTTCTTCATCATCCTCATGGCCACCCTCATACAGTTGCACATATTAGCTTTGGACGTACGCGCATGCGTGCCTTTGCATTGGATGTACTATGAGCATGTACGCCAGTGCGGGCATGATCGGACATGTGTGCTCTTTGCTCGGTTTCCCTGAAATTTGAAATGCTGCAATGCCGTTTCATTTGTAGGCCTGGACGCTCGTAAATTTAAATGCCATGCAAACGGCACAGGATTGGTCAAAACTCCTGCTCGTGGACATGATTTGTATTGATGACTAGCGATATTTCATTCTCCAGGTCCCGCAGTATATCTTCTGCTATCGGGAGCGGGTGAATAAAGATGTGTCCTGCTCTTAGCGTAACAGCAGGAAAGTTTTCATGTTCTGCACATCTTGTCTCGTTTGTCCGAGGGGCACCAGCCTGTATGTGGTGATGCTCGGGGGATACCGTGTCTTCTATGCGCTGAATTGGATTTACAAGAAGGCGCTGCCAGCAACACTACACATGCATGCCGTTTTTGACTTTCAGCAGAGATTCCAGTGTTGATACTTGTCCGGCAGATCAACATGCCTCGCTACTCCGACATCCAGTCTTGGATTGGTGGCCTTGTCGAGATCATGTTTTTCCTCGATTTCTTGAACTACAGGCTCCTGGACCCTACTAGAATCTGAGAAGTACCCAGAAGAGCGGTCCTGTGGCACCCGGGCATGAACCTTCCATTGTTGTTTCCAGGTTCACTGGAAATAGCATCCTCCGGTCCTTCGTGCTGAAAGTTGATACAAAAATCAACGAAATCAGCGACCAGGCCGGTCTGTTTCGAGGAGGATAGGACCCACGGCCCATGTTTCATTTCGAAACCAAATCGCTGTCAGCAAGTCTTGAGAAGTTGCAATCGTCGTCAGGTGGAATCGAAAGTGCTGGGTTCAACCTCGCGATCAGAGCGTGCTGACACTGAAGGAGGCGAGATGAGGAGGCTCGCCAATGTCTGGGCGTAGAAACGCCGTGAAGAATCAATATTGCCTTAAGTTGAGCAGCCGGCCTCCAGGCGGCGCAAGCAAGACGAAGATCGTCCGATGGAGGACACAGCTGCTTGTTGACCTGGAAGATGGAAACTGGGACCGGTAGACTTTGGCAGAGCGAGAGAGAGAGAGAGAGAGAGAGAGAGATCTAGCCTGGCGAGTCTGGCGACCTGGAGGATGTTTGAAGACTGTTCTCAGTCAGAGCCGGCAATGCATCTCGGACAACAAACATCCGTTCGAAAGAAGCTTCGACCGCCGTGGCTGTTCTTTACCTTGATATGGACTTCCCGGATGGCATGAATTTGTATCTGATGAGACCCGCATACGAGCCGTACTGAAAATTTCGGCCGGAGTAACACTCCCAACCAGCTATGGATCGTTGTAGCTGGTCCACGATACCCTGTGCATAGTGTCTTATGCGAAGGCTTCATGTCGTTATATAGGTTTCTCAGAGCCACAGTCAAAGTTTGGAGATCTGCAACAGATGTCAGTCCATCACTTTGCTCTGCGTCAGAAGGTAATGCACTGCCTGCAGCCATGGGCCGTGTCTCCGCCGAAGGCACTCACAGCCTGGCCCGATGCGTGCAATGGTCAGAGGTCGTGCCGTCAACCGAGACCTGTCAAGCCTACCGGATGCACTATCTGCAGAAGCTGCCGAAGCTTGGCTGGTATGGCTTGCACATGCTTGCATCTTGCAGATGTGCGACTAGAAGGTACCATCACAGTTGACATTGGCAGTTGGCAGCTGCATGTCTCCAACCACTCCGCTTTGGCACGCTTGTCGTCCAAGTTGTGGCATCCATTGTGCTATCCCGGTCGAAAGCTCAAAGTCGCATGCACGCCCATCCTGAGCCTTGGTTGAAGTTGCTGCACGGAGAAGTCTCTGTGCCTCTCGCGAGCTTCTGCAATTTGTTGCTGTCGAACTTCAGGGCCGAGCCAGCTCATGCACTCTTTTTCAACGCGCGCCAGCCACGTATGTGCTCGTTTTTATGAGCAGTGTCTGGCAAGGCTTTCCAAGTTTCGACACAGTGTGGTCTGGAAACCAATCCGCTGCTGCGGCCAGCAATTATTCAAAAAGACATGTACATGTCGAGCTGCACTTATCTTCGAGGTGGCCCACTATTCCAAAGGGTGGTGTTGGTTTCAATGTCTGTGTTTCCGGCTTGGTCATGATGAATGTCGGAGGCGGCAGTCTTGTTTCGTGTCGACAGTGCCTGTAGCCAACTATGACGATGCGATCTAGTTTGAAAATGGCTGAAGGCTTTTCGAGAACACACACACACACCACACACACACACACACACACACACACACACACACACACACACACACACACACACACACACACACACACACACACACACACACACACACACACACACACGGGGTCGTGAGGGCGAACGCATCGCCGATGCCGAGGTTTCAATTGGCTAAAGTCGCTGTGTCCGGTGAGCAGCCCGCGAACACTTTCGTACAAGTAGCTTCAACCACAGGCGGGGCCGGCAGGGTCAGGTGTGCGGAGGTCCAAGGACTTTATGGCGCAAACCGCTGACAGGTTTGAAGAGAAGACATGGCAACATCAACCAAGGCCATGCTGACACCTCGTGATGAGCGCTGCATATATCGTGATGTAATTTGTTGCCTGGTATTCGACACCTTGCAGGTTTTCAGATCGGGATTTGCAGATGTGAAATACTGGTTTGCAGGATGTTGCAGGCTGTTGCGACGAACCACCCGGAATAGCGAGGATGCGATAAGGAACAGACATTTCGTTGCCTGTGCCGCAGATTGCGTGGTAGCTCGCTGCGATGATCGAGGCTGAAGCTGAGATGGGAGAGCAAAGAGTCGGTAGCTTTGGGCGAAAGCGGACTATGCGGACTCGTGTCAGGTCGTTGGTCTCTGGTCGTTGCAGATGGACACGGAAAATGTGGCCATCAAGTTGCTGCGCACCTCTGCACGGTCTTGCCCGACCTCCTGGAGAAGGCTGAAATGTCGCATGCCAGGGCACACGTCTGGGTCTAAGCCTGAGGCTATCCAGAGCGATCGCGTGACCGACTCCATAAAGAAAGCTTTTGCAGAAGCGGAGGCGCCGCTGTGCATGTCGAGTCTTTCCTTGAGACATGTTGTACAGTCTACAACTTCTACAACATGCAGCGTTGCCGCATTCAAGTGTCAGGCAGATTTGGAAGCTGCCGCAACTGAAAATGGCTTCGATTTGATCACATCAGGCGGGAGACGCCTTTAGGTATGCTTAGCTTCAATACTCATTCAACCGACTTTGGTCTCATGTTTGTACAAGTATCGCACTGGTGACCCGACACTGTCGAGGAGCATCTGTTGTGACGGCCTCGTTAACAGAGGAGGCCTGTTTCTTCGTGTTTGCTGCAAAATCGAAGAACTACTATGTTACTATGCTTACTCGGCATTATCTTATGGCTTGTTGCAAGCAAGTCTGCGGGCAGGGCACATACCTCGCGTCATGTGGAGACAGCCAAGCTTTGATTGTTGACGTTTGCCCCCCAGACTTGCATACAGTATGTTCAGGATGTGCAACCACTGGTAGCCAACATGTTTGTTTCCGTTTGATTGAGGCCGAAGGAACCATAACGACCAGTCGTCAGCACAAAGCACACGACACCAAGGAGCAGCAGCGCAGCTTGCAAGCACAAGAGCTTGCAGAGTCCTCAGGCCCGTGGTGGTGTTGAGAGTCCTGAGGAATCGTCGCAGCTGGTGGCTCGATTAAAGTGGAGCGCCCGTGCCAGCCTGAGCGGATGCACTCAATGTGGCGCTGGTACTACCTTCGATTGATTGGACTAGGGCTAGGGTCGCGTAGACATACTGACCATACTGCTGTCGGTCGTGTCACACGGTGTCCTTCTGCTATCCGATATTGTCATGACTCTTTCAACAAGATCCGCATGTTGCTAGGTCCACGGAGGATCTGGTTCCTGTGCGGCCTTCTGTCAGCTTTTGAACACCTACGGCCCGGGGGGGGGGGGGGGGTTCCGCAAAGCGGAGCGGAAATCCGGAAAAATCGCAACCCTCTCCGAAGGACGAGGATCAGCACAAGCTCGTTGGAGCGCACAAAGGCACAAGGTGAATGTCCCAACAGCCCGCAAGGACGAATGTGTGGCCCTGCCGTGATTTCGAAGTTCAGTCTCGGCTAGTGCAAGCTGTCCGGACAATTTCCAGTCTGGAAGACTGGAAGGAGGGCGGAGGTGGGCACTATTTCGGCAACGGCTGCAATCTCAAAACTTGATGGCATGGTGCGGCATTCATTGGCCACACCCAGAATGTCGAGGGAATGTGCCGTGCCACGGCTGGCAGACAAACTCAAGTGTGGGCCGCAAGGAGCAAGGAGCATTGATATCGCTTATCTTCGACATGGCGCAGCAGCCTCTCACGTCTCACGATTAGATTTTCGTTCATTTTGGCTACATCTGCGCCTAAGATGTGTCTAACTTGCGAAGGAGACTGTTCTCGACCAGGCGTTGCAGGAACACCGTCATGTCCCGCGTGTACGGAAGACGGTCATATGGACTGGCCATGAGCAGATCCTTTGGTGACCTTTGCGCAACCTGGCAAAAGGAAGAGGGACGAGGATTCGGAGAAAACTTCCTGTGGGAACTCCTTGCAGTAAAGACGAAGCGTTTGAGCCTGCAGGAGCCTCATGTTTTCGGCGCTTTCGTTAAGTCTGAAGTTTCAGGTGAAGCCAGTTGGCGTAGTTGCCGAGCCCTCCGTCTCCATGGCTCGCCATGACAAGGCCGGGATATTGGATTTGGGATCTATAGTGCTTCTGTGCAGTATCCTTTGTGCTGACTCTTCGTACGTCTCAATGGTCTTCGGATCTATAGGGGGCCATGTGTTGGGCCCAGTTGAGGGCAATGTGTTTCTTCTCTATCCTACCTGGATTACAATGCTTTAGTAACTTTAGTTGCCGTTTCGAAGTGTCAGTCAACTGCACCGCTGCACTCCACGGTCCTGCCAAGCTCGGACCATTACTCAAACGAGAGAGCTCCTGCTGCGGGCTTGTGCACGCGTGCTCCGGTGAGCGGGGTGGGTGTGGGCAGTCGGGACACCACCACATGCCACCTCTCGCACTTGGCTGACGCACTGGATATTCTCATTATTTCTCATCACTCCGTGGGCCTGCCGCGCTGCCTCGCCCAGGTGCTCGGGGCAGGGGTGGTTCGTCTTGGGATGGATTGGGCTGAATTCAAAGCCTCACACGGCCAAGACAGCGCAGCAAAGACTTGCAGGCGGTGCCGCACTACTGCAGCGTGCAGTCCGGAGACAATCCAAGCCCTAACCGATGAAAAGTTGCAAAGCTCCTCGACGGACGGAGAGCTCCAAAGGCTCCGAATATGGACAGGTTCCTTGTGGCAAGCAAATGAGGCTGCATCAATCTGCAGCCACCGGGAGTGCCTTGCCAAGTCTGACTAGAAGCCTCGAAAGCATGTAGTGCAGGTCCGCGAAACCAGCTCTTTGTGGGTTTCGCATTTCCTCTGACAAAAACCATCTGACTTTTTCCAGATGTACGCTTACAGGCTTGCAAGGTTCAGCGCCTTGAATAGCAAGGCAAGTGAAGAGAGACAGGTCACGACACTTGGGTGCTTCTGCTGGTCAGGAGTAGGGGCCTAGCATGTGCCGCAGGCTACAGTAGGCTTTCTGGAATTAGCCTTAATGCTCGTACTTGTTGGAGGCACGTAATGCGACTCACGCGGTTTGCATCAAGTCTGGAAGCCCCATCACTGCCGCACCCTGCATGGTCGTAGCCTGCATATGCTTACTTTAGAGCCCCACTTCTTGCCTTTGGGACATGGTCTGATGCCGGTTGTGGGCAGGCTCTTTTGATTCTGGGCAGTGATGGCTTGTTCGAGTTCTTGGCTCCCGTCGAGGTGGGCTTTGCTCCCAAGGGCTCTAGGATGCGCACGGATGCGCTGGACGGGACCGGTCTCTCCACAAGGTCTTGGCGACTCTGCGAAGTTCGCGGAAGGAGGCGGAAATGGCATCGGCGCTGGTGCAAGAAGCGCAAGCACGCTGGGAACGGAACGAGGAGCGACGCAGTAGATCTGGTCACATGCTGTCAGATTGCAGCTGTTACAGTTCTGCGCAGAGGCTGGTCTGTATTGTGATGATGTCAGCTGCCTCTTGGTGGGGCCTGACTGCTTGTCCGACTTTCTCGACAATCCGCGGGTCCGTCAGTTCGATACTCAGACACCATGCTGATATGCTCGGATATCTGCATAGGCACTTTTGTCGACAGCATCTTGGGGCTCATCTTATTCGAGAGTGCAAATCGCAGCGACTTCACTGACGGCTCCGGCTCTGCTGAAGACATCGACTAAACTTGTCTCGAGGCCACTCAAGAGCAGATGTTAGTGCACTGAGGCCGGCGTTGTTGGTAAACCCCTTCGGCGCTGAGTCCTACGATGGGCCGGTAGGTGCATACTAGGTGCCATGCTGAGCAGGCTGCGGTTGCACTTCTTTGATGGGACTGGCTAGCCAGGCAGCGTGCAGCTTGAGAAAATCAGTGGACCGCTTTTCACATGTGTCGTACGTTCCAGGCCAGGTAGATCGAATACTACTGCGGACAGCTACCTTCTCAGTAGAAGGTATGGTTTGTTCTGGCAGCGTAGGTTTGGGACTACCATCCTGGGGTTCTGAGGAGGTTCCGCCGCTGGTTCAGGACTAGCCCAGGAGGTGGGAGGTTTCTGTGGTGTTCTGCGGCGGTTTCGGCAAGCACCTCAAAGAATTGGGCACAGCCAACTTCTCGAGAGCTGCAAGGCCTAACAACAGGCGGGCGGCGATGTCAGAAGGTGTTTATCACTCAACCCGCCATCCAAACGAAAACGGCATTGCTCACAGGTCGCAGGACACCAGTCTGCTGCATCCTCGGAAGGTTGAAGAATCAGGGTTTGCACCGGTTGCCCCAAACAGACCAGTCGCGAGGGCACACGTTTTCTGCGACTGTCAGTCGAATTATCGTGCATCATCACTCACAGTGAAAATTCAGGATGCATTGCTGCATTCCTGATGGTATGCTGCCACACTCGGTACCCCCCTGTTTCCAGCAAGATATTCGCGGGCCTGCATGACTTCCGCATGTTGCTGCTGGCCCAAAGGCCTATTGCAGGTCTTCCTGCTCTATGGTGCTTTCCCATGGACATAGTCCCATGTAGATCGAAGATCAGCTCAGTACATGCGACAAGTACGAGCACAGCATGGTACGTTCGCTGTGGTACCTCATCCTGTGGTGTTTGAAATCGCCAATCAGCGAGTCCAATCTGGCAGATCCACGAGGCATGCTCGCCGTTGAGCTGAGCACCACTCGAAAACTTCTTCTCGACAGTTCAAACAACTCAAAGAATGGACATATTTTTTTACGGGCAGTGGATGACATGTGGGCAGTAGTTCGCGAGCTTGGAACTGCTGTGGCCTCCGACGTTGGCGAGGAGGGGCTGGCAACAATCAGGGATCTCGCCTCTCTGCGTGCACTGACTGACATTGGCTTCCTGGAAACTGCGTTGATTCCGCTTCTCGGGAACGCACGCCAGGCCAACCTCACTCCTAGGGTTAGCACCGACCTGCGGTGGTTGATGAAACTGCTGCCACGAGGAGATCGCAGTGCTGTGGCTCTGGGACATGTGGTTCTTACTTGGGTCATGCTGAACAGCTTAAGAGCTGACAGCGACGGCTTCGTTCGCATGGAAAGCGCGTCATCAATCACTCAAGCCTTTTGGCTTTCTCAGCAAACTGCTTCTGTGACGGTTCGACAAATTTGTGAGGTCGGCTTCAACGGCGGACATTCTGCGTGGGCCATGCTGTCAAGTGCTTTGTCAACAACACAACTGGTGTCTTTTGACGTGATATCGAAATCATACACCCGAGCATGCCACCGAATCATACGATCTACGTTTCCGCGCCGGCACAAGTTGGTGGAAGGATTTTCAAACGTGTCTGTTCCTCGCTTCATATCGCAGAACATAGGACACAAATGCGACGTAATTTATATAGATGGTAGCCATACTGAAGCAGACGCTTCGGCAGATTTACTCCACATGTCAATGCTGGCCACAAGCGGAAGCCTTCTGGTGATGGATGATGTTGGTTGCAAATCCGAGTTTTGTGAAGGGCCCACCGTTGCGTGGCATTCCTTCATCTCAGCTGGCAGAGTCTTGCAACTGGGGTGCCAAGCAGAGCTGGAGCGGAGATGGTGCTGGGGGCTGTATAGACTTGCTGGAACATGAAGCTCGGAGTGAAACTACGAAATACAAGAGGATGGGCAAGTGAGATGCCTCGCATTGGGACATGTATACGGAGTACATCATCTTGGTTGTGAAGACTTGGTCCGAGACATTGCGTGGCATCCGATTTCAGGACACAGAACAACAGAAGTGACGCAGATGTCCAAGCAGTACAGTACAGTACTCACTTTCAAGCCTGCTCACGGCCCTCAAGGCTTGAGGGTTGTGGATTGGGGTCTACAGGAGTTCGGTAAACCCCTAAGCCCTAAACCTCTAATCCCCTTGAACCCTCCCTTCAAGGAACCCTTTAAGGAACCTTAGTTGGGGTCTGGAGGCTTTTACATGGGAGACATCAGGAACATTAAACGATTCAACGATAGCTGGACAATCCCATTGCATGCGATCGGCTCTAGACTCTAGGCCCTGTAGTGAGGCCGTGGAGCTCGGACATGGCGACTAGGATTCATGCGCTTGCTCGGCTCGAGAGTAGTGACGTTGAGGTTGAACCAGATTTCTACATCATGGGGTGTCCTAAAAACCCTTTGCTACTCCAGCCACAAGACGGCACTGCTTGGAGTCTCGGAGTAGGACTAGCAACGTTTCGGGAACCCGTCGTCCTCTCCGTTCCGGGCGACGCGGCCGCGGCAGCCAGTCAAGCCACTGGGTTGCGGAGCAGAGCGTGGCGAGTGCGTCGGGTCTGTCCGTGAAACGAGTGTCAAGTTCCTCGAGCACGGGAGTAGCTGAGGCCAGACAAGCCCGCGATGTGCGCAGAGCGTGGCACGAAGACCTGAGCTTTCCATCAAGCGCCCCGGAGGTACTCTCAGCCATCAGAGCCGAATTGGGGAGCGAGTGGAGCTCAGCGCGCAATTTGACTGTCAGAATGTGGTCGGCGGGGAGTGCCGGAGAGCAGGGGAGTGAAAGGGATCTTCGATTGTAGTCAAGGCGCCAGATCGGACCAGAGCGAGAAAGAGCGAAGGGAGTTAAAGAGAGAGAAAACAGAGAGTGGCCGGGGCCCATTTACATCCGCCTTTGTCCTTGGAGGCCCGCTCCGTACATGCTGCAGATGGTGCAAGTGCCCGTCATGGGCAACTCAGGCCCCCGTCCGTCCTTCTGTCTGTCGGTCCGTCATTACCGCGACATGGCTTCAATTCCCACTGACACGCTTTAAAGCTACAACGACAGCATGTTTCTCACGCTGGCAAGCTTGCCATCCTTGTGGCCCCCACGGTTTAGGCTCGCTCCTATTCCTAGCAGTGTGTGCTCGTGTGGACGTGAGAAATGAGGCGATCATGCACACAGTAAGATGCATGTCTGCTTCAGTCGGTGCACTTCGGTAAGAATGCAAAGCCTTTTCTGTCCGTCCGTCTGTCTGTAGGTCGTCTGTCTGCCTGGCTGGCTGGCTGTATGTCTGCTTGTCTGTCTGTCTGTCTGTCTGTCCCGTTGTGTCCAGATGTAGCCGATAGCGGGGTTGGGGGGTTGTTGTTCTCCCCCCCCTCCTCTCCTCCAACGACAATACCCCCCCCAACTGTTGTTGCTCCCCCTTCCCTTCCAACAACGACAGTCCACCGCCCCCAACTCTGATTGTTCTCCACCCCCCTCCTCTCTCCACCCAAACAACGACACAACCCCCCCCTCTGTTGTTGTTCTTCGTAGCCTCCCCGGCCCTCCCGGCGGCCCGGTTCCGCTTGGCTTGGCTTTGGTTGTGTTTTGCACGTGTGCAAAGAGTGACAAGCAGGACGCAGTGTTGCTAGTCCGCTTTGCACAGTCGCGTCTGAGTTCGCAAACAGCCGAAGCTTCCAGATTCGAGTGTCGGTGAGCTTTTCCTTTTTCCGTGTTCGCTTCGCCATGACTACAGAAGCCCGTCGTAACCAATTGTGGTCCGCCGTGGTCGAGGTCGCAGAGGCCACGGAAGAAGAGCTGATGGTGGTCTTTTCGAGGTTGCTGACGAGGATCTCGTGAAGATCCGTTCTGCGCACACTGGGCGTACCTGTCTCCAGGAGCCCAAGCCTCGAGCTGAAGTATGGTCGCAAGGTGATGCAGGTGCCACTTCGGTCGTACCGCCTGCTCTTCTACTACCAGTTCGCCTGCTAAGCCGGCCGGCCAGGTCGCTGCAGCCCCTCCCGCACAGCCTGCATCGTCGACTACCAGTTCGTCGGCCAAGCCGGCTAGCCAGGTCGCAGTCAAGCCGATCCCCAGGGACCAGGGCAAGGCTTGGAGGCAAAGGACGTACAGGTCGGACCTCTACGCAACGACCGTTCAACTACTTTGCCTACGGCCAGTCCGCCGACCCCGTCTACGGCAGGTCCGCCTACAGCGAAGGCCGGGAAAAGGCCGCCAGTGTTCAACGATGGCACAGTGCAAGGCGCTCAGGTTTCGAAAGCGGCGGCCAAGCAGCAGGGACAGGTCGCACCAGGGCAGCCGCCACTGTCCGGCGAAGATGCCATAGCTCTTGATGGCACCCGCTCCAACCTCTCCGCCACCGGCAAGGTCGGCTACCAGTGCAGCGGCGAGCTCTCGACCAGTTCGCAGCCGAAGGAGAAGAGCGCCGCCCCAGTGTCGAAAGCAAGGGCCAGGGTGGCCACGGTCACGGACACAAGTTCGCAGCAGAGGCCTCGCACGATCGCGGAGATCATCGCAGCAGGCCTTCCAGGTCCGGCGAATCCACCGCAGTTCGCCCCGTTTGGTGTTCGAGGCACGTGCACCGAGCTACCAGGACACACAGATGGCCTGTGGCCTCCGATGTCTGAGCTGTTGGGGTGAAGCATGCTTTCGCGTGAACAAGAGTGGGTTCAGGCGTGGACATGACAAGCATCTGTGTGACGCATGTCACGACCAGTGCAAGTTGCTGAACCCGAGAGCGACGTGGTTCGCCGTTCGCGTTTTTGGGCTTTCCTGGCGGGGCTTGGGGCACGTTCAGGGTCTCTTCGGTGTTTGTTTTTGTGGCCGGGAGTGGGTTCGCTTTGGGTAACTAAATCGTCAGGGCTTCACGTTCGCACCGAAGAGCAGCAAATCTTGAGTCGCCAGACAAACCGCGCAGCCAAAAAGAGTGAATGCAAGGGTTCGGTCCGGGTGCATGCACACGTGTGTCGACAGCAATTCGTGAGTTCGCGCCTTAGTTCGCAAGGGAAAGTAACAGCAGCGTGGGGCAGTACTGCCTCCTCAAGTTGTGTAGCGGCTGAGGTTTTAGGATCATGTGGCACATTTGATTTTCGTCCGACCGAAGTCAGTTCGCAAGCTTGGTCGAAGTGTTGCGAGAGACGGGGAATTCGGAGTTTCTGCTGCCCTTGAGTCAGCAGGGCATAAAGTCGGCGAGATCGCGATCACGCTTGCGCGAAATCTTGGGGGACGTGGCGCTGGATAGACTCATGCAGTCCCGCCAGCCGGTGCGCAACGACATACGTGTCGTGCACCCTTATGCTAGGGGTTCGTTGCAACGTATCGGCCTGAGGCAGATAGGGACTTTCACTTTGACAAGTTCGCAAAGACGTCGAGGCCCATGGTGGCTAGACGGCAGATGCCACCGCTGCCAATCACGGTGGCACTCATTGACGGAATAGGGTCCTTACTGAAGGCAGGAAGATACCGGTCCGCAGCGCAGTATGTTTCGGTCGCCAAGACAAAGCACGTGGAAGTCGGCTGGGAATGGACGCAACAGCTTGGCTTGACTTATAGCCCGGGCACAGGCCATCAGGTCCATCACTCGCGGAATGGGTCCAGCCTCTGCAAAGTTGGATCTCTTTTTCGATAACATCAAGGACGATTTTGCACAGTCTTTGTTTCGCGCTTGCACCGAACTTGAGGTCCGCGTTCCGTTGCGAATGGAGGAGAGCCTGCGACCGCTGCCATTACGGCAACTTGGTTCCTCCTGAGAGGGATAGAGGTCGCGAACGTAACTGGCGCAGATGTTCGCTTCAATCGACAGGAGCTGTCCGTGACAGTTCGCCTACCGGTGAGCAAACGAGATCTGGAGGGCAAAGGCTGCGAGCGTAAGCGTTTCTGCGTATGCAGTCCTGTGCATCAGGCACAGTGCAGCGAGTCGACAGGCCCGGCGACAATGTTCGCTCCGCTGCGGAAGTGTTCGTGCCGGGGGGGCCGTCACCCATTGTGTGTCTTCCACACTTTGTTGGCACTGATGATCAAGCGCAGGATGCAAGGGTCGTACGACCCCCTTGTTCGGAAAAAGTCCGGTTCCGCCGAGTCCACGTCAATTGACGCAGCTGGCTCAGGCTTGTGCTTTCGTGCTGCAGCGGGAGACTTTGTCGGACTGGAGCCCTTCAGCGTTGGACAAGCGGTCGCAACACTGTTTTCGGAACTGTTTTCGTGTCTCCGGTTCTCAGTTATTATTCACACACGCTGAATAGTTTACCCGTTATTCAAATTTTGGGCCGCTGGGGCTCGATGTCCACAATGATAGCGTATGTTCAAGACTCATTGTGCATTCCGAGCCGGACATCTCAACAAGTTCGGTCATCGTTGGCAGGCGAATCGGCCGCTTCCTCAGTTTCTTCAGTGCAACCCAGTGCCGTGACGAACGTTGGAGTCTATCATCCCGCAGAGTCGTGGCCGAGTGCTGGCAGAGCCGGGCAACATTCGCGCGTAGTACGAGAACCAAGTTCGCTCACCAGCCGTGTGAGAATGAACAGGCTTTGCAGAGTTTCGACTGGGTTTCCTTGTGTGGCCGCTGGTTTTACGGTTCGTGCAATCACTTCAGACATGTCGAAGTTTTGCCAGGCCTCGCAAAGTGCGCTGAGTGCTTGCCAGAGGTCGCCGCAGAGCAGGTACCTGCTCGAGCGACTTCAGACAAGCCCAGGTCCCCTTCCGCCGGCCCAGGCGTGATCCTGCCGAAGTTCGAGGACCTCGCCGTCGCTTCCGGGCCCGACAAACAGGTCGTCGTGTTCTTGCTGGACAAAGGGGTCTCTAACTCTGGCGTGCTTTTCCACCTGTTTGAAGACCGGTCGAAGATCCCGACCACGTTGGCTCCTCGCCGCCTCGGTGTCAAGGTCGGCAGCGATAACTTCAAGCTTGACGACGTGGGCGCCGATGTCACGGTGCTCGAGCACATGATCGACGAGATTGCGGTCCAGCGGGCCAAGCAGATGGCCTCGGCAGCCCCAACGCCTCTCTCGGCCGCCAGCTCCGACCAGCAGAAGGCCCCGAAGCAGTTGCCCAAAGGATAATATTGGCATGTTTAAACGATTCAAGGAGTTCGAGGCTGAGCAGATTGAAGGTCGCAATCGCAGTTTCCAGTTCACCTTTTGGTCGGAGCAGAGGAGACGCTTGCGAGAATGGTGTACAAGAAGGAAACGTCACACCTTTTCAGCGCCCAGTCAAGGTGGGCGAGATCATATCGGTCCGCAGTTTCGCCCCCAGCAGACAGGCAAACCCTTGGGCCAAGTCCGGCGACCGGTTCTCCGATTCTCTTAGCTTGGACGCATCAGGCTCGCTGGTTCGCAGAGACAAGAAGATGCCCGAGCCCCAGAAGGCCCTCACAGTCATCGACGCGTTCGAATCTGTGCGCTGGGCGATGATATATATATATATATACATATATATATATATATATATATATATATATATATATTTGCCCGTTGGGGCGAAGAGTTCGTGAGGCTCGGACCGTGAGTTTGTCTGAGCGGGCTGACCGACAACTTGCATCGGCTTCTCTGCGGACTGAGGCTGTCGCCTGGCTCTCCAAATTGCGGGGACAAAAAGGAACCTAGAGGTGATCACGGGTCGTGGCACTGCGGCCGCTGGGGTCCCCACGACTTTTGAGTCGACCGGGCCAGAGCGATTCTGCAAGCTACCGACCGAAAGGGGACTAGGGGAGGCTAAGGGTGGGGGTAACGGCGGAAAAACTTCACTCCCGAGCGCACTCGTGTCAGGTGTCGCCCCTAGGCCTGGCACCTGCGGAGTTGGCACGGACTGCGGCTGCACGTGACTGAACTTGCACGCCGAAGCGAAGCCTGCTGCGAACAACCTGCATGCTGCCCTGGGCTTGGGTTAGTTTGGCGACGGGTACGGTGCCGTACTGCGAGCTTTGCCCTTTCCTCCGTTGCCGAACTCCTTGGACTTGCCCTTGCCATCCAGATCCTTGCCCTTGCCCTTAGTGTCGGGTGGCATCCATCGAGCCAAGGCGTCATGCCTCTCGGTGCTCGTGATGATCTTCTCGGCGCCCTCTTGGAACGATCCCTCGGCTCTCATGTCCATTGCGAGGTCCCAGGATGTCTTGCGATAATACTCGCGAATCTGCGGTACATTGCTCTGCTTGTCGCGGACCACGTTGATGAAGAAATCCACGAACTTGCGGATCCGCATAGGCGCAGCACCCTGGTCGCTCTCTCGTCGTTCTTCGATGGCACAGGGAGCGCACGCCAGTCGTGGGAACTGGGATCCCGAGTGCAACAAGGTGGTCCGCCAGCGACACCCGACCATAGAACTTCATGCAAGGGGACGCGCTGTCAGCAGAAGGAGCAATGTCCGCCCGGCACTTTCATCATCGTGGCGTGCGCCCCACCGTGCCCCGATTTTCACCAGATCAAAGGCAACGAAGCCAAAGGCACAAAGGGTTGCGAAGGACAAAAGTTCGTGCAATGGATCGAAGAGTGGTGGAGCCATTTCGGGGACATGTGCCCCTTCAAGTTCGGCTTGTTGCTCGAAAACGTGACGATGGCGAAGGACGCACAAACCACCCTCGATGGGCTCGTCAAC
Organism: Symbiodinium sp. CCMP2592; assembly: GCA_905221615.1. Classification (NCBI taxonomy): domain Eukaryota; class Dinophyceae; order Suessiales; family Symbiodiniaceae; genus Symbiodinium; species Symbiodinium sp. CCMP2592. Next base: position 98,059 of record CAJNDT010000532.1, read on the forward strand.
GTGAAGTCGTTCGTGCGCGACGCGGCATCGACCCACATCACACCGCCTGACCCAGGGTCAACTGTGACCCCAGCGACTCATCCCGTCGATCGCAAGATGCGTTCGTTTTCCGTGCTTGACTACCCCGGCGCCAACAGAGGACGGGAAGCCCCCTTTATACAAGAGGAAGTGCGAGGAGTCGCCCAACACGTTGAGCAGGTGGCGCCAGGACCGCACCTTGGCAGCACAGAGTGAATAAAAAGGCAAGCTTGGCCCGCCGTCTTCGTCAGTCCGCGAGTTTCTCCACGACTACCCACAAGGTTACGGCTGTTCCAAAGAGATCACGGTGCAAGCAGCTCGGAAAGTCATGGCATCTTCCGACAAGTCGGTTCCTGTTGTTCGTGATCCTGTTGCCGCTAGCCGCTAGCCGTTAGCCGCCAAGGTCGTCCCAGTCAACTCACAGGCGCTTCAGTTTCGGACAGTTCGTCCACCAGAGCCTGCACGTCCTCGACGACGCGACGACGGTTTCGCGCCAACCCACTACCTTTTGGCCCATCTTCTCTTGCTGTTGGACGGCGAACTCGAGGCACGGGTTCAAGTTGATCGGAAAGGCCCGACAGCGTCGTGGACCACTGCACGTGGCTAAACTCGCCGTCTGACGGGCCCTGAAGCTGGTGTGCCGCAGGCTCGTTGGGGTCCCACTGTTGTCCGAACCTGCGCCGCCAGCAAGCCCAAGTTCGTCGTGCAGCTCCTCGCGTTCGCATACCTGCTCCAGCTGCCGGACTTCCTTGAATGGCAGCCGCTAGTCTGCGATCTCTTTTGGGGATTCCGCCAGGAAGCTGCTGGAACTTGAGATAGGACAGTAAGTACGCGAGCCCTTGGTCGCCAGAACAGTTCAGCTCGTTCAACCTGGCCCACTCGATGAGACTGGTCGCTTCACACACGCCAAGAAGAACAGGTTCGTGGGCCCGTTCTCGTCCGAATGGCTGGTGGAGAAGGCCAAGAACCACGAGGTGTTCGCGGCCAAAACTTCTCCGGTCGTGCAGGAGAGAAGGTTCGCAGAGCGGACGATTGGCTGCACAGCGGCCACAATAGCACAGTCTGGGCCGCCAACAGCCCTCCGTACCAAGGAACGGCGACGATTGTATCCGGAGTTGTCCGCAGTCGACCGCGAGGGCGCGGACCGGAACTTTCCTGTGAGGTCGCCTTTCGAGCGCTCAACAGTTCTTCCAGAAGAGCGTGACGAGCGGGTCTGGCTACACCAGGTCCTACCTTTCCGATCCTCGGGATCGGTGTGGAGTTACATAAGGTTCGCTGACGCGGTTTGTTTCTTGTCCATCTCGTTGCTCATGTTGGCCGCCGCCCATTTTTGCAGATGGAAACTTACTTCCACAACGTCGAGGCCTGCCTTCGCGTCAGTCCAACGGTTGCATCGGATCATAGGCGCCAGAATGAAGGAATCCAAGGCAAAACTCCCCGCGAGCGGCGCGTGTCCGAAGGCACCCCGACAGCAAGGCAGCCTCAACAAACCGACTTCTTTGAGCTCTCCGCTTCGGTTCGCTTTGCAGGAGCTGGAGAAGCTTCTGCCAAAACTGAAACCGGTCCGGATCTCACTGCAGCCGCAGGGCGGCAAACCGTTGGCTGAGAGACGGAGTCCCGAGGGATGTTTTGCACGGGAGCTCCAACGGATGGGGAGCTATCTTCATGCAGGTTTGGCGCTTTCGTTCCACAGAGTGACCTCTGCAGCCACCGCTTCCGAGGGAGTTTCGCGAGACAGCAAGGGCTACAAGTGGCTCCGGAACCTCCCCCAGTCTCCAGACCCCGCTCTCTTCCCGGAGTTCGTGAAGGGTGCAGAGAAGTTGGGCGCGCAAGGAGTGGCAGAACAGCGCGCGGAGGTGGAGTGAGTCGCGCTGTTCGTACAGAACGCAGGCCGTGAGCAAGAGACCTGAAGGGACTCTTGTTCGCAGACCGAAAGACCGCACCGAGACTCTCGGGCTAGGTGAAAAAGTCCGCTTTCGAGGGTCTAAGCGAATACATTCGCTTCCCACAGACGGAGTGGTGCTTGCCTGGAAGCGATTCCGGTTCATCATTCATCTCCAGAGCGCCCCCTCATAAGCGATTACGGTTCATCATATATCCTGAACACGCCCCCTCATTTGGCGATTCCGGTTCACCATATACCATCAGCACGGATTCCGGTTCCTTATATGTCTTCAGCACGTCCCCTCATTTGGCCCTTCGCCCTCTCATGGCTTGGCTCTGGTTTGGAAGCGATTCCGGTTCATCATACATCTTAAGTGCCCCCCCTGATAAGCGATTCCGGTGGCCCTTTGGATTCATCCTATATCCTAAACACACCCCCATCATTTGGCGATTGCGGTTCAGCATATGTCCTAAACACGCCCCTTCATTTGGCGGTTCCAGTTCATTCCGGTTCTTCATATATCTACAACAATGTACAACACACACGAAACACAATGATCGCATGATGGGTGTCAAAAGGAAGCTCATTTATTTAGAAGCAGACCCCCGCACTTGCAAACACAGTTCTCACATCCAGGGTTATCACAAGACCCGGCCCATACATGCTTGCAAACTTGCACGGCTCAGCCAAAAAAGAAACTCACAGGCAGCTTGCACGGCTTAAAAGGCGTGGGGGGTGAGGGGGGAGGCGCAGCCCCGGCAATTCTCACATCCTGGGTTATCACAAGACCCATATGTGCTTGCAAATTTGCACGGCTCAGCCAAAATGGAAGTTCGTTTATTTGGAAGCAGGCATGCGCGGCTGAAAAAGCCGGTGGGTTTCCGGGGGGGGGCCGGGGGCAGCCTAGTAGTGATCGTAGTAGTCGTAGTAGTTGTAGTCGTCGTAGTAGTAGGAGTTAGTAGTACTAGCATTAGTCATAGCAATCGTAGCAGGCATAGCCGTAGTCAGTAGGCATTGCATTAGGATACTCAATGGCGCAAGTGCTTTTTTCCTTCAATAACTTCTTGCCGTGAAGAACAGCCCGTGCCCCCCACCCGCGAAGAACAACAACTCCCCCTCCCCCCTCCCCCCTCCTATCGTTCTCGTCCCACATGTTTGCTCGAGAACGACAACCCCTCCTCTTTTCGTTCTTGTCTTCCACATCCTCGAGAACAGCAACCCCACCCCCCTGTCGTTCTTGTGTTCCCCCCCCCCACCCGTGCTCGCCTGCAATGCAAGTCCCGACAACAACCCCCCTGTTGTTGTTCTTCCAAACCTCCGACAACAACAACAACCCCCCTACTTATCGGCTCGGTCTCTCTGTAACTGTTTTTGTTTGTGTCTGTCTCTGTCTGTCGCTGTCTGTCTCTGTCTGTCTGTCTCTGTTTGTGTCTCCGTCTCTGTCTCTGTCTGTCGCTGTCGGTCTCTGTCTGTCTCTGTCTGTCAGTTTGTCCCCCTCTGTCTGTCTCCTTCTGTCTCTGTTTGTCTCTGTCTGTGTCTGTCTCTGCCTGCGTTTGTCTGCGTCTGTGAGTCTTTTCGAGTCTGTGTTCGTCTGTCTGTGTCTGTCCCCGTCTGTTTGTGTCTGTCTGTTTGTCCCCTTATGTCTGTCTCCTTCTGTCTCTGTCTGTCTGTGTTTGTCTTTGTATGTCCGTGTCTGTCGGTGTCTGTCTGTCTTTGTCTGTGTGAGCCTGTCTGAGTCTGTCTGCCTGCCTGCCTGCCTGGCTGGCTGTCTGTCTGTCTGTCTGTCTGTCCGTCTCCCTGTGTCTCTGTTGACCCCCCTTTCCTTCCTTCCCTCCCTCCCCCTTCTCTCTCTCTCTCTCTCTCTCTCTCTCTCTCTCTCTCTCTCTCTCTCTCTCTCTCTCTCTCTCTCTCTCTCTCTCTCTCTCTCTCATAAAGGTGTGATTCGAGAGACCCTTTTCCTGCAGGAGGCACACAGTTCTCCAACGGTCAGGTGGACCCTCGGCGCTGTGCTCGGCCAAATTTCAGGGGCGTCAGCAGCGCAGGTGAGTCTACATGTATGGGATTGCAGCACCAACATCGCTCAACTTCCTTGTGCCAGTGCCAGTAAAAGTAAAGAGCTGGTATTGCTTGTGGCCCTTGTGGCGGGAAGTCCATTTAGGTTTCATCGGAGGGGTACGCCAGTTAGGAAGCGGCAGAAGATCTCAAAGATTTCCAAAACCAGCGCAGAGTGGTGTGAGAGACAAGCCTGGATCAACGTCCCTTGCTGTGGCTACAAGGTCGATGCCGGTGGGTTTCTCGCAGCAAGCGCGAGCTTCAGCCAACTGCTGATTACAATGCCGTTTCCGTCAGTTGTGCTTCCTAGCTCAGGCGTTTTACGGCCGTGTGCCGGGGGCCGACACCGACCGCAACGACACGGGCGTTGGCAATCGCACGATGAACGCAGGGTTTGGGACGCAATTCACCCGCGCGGAGACTCTCCAAGACTCGCACGTGAAAGTTTGCAGGTTTAAGTACCCGGGCGACAGCATCGTAATGGTTGCTGGTCAATACCGAGAGGCGCCCCGCCAGCAGATCCGACATCCTGCAAACCTTGCACCAGGTTCTGTAACATCTCAAAGCCTCAAAGTGTAGCGTCTGAACTCACTCTTCAGCGCCGCAGCTCCAAGGTCCGGCCAGTTCTAGGGCAAGCAACTGCTCCAGGCCGCAGATGCCGAAGGACCGACCCTAGGACCTAGGAAGGCTGCAAGTTCTCTTTTCCCAAGGTCGCTTCCACTGCGAGCCGGTCAAGATCTCAGATGCAGATGGACGATTCAAAGGAACATGCGTTGACCGCCGCCTTAAGTCAGCGCGTCTTGTTCTGTCCAGTACCAACCTACCTACCAGACATTACCAAACTAGCTAACCTGCCGGCCCGCCTGCCTCCCCACCTACCCGCCTACCCGCCTGCACTGGGCTACCCACCCACCCTGGATACTGTGAAGTCTTTCTATCTACCTTCCTGCCTTGTCTAATACAGTTTCTACAGACAGGGATAAATGCAGTGTGTACGCATCCATGCAAGCAGGCATGGTGCAGCCGCCCCCCACCAGGCCCCGCCCCATGGTATTCAGCATAAGAGCAGTGGTACTACCAACAGTCACATTCGGAATACCAGCATGCAAGAAGCACGTTTGTCCATAGCACCATCGCTATCATTCTCCTCTGGGGGAGGGGTGCACGAGAGCGCCAAAAAAGCGTCGACAATTACCAGCGATGATGCAGATAAGATCAGACAACCACCATCGATGCTTGCTCGGATGAGAGGCCTGGCTTGGCCCTGCGAGGGTGGGGTGCGGGGGGGGAAGGGGGACGATGTAGGAAAATACATTCACTTCAGATGCGACACATACATTGCAAACATGTCTGCTTGCCTGCCTGCCCGCTCTCGTTCTCCATGTTTGTCGCTTCTGTCTGGGTCTCTGCTCTCTATATGTGTTTTTTTTGTTTTTCTTTGTATGCTTGTCTGTCCTTTTGGTGAGAGAGCTCGCGGCCAGTCACTGTTTGGCACTGGCATTGAAAGCTGTTGGTTTGGGTCACGGACCCTTCGCACGGACCTGTGAAACGCGAGAGCTCATCTTGGGACTGCAATTTATGTCGGGGGTGTAGCCACAAAGTGATGCGAGGGGCAGAGTCCGGGGCATGACCAGACCAGGATAATGTGAGTGTGATGCTTGCCCGTTTCCTCGTGCCAGGGCCGTCACAAGACTTCAGACTCGTCATGTCACAGTACGTGTTTTGGATACAGCTGAGCGTCGGGCCTGAACTCCTTTGATATGATATGTGGGAGACAACTAGGCTGTAGAAAAGGGTGTTCATTCTGCCATGAGTGTCACCGTACAGCGAGCTGCGATTCTTGCTGGCACAAGAACCAGCTGTGGAGTACTTATACTCCCGTGCCCTCTGTGACCCAAACAAACAGCCAACAAGTGGCATCCCTCCCCTGCCGGGTGTGCATCGCACGGACACCGCCGCATGCCCAGGGTGCGCGCCAGGATGACTAAACCCACTGCAGGTGGGGGGATTGCAGATGGTTGCAGGTACACGCCGCTGTTTTGCCGTTGTGAACGCATGCTGGAGTGCAGGCTTGTAGCATGGGTGACACCAACGATGGATTGGGCACGCAATGCACCTTGGGACTGTCGATGCCCTTGGGCCCCCTAGCGTTGTAGATCGTTTTGGGAATTCACAGCTGCATCCCACCTTTCGCAATAGAAGTGCAACTTGGTGTGCGACGTGTGTGTGTACAGCTGAGCGTGTTGAGTCTGGCAAACTGAATCATTGCATGAACTGGCAATCTCTATGCATGTTATATGCAACAACGTCACCACAAGCTAGCTGCATGCATTGATAACAAGACAGCTGGCATTTACCAACAAACATTTCGAGCTAGCGGCGAGCGTTGACAATCATTTCGAGCCAGTTGAAGGGGTTGACAACATTTTTCGGGCGATGCATTGTGCCTCGCATGATCAGGCTGCGATACAGCGGTGCGAGTCATTCTTTGATTCGAAGCAGGGTGTGGCACACGGCACATTGAACGCAGGGGTGACATGGCTGAAGTGAGGTTGGACGTGTGCATCGGGGGCGGCGCCAAGCGGCCACTAGAATACCAAAGGGGAGCCGCACGTCTACGCTCACACCAAAGCCGTGCATCCTGTTCTGGTTTCATAGCAGGGCATCTCAATCAAAGCCATCACGAGTATCCAGGAGCAAACCATTCTTCTGCATGACAGCACGGCCACCCCAGCCCGCAGAATAATAATACGGAAGAGCGACCAGGCAGTCAGCTTAGTGAATTCGGACAGCAACTGACATTTCCATCGATGCATTAGTCACTTGGCTACAGCAGCTGTGGTCGAGGCCGAGTTACCTCTCGGCTTACAACTGGTCCTCAGCTCAGTGAAAAGACCAAGCACATGCCAAATCCTGTAGAGCCTCAGTGTGACTAGTGACTAATGATGTGTCAAATGCCGACATTGTTATTCTGCTTTGATCCCACTCACCAAATCCTGGAACCAGAGCTCCTCCGATTCGGACAGGACCCTTCGACAGGCACCATTTGGGGTACGCCGGCGAGCCCACCTGCTGGCATGGTGGCACTCTCTGTTTTCGGTTGCGAGGGTTTGACACTGCTGAGTGTGGATGGTCTTGGCACGGCAGGACCCCGCAGGACCATACCAACAGTTCACCGTGGTGCCACACAAAGCTGCTTTCCGCTTGCAGTATTATCAGATGATTTATTGCCTTTCCGCCCTTTCCACATTGGACATGTGCCACCTGGCACAGTCTGGAATTCTCATGGATCGACTCAGGCTTGCACAGTCGGCACTTCTTGGTGCGACATCCCCCATCTGCGCGAACTGCCAGTTGTTGCTTTCAACAGGCACGCGGACAACCCGGAAGCCTTCGAGACAACAGGCCAACAGGCACACTGTACTTGCAAACACGCATCTACGCGGTCCAGACCCACACGGCCCACCGCACGTCCCACACCCATGCTGCGCACAAGCCGAATATCTCCAACGACCTCCAGTAGTGCAAGAGAAACGATATCCCACGCCCGCACCCACAGCCAACCCAGCCCACCCACCCCACCCACCCCACCCATGCCATCCCCCAGGCACCCCTCAGATGTTCTGTCCGGCCTTTTTTGTAAGGTGATGGGCAGTGCCAGTTCAGTGATTTTCTCGTTGCATTTCTTGTATTCGGTCTTTCTAGTCGTTTTTCGTATTTGTCGCATGCTTCTGATCGTTGTTACTTTGATGAAGCTACATGGTTGATTGGGTAGGGTGTGATTGCTCTTATAAACATGTCGTGTCTTTCATTAGGCAGGCCAGGCATGGAGGACTCCTCGAGCCTCGTGCCGATTGCCTGCTGTGGTTCTGGTTGCTCTGTCAGCTGGGGCTAAGCAATGCCTTCAGAGGGTTGGTGGTAATACCTTGGAGGATTTTGCTTACTTGGTAGCAGAGCCTCGCGGGCTTTTGGATTTCAGCACCGACGATGCAATCATTGCCTCGCGTACTTGTGCATGGCAGCTCGCAAAGACACAGATGCATGTATATACGGGAGACACGTGCCTTCAATCAGCCTCGTTCTGCTCATTCCAAGCGGAGCCTTTCGTTACCACCTGCACAGCTGGCAGCGGCCAAAAGCTCGACTGCTTGCCCCTGCAGATTTCAAGCCCCGTAATTACAAGGCTGAAGTACTTGGCGGTGCTAAGCCATCGACTCCTTCGGGCCTACGTCTGCAAGCGTTAGCACATCCATGATGCCATGTTTGAGCAGTTTTTCAATGCGGGGCGGACAATACTGCGTTCGGGTTTTCGCGTTAAAAGTTGATCCTGAAGCTGCCGAGCCTTTGTTTGAGCGCGAGCTTCAGTCACACATTGACGAGCGTTTTGCTGCCACGCGCTCCTGCCTCAGACGGTGGATGCTGTGGCGCCAGAAGCACGGCAGGTGTTTTGGAGGCCCTCAGCCATTCAGGTTTCGTTCTTGCAGCCAGTCAGTGGCAACGGGCCTACAGCTGCTTCAGGCTGCTTCCATGGCTTGCAGCGGCGGCGTCATCATGTAGGTACTCCCCGCCAGTGTCGGGTGTTCTGGTCAGTCATTTCGTGAACCCTACTCCGAGGAAATGTGCCAAACAGAAAAAGCCGATGCCCGTATGTGCCCGTTCGTGTTGTGCTGGCGTTTTACAAGGCAGCTACGTCGGCAAGGCCTTCATGTGCCATGCACGTACGGCCTTAGCGGGATGGATGCCTTAGATGCAAACATCTGCAGCGATCCGAGTCCTTTCGTGTTGCGTAATTTCCTCCGTGCTACGTGCCGTCGGGGAAGGCGCAAGGTGCATGGCTCACAGCCTCCTGTTGACCGGGCCTGCCCAGCCACCCCCCCCTGTGACTTGGACTTGCACATGTCAGACCCTGGTGGACATGTCTGAGCTTGAGCGAGCCTTGGGAGCTCCGCCTCGCTTTGTGGTGCAGGATTATCAGGCTGCTAAGGGTGACCCGTTGACTTCAGCATCGAAAAGGCAGTTGCGGCCGATGGAACTTCCACGCTTTACTGAGCTCCTCCGGTCCATGCTGCTGAGTCGGGGTATAGACCGAGTGCAGGTGCAGGCTTTCACATCTTACAGTCTTAGACGATTCTTGACCACGGCAGCAGACAGCATGCGCCTCCCAGAGGCGGAGAAGCTGGCTGTTGGTAATTGGCCAACGAGAGGGCACCTCCGCCTGCACAGCACACCATGGCGCATCGATCTGCCAATGATAAGGTGTTCATGTCTGCGTCCATCAAGTTGGAGATTGTGGACCGATGGACGGGCCGCCTTTGTTGGAGTGAGTTGTGGGAGTTGTAGATTGTAGCCTTCCAAGTCTGAGCTGACGCTGAGTCGGGCAGCGATAGTGACTGTGACTTACCACCGGCTTGGTGCAAGCACCCTGCAACGGGTTCTTGCCACCTCCTACACGCGATGTCAAGAGCCATACCTGTTCATTCTGCTTATCGACTGCAAGCGCTTGGCGAGAGCCGCTGGCTCTCTTAGACTGAAGCGCAAGTGGGAGTGAAGTCATGCATAGTGCCAGATGTCGCGTGTCCTGCAAATCACCCCATTGTCTGTAGCTTTGCTTGTCCTCCTCGGCATTGTCCGTGGAACATGGGGCGTTCGCAGAGCGGTCCAAGGCCGGGTGCAGTGCAGTGCCTCCCGCCTCTGTGGGTGGACGTGCTTCGGGAGGCCGTTTTCACACACGGCGCACGCCAGCCAGCCATCCACCATACCTACCAGGGCCTCTTCGAGATCCCCCCGTGGAGGAAGGTTGTTTGCCCTTCTGATGTGGCCTGTGCAGACCGATGCGATCCGATTAGGGTCGGTCTAAGTTTCATGCCAACTTTGCATACTCATCACACGTGCTTCCGATGCCACGGAGGGCCTCAGGAGGATGAAACCGTCTCTGCTAGCCTTGCGGAGACGCGGTGATACGAAAAGCCCCTCGCCGAGGGGAGCGGGGCAAAATTTCTCAGTTGGAACTTGCAAGGGCCCTGTGCTTCGCTGCTCGCTCGCTAGAGGCCGGTGCCCGTGTCGCATCGCATGTCGCCCTCCGCGACCTCAACCTCGACGTACCCGCGAGCGAGGGACGCCGCATAGAGGTGGTCGCCAACGCCTCCCCCTATCGCTCAGGTCGCCGTGGACGCAACCGTCGTGAGCTGACCAACAACCGGGCCTCGCTCTGGCACAGGCAGTCGACCGCAAACATCGGACATACCCAGAACTGAGGCAAGCCGGCGCTGCCGGCTGGTCGTCTTCGGCATCGACGTCGGAGGACGCATCAGCGGGACCACACTCACCTTCCTGCGACTGCTCGCAAAGGCGCGGGCCCGTCAAAGAGCGCCGTGGTGTGCGGCCGGGGCACAACGAGCCATGATGCACCGCTGGACGGCGCTTGCATCGTTCGCCGAACTGCGCGCGCATGCGTGCTCGTTGCTGGAGCTGCCCATCGAGGGGCCCAGTGACCCAACCGACAGGGTGCCACCTTGCGCTACCACACTTTAGTGCTGCTACCTTCAGCAGTTCTGTGGCCAGGCCTGCTTATATCCGTGCGTAGTCATGGGAAAGCGAAAGCTTGAAGCACTGCTCCGATACATGGCCGATGCGCGCCTGCCGGAGTCCTTCACCAAGTTCTGCACGGACGACTTGAAGATGGAGAGCATCGACGAGGGGGCCTTGATCCTGCGAACGCAGCTCACATTTGTTACGTCCCTCTACTTCTGTCCAAAGACTCCGGGCCTTCGACGCGGCATGTGCAGCCGCCAGAAGGAGGAGCCCAAGCGAGACTATGGTTGTTTCGATGTTCTTCGTGTTTCCTCGTTGTGCGAGGGGCGACGCGGTCGTTCAAGTGTTCAAGTGGCATTTGACTCGGCCGGGAAAACGTACCGGCGAAGCGTACCTGCAGACGTTGTTGCTCGACCAGGGTGTCAGCGTACAAGCTGGTGTGCTTGTAATTGCTCGATTTGCTCGGCTTCCCAAAGCTACGCTTTACCGGCTCAGGTCCACCGAGTAGGTCGTCGAGTGAGCAAATGTTCATGCATTGACAAGTACATGTGGTTATATGTTCCAGTGCAGTCAAGTGCGAAATAGTCACATGACATATGTTCATGACATGAGGGCATGCGCGGACGTGCACCCCTAAGTAGCACCATGGGTCTCACCGAACCGACCAGACTTTGTGTCACCGGTTGTGCGTGCATGGCTCAGTTGCGCATCAGCGTACATCTTTTGAATTTTTGTTTAGCTACAGTCGTGGTCGAGCACTTACCTGGTACCATCTGATACCTGTTTCGCCGAGAGGGCATCGTTGCCTTGCTCACCCGGGACCGGTTGGGCTTCAATGGATATTCCGCGTCCGCCTTCTGCGTGAATGATGCAACTGACTTGGCATGGGTTGCTTTTTTTCGTGGAGCTGCATGACATCCGCGATGGGAGGACTGGGCTTGGGTCGTGAGCCACGGGCGAAATTTGCATGTGAAGATGCCTTGAGGGTAGATTTCCAGATCACCGGTGCCTGATGAAAGCCAGGACAACCCCCAGGAAGTTCGCACAAATCGTTCAAGCGCCGAGGTGCTTACCAACGCGGCGGGCGCGACATCCTGTAGCATCGGCATCAAGGCGGATCCAAGTCTCCAAGCAGACCCGTTGAAGCAACGTGCATGATGTTTGCCGTATTGAAGTCTAGGTAGCAAGATGCAAAGCAGCTGGAAGGAATGATTGTCATCAACACAATGGTACTTCAAGCGCCGTGTCATCGTTCTTTCAGTTGTGAGCAACCAGGTGTCAATAAACCATGTGCAGAACAAAAAGATCGATGAAGTACAGCAGCAACCCCATCATACATGACTTTCGCAGATACAGAAGTTTAAGGTACACGGTAGATCTAGCGGCTCAGAATTGTTGCATCGTTGTGCTATTCGTGATCGCTCATGGAGTAAGAAGTCGCCGTGGCTGTTGCCGAAGTGTTTTGAACGCCCTGCTCGGTTTTTGTCCGCTCATGCTTAGACTTTCCTTTCCAAATGGACTGAAAGCAGCTCGGGCCTCCAAGTTCCGAGGAAAATCGACCGGACGACGGGTCATCTTGCATGCAAAAACTGTCATGTTGTTTTTTATCGCATGTATTGCTAAGCTGAAGCATGCTGAAGCAAGCAGCTGAGAAGGATGGAAAGAAACCCCAAAGTGCCCATGCATAGAATGACGACTCTTAAGCAGTTTTTCCATCCTTCTCCGTAGCCGTTGACGTGCTTGAAACACAAAGCTCAAGCATGAAAGATACGAGAGGCTTGCTCATGTGTATACATAGAAAACATATGATATTAGAAATTAGAATAGTCCTTCATGAAGAAGCTCACAGAGGATCACAGAGGTAGCTGTTCAGCACAGGAAACGCTCCAGGTCTACGTCAACCTGGCCTGTGTGCAACATGTGCAGCCTTCTGCGAGTCCTGTCAGGTGGTGCAATTCAACCCACAAAGTTTCAGCATCTCGCACATCTCGCAGCTTGAGAAGAGCAAGTACATGGCGCTCCTGACTGAATTCAGGACGTATGTACAGACACATTATATATATGGTCACGCGCTCCGCGGCCCCCCCCCCCCTCCCCCCCCAAAGGTCAATGGTCCGGATATAGGGTGGGACCCCCCCTCCTTTGTGGTGTGGGGTGTGGGGTCCCTCTTCCGCCTGTGGGGTGGTTGTGGGGTTTTGGGGTTTAGGGTTTAGCTTAAGCTTTTGAGTGTTGGGTTTACGGTTACAAGGTATAACGCTTCGAGTCGACAAGGGCTTAGGGAGGACTTGCGGTGTATGTTCTGCTTTAGGCTTAGAGCCTGCAGTTAGGTGGGGTTTAGGGTTGGGTGTAGGGTTGGAAGTACAACTTAAGGTTACTCAAAACAAGGGCACGCGCTGCGTTATAGGGTTTACGGCTTGCTTGCGAAGGGCTTGCGTGTGAGCCCTGGCCGCCAGCACCATCCCACCATCCAGTGACAGCTCCAACGGCTCCGACCCCTGTCCGCACACGCCAGCCCCCCCCCCCCCCCCTAGCAGACCATACCATTGGGGGGGGGGGGGGGGGGGGCTGGGAACGCCAGACGCCTGACCATATATATATATGTGTGTGTGTGTGTGTGTGTATGTGTGGAGCGACCAATGCTCCTTGTCAACCTCAGGTGTTGGTGGACACACGTCGCAAGTGAGGGTGGATGGAGCCCCAACCAGGGTTGTGCATTCGTTGAAGCCTACCATCTTAGCTTGCTCCAATTTGAAGGGCATGCAAGAGCTGCGACAAGCTGTGATGCAGTTCGAGTTCCAGTTGTACAGTCTTTTGAAGCCTGGCACCTTGGGTACTAGTGTTTCACACTCAGGAGACAGCCGTGGTTGAGCGACTCCTTGGCAAAGCTGTTCAGTCAACTGCTGCCTTATCGAGCATCTACAGATCGCAGAGCCTTGTGGCCATCTAGGGGACATTCATCCTCGCTTCCCATCTAGCGATTCCTCTCAGCAGTTTCACCTTTGCAGGAATGATTCGCAGCTGTACTCCGCACAGAGATCAGACTGAAGATATGGCAGATAGGCAGATGGATACCTGTAGATGGGAATGTCGGTAGGAAGGAGGGGTAGGTAGAGAGAGGGCAGCAAATTCAGCACAAATACAAGCCGAAAAGAGTCATGTCCCATGCTGACAATCCCCCTCGAACTCCAACAAGCGAGTAGCGACATTCAAGAGAACCGTCAAACCTTGGTCAAAACACCTGGGCTTTGTAGCATGCTGGAAGTTTGTTGCTGCTTGACTGTATCCTGCGATGAAACTGTAGCCACCGTGGCCTCCCGGCTATGGCTCTGGTTGACCCTTCCAATCCGGGTGAGCTTCTCAGGTGTTCTCTTGATGAGATTGTTGTCTGCACGTCTGACCGAGGTGGTGGGATACTTGTTGATGCCAGTGCCATTGGACGACCCATAGGCCATAGGCAGTTTTTTCAAGAGATGCGTGCAGAAGAAAGCCGCCAGCCAAGCCGTCGCCCCTGATTTGTCTTGCTTGCGATATATTGCGGTTTCCAGGTGCCTGCTCAGTTCATGCTTTCATGCTCAAAGAAGCGATTGTTCGAGAGTTTCAGTCCGTTTTGGGAACAATTTACTTTCTAAGCTGTCTTGTCATCTTCGTGGCTGCGGAGGTCGTTTGACCTCAATCTTTGTGCTTGTTGGCACCTGCGAGGCATAGCAACTGAAGGCTGCAGCCTGCAGGAAAGCAAGGTCGGTAATCCTTCAAAAACACATCTTGAGGTAGAGCGACTTTCAAGGCTGCTGGATGCGAGCACCATCGGAGCAGCTGATGCATTTTGTGCTGCTGGGTTATCGTGAAGTTGTAGCCGATGATAGCAATAACTACGAGCAGATCTGGCATCAAGTGTCTATGGATGGCCTAACAGCGTTCACCGGCCAAGTCCTTCCACCCTTCCACCTCTCTTGCAGTTGCCGGCAGTGGAAGCTCTGTAGACTCGGGCCTCCTGAAAGCACAGCATGTTCGCTTGGTGCCGGGAACATCAATGAGAGAGAGTGGACACATCACTAAGACGCCGGCACAACTCCTGCAAACCCAAGCGCAGTGCGCTCTCAAGGTGTTTCCCTATCCCCGTACTACAGCCCTGAAGACATCTGAAGACATGCAGCAGCATGTGTTTCTAGTGCCCGGGCCCGGAGGCGACACTTCCTCTTCTGCTGTGTTCGTCAATGAGTTGCCGAAGAACTTCCAGGGTGGTCGACGCCTGAGTGAAGGTAGACTTGTTGTGAGAGGTGGTTTGGCTACTGCACCTCAGATCTGTCTCCACAGGTGACGAGGCCTTGCACTTTGCGCTTGGGCAGCTGTTTGGACAGAACGGGCCTGAGCGACCTAACGGGGCCATCAAAGCGGTCTTGCTTGTTGCACACTGTCGACAGGTATGGAAAGATCAAGAAGATCGAGTTATACATGGAAGAGGCATCCCGTGTTAAGCCAAGACCTTGAGCGGGAGGACCCCACAGCTTAGAGAGGCTGTCGGTTCCGGCGCTGTTAGTGTGAGCCACATTAAAAATCCAACAAAGAAACTTTAGAAACAGTCTATGACTTCGCACTTTCAGCTATGAGATCTTGTGACTTGCAGCGACTGCTCGACGAACCGTAGGCCGGCTGGGCCTTAGGCGCTTTTGTGGCGCAGTCCGCAACGGGAATTCACAGCTGAATGTGCCGCAGAGTTCCGGCACGGCTCCAGCTTCTACAGAGTTCGTTTCTCGTGGCTCTCCTATGTGCTCCCGCTCCCGGTGCCATTTTCTCGAATCATGTCTTTCCGTGAATCTGATTTGTTTGGCCGTATTCCCCGCATCAGGGCATCCTCGAGACGCAGAACTTCAAAGGGGAAGCGCTCGTGGTATACCACACGAGCAAATTTACTGGCACACATGATGCAGGGGTCCGGAACTTGGGCCGAGTAAACTTGCCTTTGTCTTCAGATGCCAGTGCCAGTGCCACTCGCACAGGGCACCTGAGCAGAAGCCAGAGTTGTGCGTGGGGATGGGTGGTGTTCGCACTTGTACTCAAGTCTCCGACAAGGCGATGTCATGTGATAGCAGATGAGTGCAGGCAGTTAGGCTTCTTAGCCAAGGCCATCGACGAAGATGCACATAGCTATTTCAAAGGCTATTTCTGTAGTTTGCATGGATCCGCAGAATCGGCACAAAATACATCGCCGGGGTTACAGTTTTGCGGAACTTATCTATGATGCGGAGGACACAGTTGCACAAAGTCAAGTTTTTGGTAAGTGGCATGCTTAGCCGATGAATTTCTCTGCTATCATTGAATCATGCTACTGAAACGGGTTGTTGGAAGGTGTCCAAGACCAGCGTGTGAGCGTACGACAAACATTCCCGCAGTGGGTGCGAGAGGGCCCAAAGCAACACAAGACAAACCTAGCTTGCATGTCAAGTTGCTGAATTTAGATTGTGGAAAGCAGTGGGCATGCCGTGGACCATCCGTGCTGCATGCAGCAACGCCTGCGAGTTGTTTCAAACACCTCGACATTCCACCTAGACTCTAGTCGACTAGGATGTCTCTGCAAAATAAAGTGTCCTTGAGGATCCTGTCTACGAGGCCCTCTTTGCTGTGGCCAGTGTAGTTGATGCAGCAATCGAGCCGAACCCATGGTGATGTCTGTGCAGGCTTGCAGAGACATGGACGGAAGAGTCCGAGTGCGCCGCTCCCGGTCTCAGACTGTACAGCACCATGAACTTCTACAACAAAGATGTTTGTCTCTCAGTCTTGGGCATCGGAACTGGCGGATACGGTGCGAGGCAGGGCTTTGCATACAGCCATGAATCCAGCGGTGTTTCGCCTTGTGTTTATTTAGTTTATTGCGAGGATCCCAAGGCCCAAGGCTACGGATGATGTAGAGCGACGCATGCAGGTTTCAGTGAGTTGCTCCGCTCAAGACACAACACATGAGAAGAAGCCACTATCAAGATTGTTTAGTTCGTCTCGTGCATGCATTTGCGGGTTCGGAAGGAAGTGTCAACTTTCGGCAAAGTCCAACAGGCAGAATATCAGCAGTCGAGCAGACGTTTCTGCGGCGCAGGAGCCAATAGGACCTTGGCTCTCTGTCGCCCCGTTTTCACGGCCGACAGCCCATGAGCTCGTGTGTTTTCTGTTCTCAGTTTCGATGAACTTTCTGTGTTCTGTGCCACTCCGTTCCAGATTGTATGCAGTTTCTCAGATCTCGGTGTACACCATTGCTGCAGGCAGCGGTTTGGCAGAAGGAGGGTTTCAATGTCAAGGCAGGACGTGGTCACCTTGAGACCTCGCGAGACTTTGAGCTCGCTTGGTACTTCACGTGAACTGTGTTGCAGCGGACTCTCTCTAGACAACTTGACAATCTCATGTAGTCTCGATACGTCGATTTGGCCAGGATCGTGCAAAGAAATTTCCTTGCGTTGAAATCGGAAA
>CAJNDT010000532.1:120000-187750 GCA_905221615.1 Symbiodinium sp. CCMP2592
CCAGTCGCCGGTCCGTCATTCCTTTTGAGGGAGGGATGCCTGACTCCGAGAGAGAACTTCGATTGTTTTGGACCTGCCGGCCCTGTCCTATAAGGTGCTGTCGTCCTGAAAGGCTTGGTGTCCAAGCCAGAAAACAACGGCAAAAGAGCCACCATTATTCGTGCGCAGCCTTGCTTGCCGATGCGGCGTCTTCTGAAGATGCATTCCAAAAGTGCCCCTGTGCAGTGCAAGCTCGCTGTAGGCTACGTCGATGATCAACAAAAATACCAGGCCACCGCGCTTTGCACTTCAAGCATCTACGAAGACTAGACCAGTTTGCTATGTAAATCTTGCTAAGTTTGTCTCTGTCTTTCCGCGTCTCTCTTTCTGTCGCTTTTGGTTTCTCCAGGAGTGCGTGCATTAGTTGTGGATGCTGACGATATCTATGGATCCCTTTGAGAGTGGGATCCGCGAATACTCTGGAACAATCATCATACCAGTAGCCACTTCATACAATGACACAGACGATAGCCTCACGTAGCTCGGGACGAGACTTGAATCCTGGGGAGCCCAACATGTGACACCCAGACCAGAGCTTGCAATAAAGTCACAATCCCAAACCTCAAAGTGTGGCAGTGCAACCCAGATACCTTCAGGGACGTGGGTTCGAGCTTTCTTCATAATTACCATGACAATCACGTTTCAGGCGGAAAGGCAGATGCAATAAATACCTGCAACCTGTTTGATGTGATTGCTTCCACACCTCACAGCATTGCGCACCTGCCTTGCCCACCAGTTTAACTTTGCGAGGTGAGCTTGGAGGGCCGCTTCGTAAAGCTGAAGCCAGAGAATGTCGAGGCCGCACCATGGTCGGCTGGATGAATAGGCTTAGCAAGCAACGTTGGCTGAGGTTCGGAAGCCTCGATAGTGACAGTACGAAAGAGTTTCAGTTTTTGCAGGTTGTGGAGGACGTCGCCCCAAAAAGCAAGTGGCTTACCTTTGCTGCTCTTTTTGGCAACTGCAAAAGGAACGGAAGCTCGACAGTTCTCAACTTGCAAGGAATACCGAAAGCACTTGAGGAGGACGACGATGAGGATGGTGATGAACAAGAGGTCGAAGCGACAGCGCAGGCATTGAGAATAGTGTTGTTTTGGCTTATTCGACTCGCAATGGTGGTTGCAGGCTGTGGCCAATGAGATGGCGGCTGTTGGGCTAAAGCCGGCAGATGCTGCTACGTGCTTCTGATGGCATCCAGCACAGTCAGTTGTGTTATGCTGAAGTCCTTAAATACTGGTATTGCCCCAGGCAAGAGGATTTCACCGCGTCGGCCGCCGGCATGCCATTATGAGAAGGTTTTACGTGTTGAAGCTTCTTGGGAGTGCCAGGACAGTGTGTGTTGATCCTGCCTTGCTGCCCAAGAAGGAGCAGGAGGAAGGATGATGCGCATGTCTCTGCACTGGCTGTTGGGTCATCAGTTTCAACGGGTTGCATGAAGTTTCATCAGGATGTGGAGAAGGAGAGGGGGCGGAGCAGATCACGTGAGCTAGCCACCCAGAGCGCAGGTGAAGGGGAACGATGGAATAATTGTTGCACGTTGCAAACTGAGGCGATGGCGTCAAGAGAAAGGGGATGCCATTGCAGCTCGAGTCGCAGCCAGCAAAGCAGAGGTGCTCCGGCTGCACCCTACACCATTGCACATTCGCCCATGCCAAAGCCAGGGCAAGCGATGTGGATGGGCTTCTCCGCTGCACGTGCGGGCGCTTGCATATCCAGCTGCAAGTACTTGATCCGCTCTAGACTCGCCAAGTGCACTTGTGACACTGATGTCCGTTGTCGTAGCAAGCAGGGGAATCGCCTGTGACCTATCGTGCCCGATGAGACAAGTTTTGTTTCTTTTTGGATCAGGCTTTCCAAGCATGGCGACCTGTCTTCCAGCCAGCGGTATCAGCCTGTGGAGTACAGAATTCAGTCTAGCGCGGAGAGTCGAATTTTGCTAACATCACCTTTTCCGGAGCACATTCGCTTAACCCTGGTATCCCGAAAACCCGGGTCAGTGGACCTCCTTAAGTTCAGTTGATGCTTCCTTGTGCAGAGCAGACATGCAGCGCGGTATTTTACTCGGCGCTTCCCCGCTTGATCTCATCCGAAGGCTGTTTTGGCTCTACCACACAGTTTACAGGTTTCCCGCACTTCACCGGGCCGGGTTGGTGGCTTCGAGAAGGAAGGAGTAGACCGAGACGCACGGCTCACTGCTTAGCGTCCCCAAAAAGAGAGTGTGAACTCCCGAATCTTGTGTCCTTCAGTTCGATCGGGCGTCGACGAGCCGGGTGGGTGCAGTGTGTGGGTCATGCTGAACATATCTAAACATCACTGAACATATGATCTCTGGAAGCCCACCTTGAGTGTCATGAAGATGCAATGCAACCTTGCCACAAGCTTCAGCCGGACTTGCTATATCCGATTTGCCCAGGGCATTGATGCCTTGCAGGCATGAGGCAGTGCACGTGAGAAGGTCGTCAGGGATTGCAGGTACGAGCGCAGCAGTATTCAGGAGGCATGAGTGCCTAACGCTGCAGTAGGAGCGACCGTTTGCACTATTGTCTTCGCAGCTTGCGAATGCTGGTGCTGTGTTTGGCCATTCAACTCTGCGGGAGTGCCTGGGCCTAGCGCCTAGCATTCAAAGCGAGGTTGTCTCCGGCCCGCTACCGGAAGTGTCGACCAAGGCCAAAGTTCAAGAGGCTCGTGCGGATGTGCGAAGCATCGCAGCTGCGTCTATCTTCGACTGCATGTTCGGAAGGAGCCAGAAGAGTCCAGGGAAGACCTAATGAAGATGTCTGTCGGGGGCCTAAATCAATGAGACCGCAACACCTTTCGATGCGGCTGTGACATATCCGCGGCGGGTCCCTATCAGCACCACATCATTCACATCATTGTCTGGTTGTTTGTTTGTCGGTCTGTCTGTTTGCTTGGTTAGTGCTTGGTTGTTTGTTTGTCGGCATGTGTTGACGCATGTTCATGTGTAGGTGTGTGACCCTATCAGTATCTGCGCATGTTTTTCGGTGCATTTGGATTTGTGCGTGCGTACGTGTGTTTGTGTTTGTGTTATCCTGCTGTACATGCGACTTTCTGCATTCATGATCGTTTTTCATGCATTACAAGTGTTCTTTCTCTTTTTCGATTGCTGCAGGGGGCTGGAGTGCATCACAGAAGTCTCCAGCCAACGAAGACGCTTCTGTGAGTGCAGTGAAAACGTACCTGCAGTGGTGCACCTGGGGAGACGTACTCCAGCTGGTGGCCACAACATGTGTTTTCAAAACATGCTTGTTTAAAACAGTTTTACTCTTTCGGAAAACTCTGACATGTTTCTTGCATGGCTTGCACCATGTACGTCATCTACAGAGGACAGGCGGGTCAGTGGAAGCCATTCCAGTTGTGTTCGACAAGAGCTCCCTCATGCGGGCCTTGTCGCTTTTCGGCGAAGTATGCCGGCCCACCGGGGTGCTTGTCTTAGCAGGTCTGGAAATCAGGTGGGATTGCGACACATGTTCAAGTGGAGATCACAGTGGAGATCAACAGTCATGTCCGGAAATCAGCTTCTGGAGATCAAAGTGGAAATCACAGTGGAGATCACTTATACAGAATTGTCCAGTAGTGCTTGGCCTTAGTGCAGTCTTCATTTTCGCCTGGTTCCTGTTCTTTCGTTCATTGTTTTCTTGCGTCCATCTGTAGTTGTTTCACTTTCTCCGTCACCTCATCGGGCCTGTCTCTTCATCGTCTCCCTGTTCGCTGTCATCTTTTCACCTGCCGAACGGCGACAGGTGCGAAGATCATATTTGAGACCAGTCAGGAACGCTGGTCGCTGATATTATTTGAGGCCTTAGTGCCCGGACGGCGACAGATGCGAAGATCATGTTTGGGACCAGTCAGGAACGCTGGTCGCTGGCAGTCTTCATTTTCGCCGGGTTCTTCTTCTTTCGTTCATTGTTTTCTTGCGTCCATCTGTAGTTGTTTCACTTTCTCCGTCACCTCATCGGGCCTGTCTCTTCAACGTCTCCCTGTTCGCTGTCATCTTTTCACCTGGCGGACGGCGACAGATGCGAAGATCATATTTGAGACCAGTCAGGGACGTTGGTCGCTGGTATTATTTGAGGCCTTGGTGCACGGACGGCGACTGATGCGAAGATCATGTTTGGGACCAGTCAGGAACGCTGGTCGCTGGTGTTATTTGAGGCCTTAGTGCAGTCTTCATTTTCGCCGGGTTCTTCTTCTTTCGTTCATTGTTTTCTTGCGTCCATCTGTAGTTGTTTCACTTTCTCCGTCACCTCATCGGGCCTGTCTCTTCAACGTCTCCCTGTTCGCTGTCATCTTTTCACCTGATGGACGGCGACAGATGCGAAGATCATATTTGAGACCAGTCAGGGACGCTGGTCGCTGGTATTATTTGAGGCCTTGGTGCACGGACGGCGACTGATGCGAAGATCATGTTTGAGACGAGTCAAGAATGCTGGTCGCTGGTATTATTATTTGAGGCCTTCGTGCAGTCTTCATTTTCGCCTGGTTCTTCTTCTTTCGGTCATTGTCTTCTTGCGTCCATCTGTAGTTGTTTCACTTTCTCCGTCACCTCATCGGGCCTGTCTCTACAACGTCTCCCTGTTCGCTGTCATCTATTCACGTGACGGACGGCGACAGATGCGAAGACAATGTTTGAGACCAGTCGAGAACGCTGGTCGCTGGTGTTGTTTGAGGCCTTGGTGCACGGACGGCGACAGATGAGACCAGTCAGGAACGCTGGTCGTTGGCATTATTTGAGGCCTTAGTGCAGTCTTCATTTTCGCCTGATTCTTCTTCTTTCGTTCATTGTTTTCTTGCGTCCATCTGTAGTTGTTTCACTTTTTCCGTCACCTCATCGGGCCTGTCTCTTCAACGTCTCCCTGTTCGCTGTCATCTATTCACGTGACGGACGGTGACAGATGCGAAGATCATATTTGAGACCAGTCAGGAACGCTGGTCGCTGGTATTACTTGAGGCTTTAGTGCACGGACGGCGACAGATGCGAAGATCATATTTGAGACTAGTCGCTGGTATTATTTGCAGGTGCCGATCATCACGCAAACTTCAGTTAGAGTGATGCCCGAACATTGTCATCGGTATCGCGTCTTCGCCCTTTCGTTCGTGCTGACCTCCAGGCTGTAAAGTTGTGAGTGTGGCTTGAGACATAGACGCGACCGTGGTACAAATGCAGTGTATTACCATGTGTTCTGAAGAGCATCGTGTGAGTGCTTTGATCTTTGATTGCAACAGTCACGCCCGGACCTTAACGGCGGGCGTTGTTTGTGTTATCCTGCTGTACATGCGACTTTCTGCATTCATGATCGTTTTTCATGCATTACAAGTTTTCTTTCTCTTTTTCGATTGCTGCAGGGGGCTGGAGTGCATCACAGAAGTCTCCAGCCAACGAAGACGCTTCTGTGAGTGCAGTGAAAACGTACCTGCAGTGGTGCACCTGGGGAGAAGTACTCCAGCTGGTGGCCACAACATGTGTTTTCAAAACATGCTTGTTTAAAACAGTTTTACTCTTTCGGAAAACTCTGACATGTTTCTTGCATGGCTTGCACCATGTACGTCATCTACAGAGGACAGGCGGGTCAGTCCAAGCCATTCCAGTTGTGTGTGCGTGCGCACGCGTGGAGCTCCTGTTTGAAAGGATGTCGTGTTTGTCTGAGTCTGAGGATGGTTTAAATAGAAAAGTTTTAGATTGCATCTGGGACCTGCGTAACTGCGTAATGAAACGCTGTATGCAGCAGGGGGATCGAAACATCAGATTCCAGACCTCGCCCAGCAAAGCTACGGAATCTAATGGAAGCACGCTGATTATCCTTACGTGCTTGACAAATTTGCGACCTCACAGCGCCTTGACGGTGCACGGTCGAATCAAGTTGAATCAATCGCTAAGGGGTAACAACGTGCGAGTGCCACCACAGAGCTCCACCCATTTTCGATTTGCGTCGTGGCCTGCCATAGGCGCGGCCACGATCTGCAAGCAAGGCAGGCGCTGGATACTTTCGGCGAGATGGGGTACACATGCCGACAGTGCCGGCCCGGCACAGCAGTGCATTCGGCCTAGCAAAAAGCCGTGCGGGTGAAGCCAGACAGAAAGAGAGAGAGAGAGAGAGAGAGAGAGAGAGAGAGATTTCGTGATCGGGGACCAAACAGTGCCCGCAGCTGCTCCCGACTCCGTCATGCCTGTGCTCGGCTCCCCGCTGACATTCATTAATCAACCGGGGGCACTAGTCTGCGAGATGCAGCATAGAGCGCGCCGGAGCTACCACGCAAACAAAAAGATCCTTACATGTAAGGAAGCGCGGTTAGACGACCGGCTCCGGTCGTCCATTACCCTGATCCGGAGCGCGGCGTTGTGGGCCTGCGAAACTTGGCCAATATCTGACTACATCCTCAAAGCTGCGAATAGCATCCAATATCATTATGTCAGAGAAATTATTGGCCGCAAGCGAGGCCCGCAGGAAGAATGGCTTTCGTGGCATCAAAGAACGCTGAGGGAAGCCCGCATGGAAGTCTATCGTAATAAATGCTGCGGGGGCCGCTGGAGTTCTTTCATCCTCCGGGTACGATGGCAACTTCTTGGGCACGTCGCCCGCCACCCGAGCCCCACGAGGGATATCCTCGAGTGGCGCAACCAGCGATGGTGGCGAGCACAGCAACGCCTTCACCCGACTGTCGGGGCCAGGCACCCGCACCAGTTCAATTCCCAGTTGGATGATGAACGCAAGGTCATTAAGACCGCGGGGACCGACTGGATGCAGCAGGCCCAAGACAGGGAACACTGGCAACGCATGCTGGACACGTTTGTAGAGCAACAAGATGTTGAATGGGCGACGGGGAAGCAAGCCAAACTTCAGAATATCAGGCAAGCCAAGCCACCGGCTGCCAAAAGGAAAGCACGAGTATCGCGGGGACAACCCCCGTCTGCCGCACTCCTGGCAATCACCGGGGGCATGTGCCCGTGAAGAGCCGAGCAGAAGAAGGGGCAGCAGGAGACCTGCCAAGAATGCCAACTAGCCTCACTTTATATATACTCCCCCTCTCGTCTCCGCTTCCTACTCCCTCTCTCCGATACAAATATGCACACAGTCGACAGACCTGCGCAGCAACACGGGGACTTGACCGCTGGTGCAAAGCCGTTTGCATGCACAGCAGCGCTCAGCCTCGAAGTTGCAAAGAGAACGCTCTCAGCAGTGAACATGCCAGCCGCGTACCGCCTCATGCCATGGGCGGCCGCAGCGGGGTTTTTACTGGCCCTGGCTACGACAAGGCTCGGGGACCCCAACGCACAGCCCGCAAGGTTGCCGGGGGAGCCGCAAGGGACAGGTCAGCCGTGGCAGGACCAGGCAAGTTCGGGGGCACCAGAGTGGGGCTCGACTACGACGACCTCTACCACGGAGCCCTGGAGCCCGCAGACAGCACGACCCTCCGGAAGTACGCCGGCGCCGCCGACTGACGAAGACCCGAGCACTACCCCGAGGCCCTCCTCGAGAACCGGATCCGCCAGAACCGGAAGCTTCGCGAGCTCGACCGCTACGGATGGGGCACCGCCTACCTCGTCACCTACCACGGAGACCGGGACCCCACCAGGTACACGATCCTCCGGGAGCACGCCCTCAGCGGTGGGAAGGGAAAGCCTGGCACTCTCAGAGCACACCCCTGACCTGGATACCGTGGAGACAGCCGGTCCAACGACCATTGGTGGAGAGGAAGCATCTACAACGGCCCGGGAGCCCGCCTATGGCACGTTCGCCCACGACCGAACCCGCCGACGAGGGCATCAGCGCTAGTACGAGGACCCCCTCGAGCACCCGATCAGCCGCAAGTACCAGGAGCTTCGCGAGCCCTACCTCTGCAGGAGAAGGAGCAAGCTCATCTCCCGTTACGGATGCTAACGGAGAGAGCGACCCAGAACACTGGGGACCCATCCTGTGGGAAGTGGCCTCGACGACCTCTACCTCAACGGCAGCTTCGTACCCACATCCAAGCCGACGCAGGCAAATGCCGGAGAACCCCCAACGCCGCAGCTTGTCGGACTGGACCCTTGGCCGACCCAGGTTTGCCCCGCCCTACGATCCCACCACGGATCCCTGGGACACGCCATGGCCCCCTCAGACACACGAGCAGCCCGGCACAGACAACACCCACGAGGAACGTCCCCCTCCCGACGACTCGGACCGCACAGCAACGCCAGCAGCACACTCCCAGCAAGCACAGGCACAAGCAGCAGCACCAGCAGGCCAACCACTCGAGTCAGACGACGAGGAGCTCCCACTCGCCCCCCCCGAGGAGGACGAGGCACCAGCCACACAAGCAGCCATCTGGGCCAGTCTCACAGCCGACCCTGGCCAGCACCACGACAGGTACGACCACCAACTCGAAGCTTACCTCCACAGCCACCGGCCACCGCCACCACACGAACCGGCGTCCTCCTCTACGGACCCTGCCCCCGCCTCCATGGGCAGAGCGACCCAGAAGTCACCTCCCATCATGCCCCCCGCGCTGGAGCCGGCAACATACAAGGCGCCACCTCTTAGCCCGCATCAGCAGACCCCTCCGACCAGTTCCAGGCCCCCGCTAAAGAGCCACCCCAGCGGCCAGCCGGACAGCAACCCAGCCAAGGCAAGCATGCCACCAAGACCCCTGCCACGAAACAACCACCGGCTACACCCCACCAGCAAGCTGCTAGCCACACTCCACTGGCCCAGACCGTCGACCCACCAACGGAGGACCTATGGTCGCAGCTGCGAGCCACCCTGAACCAACTGGATGGCGACCCAGTCCTGTCTACGGGCGCCATCAGCTCCACAGACGTGTCCGCCCCACCCACGGTGACACCGGACTTACCACCACCACGGCAACAGCCGGAACCACCACAACCACCACAGCAGGAGGCAGAAGCACAAGACGAACATGAAGAGCCAGCAGAAGAGGCAGATGACCAGGATCCCCCTCTGCAGCCGGGGGCCCAGCAAGCAGACCCGAACAACCCACCCAGGCGGCCCCCAGCCACGAGGCCGGCCCATCGCAGAATGGCTCACAATGGGACCATGTCTGCCCGTACCCGCCTTCCGAACCAACCCCTCCAGAATGCGGCCCAGCCACCCCCATCGCAGCTGCCCCCCCAACAAACCAGGCCGCATGGGCCAGTCATCACCGATGTAAGCAGCAGAGCCCGCCGCTCCGTGGCAATTACCGCCGCAGCAGACGCCACAGCAACAACCACCACTTCCACCGCAACCACCACGCGAATCACCGCCAACACAGCGGCACCCACAGCAACCGCCACCACAACAGCAGTCACCGCCTCCTCAAACACCACACGAGCCACCACCAACGCAGCCGCGCCCGCAACAGCAGTCAATCGGGCAGCCAGCCGAGGCCCAACGAGGACGGAGCCCCCCACCACAGCCAACGACGATGAGACCAGGACGCCACCACAACAGCTTCCTGCCAGAGGGGACCGACCAAGCAAAGCCAGGGCAGCCGCAGCCCAGCATGGCGTCGTCCAAGGAGCGACCGAAGGACCCGCCACCACAGGGCAGTCCGCCGAGTCCCCAACAACGGCAGGGACCCATCCACCCCACACCCAACCACAGCCGATTCCAACGATCCAGACCACGAGCCACGGGGCCCACTAACACGCCCCCAGAAACTGCTGCAGCCAGCTCCAAACCCACACAGACCCCGAGGGGACCCCGCAAGCTCCAACGGGCAGAGCGGAGAAGCACAACAGGTGGCCCGAAGGGCGCGGAGAACAGAGGACCCGCAACAAAGAACACAAATCGGCTGTACAGGCCGCTTTTCAGCAAAGGGGATGGGTGAAACCAGAGCACCTTACGTGGAAAGAGGCAGAAAAGTGGCTGTATCCGCCTGGCCAGCGGTCCCAAACCAGGCCACAGGAGGAAGAAACCAACTGGGCAGACCTGCTCAACCGCCACCTCCTGCCCATCGGAGCCCTGCCCCAGCAAGGAGGGACCCACCCAGCAGGGCAAGCCACCAGCAGCGAACGGACCCCCACGGCGACACCACAGAGCGCCACCCAAAACCCCCTGCTGGACCCCACCCAACACCCGAGCCCGGCCAATACCGACACCACTGCAGCAGCTACTCTCCAGGACACCTCGCAACCACACGAACCACCGCCCGCATCCACAGCCACCGCAGCGGGAGCGACACAAGACTACGACTACAACATGCCCCCACACCACAGCGAGGACCCTCGAAGCAAGCAAGGCACAGCAGCCCGGGCGGACGCGGAAGCCAGGGGACTTGCGGAGCCTACCCTTCCCCATACAGCAAGTACACAGGCCACTGGCCACAACCCAAGGCCCCGCCGGCAGCAAGCGGCCGCGAACCGCACACAACCGGGGGACCCCCGACGACCCAGGCAGTACCGCCAGCGCCTCCACCTCAGACCCCACAAGGCGCTTGTGACGTGGCTGGAGAATGGCACCCTCCCACCCTCCCCCCAACGTTCCCACTGAGACGAAACAATCACTTGGTGTGCCTCTATCGGGGAAACGGGCGCTGGGATATGCGGGTCATACTGACCTCTCCAGGGGGCCGCCCCTTTGTAGCGCAAGGGACATATCCACAAGTCCTTCTCGATCCAACCAACACTGCTGGCCACGACCTCTTCCTGCCCTAGGGTGTGTCCATGCTTGCAACCCCGCTCGGGGACTATGCAAGCTGTGCCCACCAGAAGTGGGACCTGACGACATCCCTGCTACCAAGGGCCTGGCTCATCGAAGTAGACGAGGGGCCGGCGCGTATACCAGGCCTGGAGCAACCCCTACCAGACAGCATCGACATACGACGAGGAGACAGTTTCCTCATAGTATGGGATCAGGACGACTGGACCCTGGTTGAGAGAACTGCAGGGGACCTCTCCTTCCGGGGTGTCCTTCAAATTCCTACCCCCATGGAAGTGCCCGCCGAGCTCCAGAGGAACCCACGGGGCTCCCTACATGCCCCAGGCGTGCCCAAAGCCAGACCCCCACTTCCACCCACTGCACCCACCAATGGCACCACCGACAGCGGGGATGACACAGAACGGAGCTGGCCCAGCAGCGATGGGAGTGAAAGCGGGGGACCCCCGGCAGAGGACGACAGAACGGAGCTCCTGCAAGCACCAGCAACCCCAACACCGCGGCACCCAGCAGGGACCCCACCACAGCCCTGGCACCACGAGCAACCACAACCACAACCACCACAGTACCACAACCACCACAACCACCGCGCAAACCCTAGACCAGGCAGCAATGGTCCACACCTCGACCAAGACACAGACACTACGGCTCACCCGGAACGGGGACCACAGCAGCCACCCAAGCGCAACCGGCTGCCATCACGCACCCAGCAGCTGACTCACCACCACCTGGCAGCAGCTTTTGTGCAGACCAACCTACAGCTCCAGAGCAACGCCTCACCTGGGCCCCAGCAGACCGCAGAGAATACCCAGGAGCAACCACAACCACAACCGCCACAGTACCACAACATCCGTCACCTGCGCGATCTATTCCTACCCTTGGATCCAGCAACAGCTGCCGCAGGCTCCAGTCGACCCGAGCACCGGGGGCTTAGGAACAACCCGAACTGCAGTATGTCACCTGCTGCACATCCACCACCTAGGGGACCCGCCTGGCTCCTACCAAGTGAAGAAACGCAGGAAGAGATGATGCGTGCCATCTTAGCCGTCGAGGCTGCAGCAGCGGAACCCAACCACCCGCCCGCCACCCACCCCCAACCTACACCAACACAAGCAGACAGTGGAGAGACAACACAACCTGCCAGTGAACACCACTTCCCCACCGCCACTAACGACATCGGCACGCACAGCGATACAGCAGCAGCCAGCACCTCTGCCCACAAACACACGGGGACCAAAGGAGGAACAACGGTGCCTCTGCACGCAACGGCAACCTCCCCCAACCAACCCCTCCTATCGCGACCGCCGCATGATGCGGGCGACAGCACGCCCACCAATGAGCAGCCGGCACACAAAAAGCCAAGGCTCACCCGAGGGGACCCAAGAGAGCCCGCAGCAGCAGCAGTAAGCATGGGCACCGACGCCGCTCCTTACATGATCTTGCGTGCACAGCAGCTTCTACAGCAACTGCTACCAACCCTGATCGGGGACCAGGTCCCACTGGGTTCAGAGGCACTTCAACTCCTACAACAGTGGACCACGGCGTTGTGGCAGGAGCCTATCCAACTGGTGCCGGAGGAGGCCGAGACCATTCTATGGGACCCACCTCCAGCAGCCAGCGGCCCCATCCCGGACGAGGCACTGTGCAGACCTGCGGGGGGCATCTCGGGACCATCCCGTGAGCTGCACGGGGACGAACGAAGGCGGTCCATGACGACCCTCAGACAAGAAGCCTTCGAAGGGTGGAACGTGAACGATGTCCCCAGCACAGACACCGAAGACGAAGCGTGGGGCATGCAGCGACGCCGCCGCACGATGACGGGGATTTCGCCTTCGCCGCCCTCGGCACGATTCCGGCGAAGCTCCCACCACCAAGAGCGCGTGAGCGGGGACCATGAGGTGAACCCAGAAACCATGGGGACACACCGTAGACGGAGGATGCACGCAGCCTTCGACCCGCACTAAAAGCGGGCACGTCCCAGGGCCAGGTCAATGTTCAAACCTTTCAAGAGTGGTTTGCAGTCATGGTGTTTTTTATTTGAAACCTGCGCCCAAAGGGGACCTACGACTAGTTCTACGAACACATCCACCAGCAACCACCTCCGGGGCTCCGGGACAGAAAATGATGTTCCCCTACTGTGTTTTACCTCGCCCCTTGTGATTCCTGACCCCTACTGCTCCGGAGCCTCGCCACAGCGCCACCATCTCCAACAGTGCGGGGACCCAGTGTGTGAAACAAACCCCCTAGAGTGTTGCCCGTGTTTCCCCTTACGCTGCTTCCCTACGGGACCCGCACTGTCACAAACAACATAAGATCCACCAAACCAGCACCACACTGACTGAGAGAGTTTAAACCGTGTCCCGAGCTCAAGGCGTTCTACACTGCAGCACTAGGGCACTAGCTGTAGTTGCTGTGATGGTTTCGATACCTGCTTGACTGTTAACTCGGGGACACAAACAGACACACCGTAGAAAACCTACGGATACCCAGCACGCGAGCTTGGCCAGGCGGGGGCTACATGATTTGCATTAAGTAGTGCCGAGTTGGGGATCCCCTGGCCAAACTGCGTCACCAAGTCTCACTCAAGACACGAACAGTGGCGTAGCGCTCGCGCGCAGGGGGTGTAGGGGCCTTCCCTACCCTCCACACGCTTCGCAAGCAAGCAAGCAAGAGAGAGAGAGAGAGAGAGAGAGAGAGAGAGAGAGAGAGAGAGCGAGAGGAGATTGGCCGACGCTGCCGTGATCCCCAAGCCGGAAAAAGAGAGAGCGAGAGATCGAGAGAGAGAGAGAGAGAGAGAGAGAGAGAGAGAGAGAGAGAGAGAGAGAGAGAGGGGGTGCGCGTGCGCACGAGGGTCACAGCCTGGACGCTGCTGTGCCCTCAAGCCCGGTAGAGAGAGAGAGAGAGAGAGAGAGAGAGAGAGAGAGAGAGAGAGAGAGAGAGAGAGAGAGAGAGAGAGAGAGGTGGGCAGTCCAGCACTGAGCGGCAGTGAGTGTAAGGCAAAATTTTCCAACCAAGATGTGGGGGAACCCGCCGGCACCAGTGTCCTGTGTTTGTTGCTTCGCAAAAAGGGCGGGGGAACAACACCATTGAGCTTGCAAGGCTAAGCCTAATTAAAGACGTGCCGCCGGAGCCATCCAACCTATTGCCAACCTGGGGCCATACGCCCCCTTTGTGCACTTACTGCATAACACGGCACTGAGATAAAGTACCGCCGTCAATTCAGCTCTTGAATAGGAACTTTGTTTGGGATTTCACACCTTTGGGGGAGCCACCTGACTTATGTATTTTTGTTGACGCATTGCTTGGTCCTCAGAGTGTTTGCACTTTACAGGGGGCTGCCGCCGAATGCTAGAACAACTGCTAGAACGAAGTGGGGAGAAATTGCCTGGTGAGGGACTAAGGAACTAGCCATAGTGGGCGCGGTGACGAGGCCGGGATGCGGGCTAGTGTTCGGGGTTTGGGTGGGTCCATGCCAGGCAATCTCCACAGGCCACACCGACCATGGGGGAAAAGCCCCCGAACATTTTGACCCCAATGCCCCCTCTTCCACAACCGCGGAAACTTAACCCCGGAGAAGCGAAGCGAAGCTGGGCATCGGACGAACTTGAACGCTTGGTGCGCGCTTGCGCGCAGGGGGCTCCGCTCCCCTTGTCCGTGTGCAAGCGAGAGAGAGAGAGAGAGAGAGAGAGAGAGAGAGAGAGAGAGAGAGAGAGAGAGAGAGAGAGAGAGAGAGAGAGAGAGAGAGAGAGAGAGAGAGAGAGAGAGAGAGAGAGAGAGAGAGAGAGAGAGAGAGAGAGAGAGAGAGACAGTTTGGCTCAAGCCGTGAGTGGTTCAAGGCAGAGTAGCCATTTTGGCTCAAGCCGTGGGTGGTTCAAGGCTGAGCCCAGAAAGTCAGGAAAGCCTCCAGGGGAGAGAACGTGACTGACTCCCAGCATCGTGACCTCGCCAGCTCGCTTACCTCCTTGCAAAACTACGCGTCTGCATCGCGGGCGCTCGGGACAGCGACATAGGTGGGGACAAAGCAGCGGGTGATCCTTGCGTTGTTCTTTCGGGTTTTTGCGACTGCCTCCACGAGCGGGGGATCGGCGAGCCTACAGGACCCCATCATCTACCGGCCGATCAGCCGCAACATCACCGCTGGGCGGGGGACTTCCCGGTACCTGTCCGTGATACTTCAGCGACGACACTGAGAATAAAATCGTCCACTATGGCGGGGAAGCAGCAGCAAGCCGCAGAACGCATGGAAGAGGATGCACAGGCAGAAGAAGACCAAGACGGGTCCCCACAAAAACGGGGGAGAATGCAAGAGCAACCGCTCACCCTGTCCATGCTCAAGGAAGTGCTTGCGGCGGAACGACAAGCAGACCGACATCACCTTGCAGAGAACTTAGAGCGGATGCAGGGGGACTTCCGTGACATGAGGAGCCGTGTGGACAGCGTGGAGAAGGGCGTTACAATACAAATGGAAAGAACCATGGGGATGCTCACCAAGATTACCGACAATTACGATGAGCAAGCAGAAGCCATTGGGCGTGTGCAGGATGAGCAGAAGGCCATCCAACAACGTCTCGAGCACTTGGAGCAGAGGCCTCAAGCATCTACAGCAGGGAGCACAGCGGACACTGAGGGGGGGAGCAAGCAACCAGCACTCATACTGGGGGGATGGCATCCAGATCAGGCAGCCGAGGAGACACTACAAGCAGCCAGAGACCTACTGCGAAGACTCGACGTACCGCTCGACGTGGGGGACATGTGGGGATATGATGCTATTATCCCAATCAAGCAGAGGGGAGCGGAGACAGAAGAAGAACGTCGAGGTCCATTACAACAAGCCATCCAACGAGTACGCAACGCAAATGTGACAACCGGGAAAGACGCACAAGGGGGGATGAAGAAGCTCTGGATCGCACTCTCCCAAACTTAAGTCCTGAACGCCGTCGCAGAGCCAAACTAGCCGGAAAAGTCAAACGCGTGATCCTGGAGATGGGCGGCAACAAGGGGGACATGGAAGTCGAGTTTGCCACCGGCACAGTTTGGATGGACACGCTCAAAGTTTGCAGCGCAACAGCGGAGAAGCCCAGGGGAGCTGAGGTGGCGGGGGCGGGATGGATCGACCTGGCTACATTGGCGAAGGCTATGAGAAAGACGAAGCAGGAGGTGGAAACAGCCTGGGAGCCCCGCAAAGCGGAACTCCTGTGAGCCAAGGACCAGCTGAACGGCAAGTTTCACCGTACAGAACGGGGGGATACTCCTCAACAACTCAGGGTGGCCTCATGGAATGTGGGGGGGCTCACGGCAGAAAAGTTGCTGGAGCTCTCCCACCACTTCGTGGGAGACGCGAACCTTGAAGCGATACAAGTTCTTCTTTTGCAAGAAGTCGTCACAGAAGTGGGGACATGGTTTCACGAACACACTGGTTGGGTTATTGCATTCGGCAAGAACGAGGGAGACTGGAGGGGGACAGGAATAGCATACAAAGCAACCCACTTCAAAAGCAGCAACACTTGCCTGCTGGCAGTAGGCATCGCAACCACACTTACCAACCACACCGGAACAAGAGGGATCCGTTTCCTGGCAGGACACATTCCGCACCATGCCACCATCCCACAAACACAAACATACATGGGGGGATGGAGCCACACACTGTGCAAGGCAAGGGTGGTGGTAGGCTTTGACGCGAACGAGACCTTTACCGGGGAAGGTTGGAGGTCGCATACAGGACGAGGGGAAGCCATCCTCTCCGAACTCCACCACACAACCCCTTGGCATGCCACCGCAAGACCTCCAAACACCTACCTACCATCCATACAACCCAACACAAAGAACAAGACGCCTTGACTATATGGTTACCAGGGGGTGCACAGCACGCAAGGGGGAGTCCAACAAGGCAGCCGCCACCTAGCAAGATCGGACCATGACCTGATATGGGTGGATGTACAACGAGGAGCCACGCCAAAGAAACCGAAGCCTACCTGGGGGGCCAGAAGGTACATTCAGCGAGCCGACCCAGAAGGAGCAACAGCTGTCATGCCCACGCAGACGGACACCCACTTGGCGATGTCAAAGATAGCGCAGCAGATAACAGTCCCAGGTCGGCACACCAACAAATACCAAGAAAGCGCAGCGCTCAAGCACCTGAGAAGACAAGCAAGGGGGGCGCCACCACACCAAGCGCGAGAAGCATGGAAGCAGGTGACCAAAGCGAGGCAAAACGAAGCAAGAGCATGGCGCAAAAAGTTGGTGGACCAAGCTAGCACAGCCAACTGGGAAGGCCTTGACATACCTGTGCAAGAAGACACCGTGGACGCCCTTCACCAAAGGGGAACTCCAGCTGGCTCCTCAGCGGTGTAACAGTGCTGCTCCCAAAAACCACGGGGGACCCAGCATTAGCATCGTGGGGGGGATACACGCCCTATCACGTTGAGCTCTTCCATTTTGAAATGGTTCTCACAACTCCTGCCTCTACGCGGTGGAGGGAGAATACAGGAGGGAGCGCCACTCCAGTTGGGGGGCACAGGCAAGCAAGCACCGGAGCTCTTGGTGGTGCTCCGACGCGTGGTACGCCATGCAAAAGACTGGGGGATCCCAACCTGGATTGTCAAATTGGACGTACGAAAGGCGCTTGGCAGTACCGCCAAGAAAGTATGGGGGATGTGGTTGCTGAAGAAGTGGGGGGCTTGAAACGAGGCGGGGGGAACAAGCCCAACGGCATGCCATGGGAGGCCAGAGCGTGGCTAAGTCTTCTTGAAGCTCGGGAAGTACGAATCTCCATGGGGGACGTTTTGACTGAGATACCACAAACCAATGGGGTTTGACAAGGCAGCCCTGACAGTCCGGCGCTCTTTGGCAGAGTGGTCGCAGACAACCTCCAAGCAGCACTGCAAGCAACACAGCACCTATTGCCGCCAGCACAGGGCCACCGCCCCCACAATCCGGGGGGTCCTTTATGGATGACACCTACCTCTGGAGTCATGACCCAGCCGCCAGCCCATTTGCAAAAGTCGCTAGCAGAGCTAGAGTCCCGATTGCGGAGACACGGCCTCACCATAAACCCGGGGAAAACAGCAATCATCTACAGCCACAGAACGGGGGGAGGCAGTTTCCGCATTGGCGGGGAACAGGTCGCCTGTAAACCCTTCGGAGAGGTTATCACTGCTCTTGGCTCACCCATCACATTTGGTGAGGAGGTTGCGGCAACAGTCTCCGAGATGCAGCACAGGGGGAGACGCGCATTCCACAAGCACGCAAAACTGCTGTGTGCGCCCACCTCGCTGGAAGGTCGCATCAAACTGCAACAAACACTAGTGGGGAGTGGGGGGGGAGCATTGTGGGGATGCGAGTCTTGGTACATTACAGACTCAATTCTCAAAGCAGCTAACAGCGTGCAATTGGCACAACTACGCCAGATGATGCATCCAGGCAGACGACCAGGCGAAGCGTGGGAAGACTGGAACATAAGAACGCTCAGAGGGGCGCGCGTTGCCCTTCACAAATCAAAAACAACGCGATGGAGCAGCTATATCCTCCAGCGAGTGTGGGACATCTACGGGCACATGTCCCGAGCCGAGCTGGGAGGACGGCCGATGTTGAGCTGGAAAAACCTGGCGTGGTGGGGAGAGGAAGTTCGCAAACCCAGGAAGGAAAGACAACACTGGCACAAAGGACAATTCAACCCCAACATGGACCCGGAAAGGCAGATCGTCAAGTTGGTGGGAGAACAGTGGCACAGCACAGCCAACAACCACAAAGTCTGGGCAGCATTGGAAGGGGAGTTTGTTGCCAAGTTTGATGTCCCATGGGCAACAGGCAAGCAAAGCAGCATCACCAACCTCACGCCTAACACAACAGGGGGGGAGAGGAGGCACACTCAGCCAGCCGCCTTGCTCACAACACCAACAACCACATGAAGCCACCCTGCGACACAGACTTTGCAGTCAGAGAATACACCACTACCACCGGGGGGGACGCGGTTGCGACTAGCGAATGAAACACAGTGTTGATAGCATGGCGCAACAAGCAGAACCCGAGAGAGACAGGGGAGAGCAGAATTTATGAAGGGGATATGATGCAGACCGTTTGCCAGCACCATGTCGTTCGCTTTCTTTCTGAGCAGGGCATGCAGATCACGTTGCACCGCCTTGCACAGTCTACCTGCCTGCAGCAGTGTTTGGCCAGCCAGGAAGCAGAGGTTGGCACAAGCAACTACGTAAAGGACGCTCCGAAGCCTTCCTCCGCGCAGGGGGAACAACAGCAGCTGCAGAAGAAAACCGAGAGCGGCCACAAAGCCGTGGCATCGGGGAGCTCAGCGGCGCCAGCCCCTGATGATGCCACAGATGGCGCGGACGAGGGCGGCGAAAGAGAGCTAGCATACTTCTGTAGGCTCCGGAACCCTGAGCAGTGTAGAGGAACACAGTTTCTCAGCCCAGCGCAGTTGCCCTCTTTCTTTCACCGGCCAGAGGGGACGCGGGGCCCGAAAGCACAATGCACAGTGTGCGGCCTCCCACGAAGATGGAGCCGCGGGGGGAAAAAATCTCCTCTGCAATTTCCCCGTAAGGGGCGTCGGGAGCTCAGCGAAGAGCTGAGATACCCAGTGAGCCGGGGAACAGATGAGGCGCGTTGGGGGAAGTATAGCCGTTAGATGGTTATTAGGGGGATGTGACGGTTTGAAAAACGTGAACCTCAACCGGCTATGTAAAGTGTCACACTTCAGACTGCCGATCCGGTGCGCACACGTGCGCGGGGGGGGGGGGGCGTGCTCCCTCTTGTCCGAGTGCAAGCAAGAGAGAGACAGGGTCCGTCCCTGTACCCCAAACGCAAGCAAGCAAGCAAGCAAGCAAGCAAGCAAGCAAGCAAGCAAGCAAGCAAGCAAGCAAGCAAGAGAGAGAGAGAGAGAGAGAGAGAGAGAGAGAGAGAGAGAGAGAGAGAGAGAGAGAGAGAGAGAGAGAGAGAGAGAGAGAGAGAGAGAGAGAGAGAGAGAGAGAGAGAGAGAGAGAGAAGAGAGAGAGAGAGAGAGAGAGAGAGA
The DNA here is from genome assembly GCA_905221615.1 of Symbiodinium sp. CCMP2592. Classification (NCBI taxonomy): domain Eukaryota; class Dinophyceae; order Suessiales; family Symbiodiniaceae; genus Symbiodinium; species Symbiodinium sp. CCMP2592. Next base: position 139,714 of record CAJNDT010000532.1, read on the forward strand.
GAGAGCATGGCCCCTGCGCAAGGATGACACGCACAAATCGAGAAGTGTACCAAGTTTCCACAGCAACAAGCCCCGCAGGCCAACTGGACCCTCGGAAGACCATATGATCCAGACACCGACCCATGGGAGTAAGAAGCAGCGGGGACCCAATCCGACCCCAGCGGCACCTCGGCAGCGGCGAGGCCCACAGTGTCAGCGGAGGAAGTCACACAGCAGGCCCTGACCCACGCCACCGGATCCACAGCCCCAGCAGCCCAAGCAGCAGCCGCGCAGAGCGCAGAGGCCCAGACCACCGCACCCGCCCAGGGCGCCCCATCGGCAACCAGGCCACAGCACCCCAGACGAGCCAGATCCTCGGCGCCGACCCCGACCCAGCCCAACCCCTTGACTCGGACGATGAGCTGCCCCTGGCACCACCTGACAAGGACGAAGCCCCAGCAACCCAAGCAGCCATTTGGGCCAGCCTCACCGGAGACCAGCAACAGCACAGCAACCCCGACCACCAGTCGAGACGTACATGCAGGACCACCTGGCCCAGCCCAGTCACGACCCAGCGGCCCAGCGTCCTCGTCGACCGACTGGACGGCGACCCCGTCCTCTCCACAGGTGCTGTCTCCAGCCAAACCGCGGCCGACCAACCACCAACACCACAAGCCGCAGCAGAGGACCCGGCAGCATCAGAGGAAGAGGAGGCAACAGCCCCAGCGCGTGACAGTAGGGCCAGAGCAGGCAAGCCCAGGCCAGAAGGGAGAGGAGAACAGAGAACAAGGAATAAGGAGCACAAATCGGCTGTGCAAGCCGCTTTCCAGCAACGCGGCTGGATTAAACCAGAGCACCTCACCTGGGAGGAGGCAGAAAAGTGGCTCAGGCCTCGTCCGGGGACACCAACTGGGCCGACCTCCTCAACCGCCACCCCCGACAGCACCCAGGGACCCGGGGACGCAGCCCAGACCACCACACAACCACCACAAGCTCCAGCCCAACAACCTGCATCTAGCGCCGGCGGATCAACCCAGCCCTCCGCAAACACCGGGGACCCGTGAACCGACACCTCCCACAACCACAGCCACAGCTGAGCCATCCGAACCCTACGAGTACCAGATGCCACCGCACCCAGCAGAAGACCCCACTAGTAAAGACGGGACAGCAGCCACTGGCCCCGCGCAGCCATGGCTACAGCGGCGCTGACAGCGGCAACCTCACAGAGCGCAGCTGGCCCAGCAGTGATGGCAGCGAAAGCGGGGGCCCACCCCAGGAAGAAGACAGAACAGAACTGATGCAGACCATGCGCCAGCAGAGCCCGGCACAACCGAGCTACCAAGCACGCAGGCACCGGGGGCACCACCAACGCCACCCGTACACCACGAGCAACCACAACCACAACCACCGCAGTTCCCCCAAGCAGTGGGCAACGAGCGGGGGCCCGCAACCTGCCCCGAGCACCCAGCCAGCAGCAGAAGTGCGGACAGACACCCACGGCTTTGCCAGCAGCCGCTGACAACAGCAACTACCACCATCACCGCAGTCACCTCTGAAGAACCCCGCAGGCCAACACAGACCAACGGACCTAGCAGCGGACACACAACAACCACCACCACCACCGACAACCACTACCGCACAGCCGAGGACGCCGAACCCACAACACAGATGACGGTCGGACTAGCGGTCGCGAACAGGCGAGCGGAAGGCACCAGCAGGGAACGGATAGACACCAGGAGCAACCACAACCACAACCGCCGCAGTTCCACAACATCCGGCAGCTCCGCGATCTACTGCTCAGCCCGGCGACAAGTCACACCACAAGCACTACAAGCAATCTTGCGCAGGGTGCGCCAGGCACGGTAACAAACCCTTCGACCACCCAAGCAGGATCGCTACCTAGGGGTCCTGCCTGGCTGCTGCCAAGCGAAGACACACAGGAAGCAATGATCCAGGCCATCCTGGCGGTCGAAGCGCAGCAAGCACCGGAGCACCACCAAGCATCCCACCACCCTTTGCCGACAGCCACACAAGCAGACAGTCAGGGCACCACGCAGCCCGCCCAAGAGCAACAGCTACCCCATGGCGGGGACGGAGGCACCCACAGCCACACTGCAGCGTCCAGCACCGCTTCCCACAGCCGAGCAGCAAGGAGTCCTGCAGGGGAGCGCCCCCTTTACACCACCACAGCTACCGGGTACCGACTTGATTCACTACCACGTGTCGGGACCGCCATCCAACTCACCAACACCGAGGGACCCGCAGCTAAGCGCCGAAGAATCGGCGAGACCGACGACGCGAGGCCCCCATCTGCGGGCAACGGTGGAAACCGCGAAGCAACAAGTATATGATTATGCGAGCTCAACAGCTCCTACAGCAGCTCATGCCCACGTGGCCATGGAAGCGCTGCGTCTGCTGCAGCGCTGGACGACCGCCTCGTGGAACGAGCCAATCCGCCTGGTCAGTGACGATTTAGCCGAGACCGTCGAATGGAACCCGCCACCTGCCATGCCGGGACCTGAACATGACGAGCTTTGGCGACCCGCGGGAGCGCAAGAAGAAGAAGGGGACATGAGGAGAAGAACCGTGACGGAAGCCAGACAGACGGCTTTCCCAGGATGGGACCCTGAGGACATTCCGTCTACAGAGACAGAAGACGAGGCGTGGCACTGCAGTACCCGGGGGCCCACCGACGACCCCAACGAGCCGACCAGGGCAAAGCTTCGAACAACGAGCCCCCCTGAGCGGGGACAGTGAACGCGAGCTTGAAGACCGAGCTACCCACCGAAGGCGGCGAATGCACGCAGCGTTCGACCCCAACTAAACAAGGGGATCCCCTGGCACAAGTGAGTCGTGTGGTCTGCAAGCTGTTGTGCTGTTTTTACAACCGCACCACACAGGGGACCCCCCCTCGTCTTCGAGTAGCATGCAACAAACGCCCACCACCAGCATCCACCAACGGGGCTTCCGGTGCAGTGTGTGATGTTCCCCCTACGCCCTGATACCCTTTCCCTGCAATGCTTCCTCACCCCAGCCTCGCCACAGCACCACTACCACCACCAATGCGGGGACCCATGTTGTGACCATTCCCCTAGTGTGTTTTTACCCTCTGCCCTTTGCTTCTCCCAGGGACCCGCGTTGGAACAAACAACGTAGTCCACCAAACCAGCTATTAGGTCAGTGAAAAGCGCACGGGGGCCTCCCCCAGTTCAGTAACGAGTGTTTTGCTACATGAGTGTTGCTTACTGTCTTGAACAGTGGGGGCCCAAGGCACAGCGTAGAACACCTACAGCTAAGTGCACCAACACAACCGTGTTCGACCAGGCCGGGTAAGCAGCGGGGGTTTTGGGGTAGTTTCGGGAACTGTACGCGGGGACTACAAAAGCTGCCTGGCCTAGCCGTACACGACAACCCAAGTTTCACACCGAACTCGAACAAAGGCGTAGCGCTCGCGCGCAGGGGGTGTGGGGACATGAGCCCCACCTCCCAGACGCCATGCAAGCAAGCAAGAGAGAGAGAGAGAGAGAGAGAGAGAGAGAGAGAGAGAGAGAGAGAGAGAGAGAGAGAGAGAGAGAGAGAGAGAGAGAGAGAGAAAAAAAACCTGGCTAGCACCAAAGACTGGCCTGCATACCGCGAACACCAGAAGCAAACACACAACAAGGGGGACTGGAGCAGCACTCCTGCTGGACGCCCATGACTGGCAAGCAGCCCTACTGAGCCACTTTTCCAGCATCTTCAACAAAGCAGACGGGGCCGCCAAGGCAGCAGCATTCGAAAACATGCACAAGCGCCTATCCACCAAAGTGCTCCAGATGCTAATCCTCCACCCCATCTGGGGGGAACGAGTCTTAGCCATGCTGAACGAAGCACTCTACACCAGCAAAAACTTCCTGCCCGGTCGAACGCGGCTTCACCGTACTCCTACCCAAAGGGGGAAGTCTCCTCGTTTGCGGGCAATGGAAAAGGAGCAGCCGCAGCTTCCCACGCTGCCGGTGAAGGATGGCAAGGGAGGGCAAAAGCCGTGTCGCTTCTACCTGTCCGATGAGGGTTGCAGGAGGGGAAAAGGCTGTCGTTTCGAGCACACCATGAAGGACCTCTCAAAGGCTGAGCGACGAGACCGCTGCTATGAGTGTGGAGCAAAAGGGCATTTGTCGGCCTCTTGCCCTACCAGAAAGGAGCCACAGCAAAGGGCCTTGGGAGTTGGGGACTCGCCTCAGTCCTCTACGGGGGGCGCCAATGGGAGAAAAGGGGGCGGGCCAAAAGGCGCTGGGGCAGAGGAAGCCGAAGCAACCAATGCCGTCCCAGCGGAAGTGGCGGCTACAGCGACACCGTCCGGAGATACACCGGTCCAAGGAGTTCCAGTTGAACAGCTTCTGGAGGATGCCCAAAGGTTGATGAAGGCCTTCATGGAGCAGAAGAGCGGAACTCAGGTGAAGGTGTTCCGGGTTGAAGATGTGAAGATGCCTGAGTTGCAGGAGACGCCGGCCCTGAAGGAGCTCATGAGGACTGAGGGGGAGTTCGTCTCTGTCTGCCGCATGGGGTTGTTGGACTCACGAGCGACGCACCCGCTTCGCCCAAGGACGAGAGATGCAGCAGTCGAGGTCGGGAACAATCCTGGGCGCGGAAGGAACCCAAGCAATCGTGCCCCTTGGCACCGTGGTGAAGCAGTTGGGCTACGAGTTTGGGTGGAACCGGCGTGGGTGTTTCCTTCGCCATCCGGACAAAGGCGAGATCCGGGTGTATACCAGGTCAACGTGCCCGGAGATTCTGCAGAAGGATGCTTTGCGACTCATTGGCGAGCTGGAAGAAGCGAAGCTGGCAGAAACCATGGAGTCGTTGGCAACGCTAAAGCCGCTAAAGGCGGCGGTGGCAGCTGCCCGAGGGCAAACACAATGGACCTGGAAGGATGCCATCAAGGAGTACGTGAGTGCGGGGGAGCAAGAAGCTGGAGTCCGTGCGGTTTTAGCCGCACCCTTTATGCATCATGTACCAATGGAGGACCAGTTGAAGATCATGGCCGCTATCCCAAGCTCGAGCGAGGAGGCGTGGAAATGGATGAAGTCGTTCCCGCTCAATCGAGCAAAGAGGAGGCAGTTATGGCAGGCTCCGGAGTGGGTTGTCCATATGTTCTCGGGAAAGGGTGTGAAGAACGATCCGTTGAGAGAAGTGCAAGGACTCCTCGAGATAGACCTACAGAGAGGATGGAACCTCAACGACGACAAGATCTACGGCGTGTTGCTGTGGGCCGCGTTGAACAAGAAGATCAAACATGTGGTGGGAGGACCCCCGGGGGGAACCTTCTCGCCATACCGTTACCGTGACGGGACTGAAGGGCCGAGGCCGGTTAGATCGAAGCACGAGCCCTGGGGTCTACGAGAAGGCCTGGGTGTGGACGAGTCTGCCAAGGTGAAGAATGAGAACCGCATGCTGCTACGTATGGTGTGGCTGTGGGCCTGTGCGGAAGCGGCTCAGGATGACCCTGAAGTTCCAGGACACAAGGTGGGCTTCTGCTTGGAGTTCCCAGAGGACCCCAGGGAGTACTTGCCAGATGGTCCCCAGAAGTCACAGTGTGTGTCTATGTGGAGGATGGAGTTCATCAAGGAGTTCGTGCAAGTCACCCACTTTGAGAAGGTGCAGTTTGAGCAAGGAGCTTTGGGACATATGTTGCGGAGGCCCACATGCTGTTTGACAAACTTGCGCTTGGGAATCCATGGCTTGAGGGACTCGAGAGCGTGGGTCAGTGCAGATGGTGCCACTTCAGACCAGTCGGTATGGCCACACGGCTTCATTCTCACTTTGGCAGATGCAATCCATGAGTGGAACATTGCGGGTGGGGGAGTCGCGTTAAAAAAGGTCATGACAAAGACTGAGCTGGAGGAGTGGAGAAACCATTTGGATCGAGGACATTGGCCTTACCGCAGAGACTGCTCTGTTTGCTTAGCGGCCTCAGGGACGGGAAGACCGGCCAGACGAGTGGTTCATCGAGACGCATATGTTCTGAGCCTGGACATAGTGGGTCCTTTTGCAGATGTTGGACGAGATGAAGTTCGAGGGTGTCGGTATCGTTTTGCCCTTGCCGCGACCTACCTGTACCCCAAGATCAGGGAAGTGCCAGAGGATGCGCCTATCCCACCAGAGGACCCGGACGCTGACGCACAGGAGGAGGAATGGAAAAAGAAGGTGGAGGATTTGAGACGTCCCATGGAGATGCAAGCGCTTCGCTTCGTGGTTCCACTGGAGCGACATAGCGGGAAGGAAGTCCTGGAAGCGGTTCAAGACCTCTACATTCGCCTCCGTACTCTCGGCCTGCTGTTGTTCGGCTTCATTCGGACAGGGGGAGAGAGTTCAGAGTGAAACCGCTCAGGCGTTGGTGTCGTGACCGAGATATATACCAAACATACACGGAAGGGCTTGCCCCTTCTCAGAACGCCGCAGCGGAGAGTCATGTGAAGTGGTTGAAGGGAAAGGCCAGGCTACATCTTCAAGATGCTGAGCTCGACAAGGAGCTTTGGCCGTGTGCGATGAAGCATGCGTGCAAGCTTCACAATGCAAGGGAGCTTGGTGAGAAAGTCCCGGAGATCAGGTTCGGAGCTGTGGTGTGGGTGAAGTCCAAAAAGGACCGTGGACCCTTTGACCCGAGATGGGAACGTGGAGTCTACCAGGGTCCAGCCGACGATGTTCGTGAAGGACATGTTGTGAGGTTGAATGATGGACTTTGGCTACGCACGTTGCATATGAGAACGGTGCGTGATGATGAAGTGGAGGACGAGGATGAAGAAGAGTTTGTGGTGGACCTAGTAGAACCAACAAGGAGGCTGCGGAGGAAGACAAAGTTAGCTGACCCAGAGTTGAGGGCCTTGGATGTGAAGGGCCGAAAGGCTTTGGTGGAACGGCTGCTGGCCTCGAGCATTTGGGACTCGCCAGAAGCAAGAGTCGAGAGACCACAAATGAAGGAGGGAGATGCTTGGGATGGTGCTGCCTACGTGAACCTAGGAGCCTACCAGCACGGAGGTATTACAAGCATCACAGTGGCGACGGAGAAGTTTGCCCAGGAGGCGGAGTGGGCAACAAAGCTGTTGAGCATTGATCACTCGGGCAAGGTATTCACATCGGTGGCATTGGTGAAGAATGCCACAATGCCCCTCCACAAGGATGCCTTCAACCTTAAGTCTACCGTGAACCTGGTTTCGCCGCTAAGGGTTTCCAAGGGAAGCTGCGTGTGGCAGGAGTTGAAGCCAGGAGATGAGTTTTACGGGAAGTACAAGGCTATGTGGTTCAAGGAGAAGGAAGTCCCTGGACAGCTGTTCAGTGTGGAGAAGCCAACAACAGTGCGCCCGGACAGGCTACATGCACCGCTTCGTGGAGAAGAAGGGGATCGAGTCGTGATCATCGGTTACACCGTCAGCAAGTGGGAGAAGTTGTATGATCATCAGTGCGAGGATTTGGTGGATTTGGGTTTTGTTCTTCCAGAGAGGGAGCCCTGCTTGAGGATGTTTGGACACCCGAAGCCCAGACCACCGGCACCACCAATTCCAACAGACTCGGATCAGGTTTCCACGATGGTGCCAGCAACGGGAACTACGGCGGTGTCGGGCTCCAGCTTTTTGGGGCCGGGATCTTCCAGTGAATCGACATTGCAAAGGCCCCCTACTGAAGAGGGCATGGAGGTGAGCTCGGGGACGGCGCCAATGGGGCCAGTTTCGAGTTCATCGGCGAGCTCAGGAAGGCGACCAGAGAACTTCCCTGAGCTCAGTGGAGAGAGAATGGACACAACGGTCCTCCCTGGTGGAAGGATTGAGCTCAGGCTTCGCTGGGCGATAAGGTACTGCCCAGAGGGGAGCCAAGAGAATGTGGTGATGACCTCGACTCCTCTTATGCCCTTGGGTCACGATGAGGAGGAGCACCTGAGGAGGAGGGTATCGTGGCTTTCGGACCTTGTGGAGGAAGAAAGACAGGTGCGCCGAGCCAAGGAAGCCCGTGGGGAGTATGCGAGCCAGAGAGAACGGCAGATGTTCTACAAGCTCGACGAGGCCATCGACTACATGAACGAGTTGCTCGCGGTCAGTGACAACACGAGACAACAGAACAGGGTGAACCTCATGAGAATGGCGGTTGGCAGCAGCGCTTCCGAGAATGTGGAGGAGATGTTGCAATCGTTGGGAAAATCTTTGGAGACGGTCCACACGGTGGACCTGCAGGAAGTCAAACAACACTTACAGGAGTGGACCCCCAACATCGCTAAGGAAGTCCAGACTTTGGAAGGATCAGGAACATTGCGGGGACTTCCCCTTCAAGAAGCCAAGGAGAAAGCAGCTAGGGGAGAGCTGGTTTTGGTTCCGGCCAAGACGGTTCACACAGTGAAGCCCCCAGGTGAAGGAGATGGACTCTACAAGCGCCGTTCAAGGATAGTGATCTGCGGGAACTACATCCACAATGAGGTGGAGGTGTACACTGCTTCAGCCAATGCCGAAAGTGTGAGATGCTCGTTGTCCTATGGGGCGAAGAGGAGGTGGCATGGAGCAGTTACCGATGTGAACTCAGCCTTCACCCTAACACCAATGACGGAGTCTAAGGTCCGCTATGCGATCACCATGCCGAAGGTTGTGGTGGATGCGGGCTGTGCCCCGCCAAACACAGCCTATTTGGTGGACCGTGTGTTATACGGCCTCAGGGAGGCACCTCGCTTGTTGGGGAAGCTTCAGGGACCGAAGGATCGGCAGAGCCAAGTTGAAGTTTGGGGACAAGCAGTGTGTGTTTGTGCAGATGGAGACTGATCCAGCGGTCTGGAGGCTGGTGGAGGTGGGACAAGAATCCACCACCCTTGCGATGATGATCGTCTATGTGGACGATGCCATGATGTTGGGCCCTGAGGACATTATCAAGGTGATGTACGAGTGGCTTACCAAAGGCACAGAAGAAGAGGAGGGATGGAAATGTTCACCTCTGGAGTGGTTGGGAAAGGAGCCAGTCCGTTACCTTGGGATGGATGTGAGGAGGAAGGAGCTGGGAGATGTCACCAGCTTCCACATCTCACAGGGGAGTTATGTGGCAGAACTTTTCAGAAACTACCCAGAGGAGGCGGCGAAGCCTTCCCAAGTGCCAGCGACTAAGAAGAGCATGCCGCAAACCGAGGACGCCGAAGAGGAGGTGATGGTGGTGGTTGATGGTGACTTGGTGAAGCAAGCGCAAAAGATGGCAGGTGAGTTGCTTTGGCTGCTTACAAGAACCAGGCCAGATGTGGGTTTTGCAACTGCCCATGTGTGCAGCGCAGCCACCAAGGACCCAAGTGCTGCGATCCGTTTGGCCAAGATGACAATGAGGTATCTGGCAGCTACACCTACGATGGGGTTGTGTTATGATGGCCAAGGCGGTCCTGTGGTGGCTTACTCGGACGCGAGCTTCGCACCACAGGGAGACCGGAGCTTTGGTTGTGTTACTACAGCTACCTATGGTGGTTTTGCAGCGTGGAGAATGACAAAGCAACCTACAATAGCCCTTTCGGCTGCTGAGGCGGAGTTGGTGGAGTTGGTGAATGCAAGCCAGCAAGCGGCAGGACTTCAAGCGTGGGTGAATGAGGTTTCCACGGAAGACGTTGAAGAGCCAATGGTCTTGAGGGTGGACAATACTGCTGCGTGTGGTTTGGCAACAACTTCACCGGGCTCTTGGAAGACTCGGCACCTCAAGGTGAAGGCACGCCACCTCAGGATGGAGACCAGTGAGGGGAGGATCCGAGTGATTCACACTCCGGGTGAAGTACAGGTGGCGGATATGGGGACGAAACCAGTCCCAGTGGCCAGGCTGGTCGAGCTACGAAGGTTGTGGGGCATGTGCACGGCAGAAGAGATTGAGAAAGAGGACCAAGAGGTGATCATTAAGTCGTTGCAGGGCCCCGAGTACTATGACATGCTGAGGATGTTTGTGTGGCTCATGTTGATGAACAGCGTTCCAGTATCTGAAGCGACAGAGCTTTATCACAAGAAGCCTTTGGACTATGATGGTAGTTTCGAGTTCTATGGGCTGTTGTTGATGGGCGGGATTGCTCTGCTTGCGATCTGGGAGACGCTGAAGTGGGTGGCACACAAGCTCTTTGGTGACGAAGAGATGTCCGTAGCAAAGGCCAGAAGGCTTATGAGGATCCGTAGCCAGGCGTCAAAGGCGCTGCAGGAGGAGCTTGCTTCAATGAGTGCGAGTTCTGCGGATCCAATGTATGAAGAAAAGCCAAAGGTGTCGACGGGTGGGACTAAGGCGATGCCGGCGGAGCCTTTGGGGGTGGCTGTTACATCTAGCGAGGTGTCTACCACTCCGGTTACAACGAGAGCGATGCCTACCACGCCAGCTTCGTCCAGTGCAGCGCCTACTACACCTGTGGTTCCCAGTGCGGCACCTACAACCGCTGCATTTAGTGCCAGTGCAGCAGCAAGGGCGGAGGATGATCCAGATCTCAGAGCTGCGTTGGAGCAGGCGCAGAATGGACAGTATCGTCGCTTGAGGAAGAGCTTCGTGATGTCTGAGCATGGGGATAGACTCCATGCAGTTCCGAACTGTCATGGGTTGAGACATGCCAACAAAACCAGGTTGAAACAGATGCAAGTTTGCTATTATTGTGATGGCAACTTCCCTCTCTACTACAAGGTGACGCATGGTCAAGTCCTTCCAGAGGGATGAGGTGCATCAGGAGTGCGCTTGGAGTGCCGACACACCAACCGAGGAGGAGTGTTGATGCACAAGAGTTGGATGAGAGCAGAAAGCTCTTACATGTGGAATAGGTGCAATGTATAGCTTGAGAGTGGAGCTCGGATGCGCACCGTCACGTTTTTTGCTCTTAGGGAGGGCTACGATTTGCCCCTTGAGCCGTATGTTGCTTTGCCTGATGTGCATTGTGTACAACCAGCTTGCCAGGCGAACAACACAACAAGCACAGCTTGCAGATCGTGAAAATAGTGTGCCAATTCGGAAGCCTTGTGCCATGGACAACGGAGGAGAACCGAACTACTCCAATGCCTTCCCTGACGTAAGCCCAGCTGAGATGCATCAACAAAAAGGATAACTGGTGCAGTAACGACTTCCGGCGGGAGTTCCCCCTAGATCTCCTAAGTTTGGCTAGGCGTCCCCCCTCGAAACAGCACTGCGATCCTGGGGGCTATTGTGGCCGCAGAACCGTGTCGGCCAGCTATTCGTTTCAAAGCCGGGATAGACAAGGTGACTAAGTTCGCGGCTAGTTCGAGAACAGAACAGACGTGAAGAAAGTTATCCCTCTAAATGTTGTTCCATCTTGGTGGCCTGGAGCGCAACACAGTCGCCAACCGATCCCACTCACAGATTTCTTGGTTATGAGACAAGGCCATCTCGGCCAAGTTTGGTGAGCTCGAGGGTAAGCAGGTGCCCACTAAACAGTAGTATACGTCGAGGGCAAAGACCCGGAGACACTTTCGACTTGGGATTGCAATGTGCTTGGCGATCAGAGGCTTGTGGCTCCTTGGCTCCTCCTTGGACCTTGGTGCTGAGCTACAGACGTGCGATGCACAAGCACGGCAACAAGCATTATAAGAAGACGGCTATGCGCGTAGTCCAGTCCTGGAAGGACGTGGTTGCGAAGATGAATGAGAGGCACTTCACGCCGCTTCGGACGCTCAAGAGGCCAGAACCCTGGCTAGATCAACAAGACGGGGAACAGCTTGGGCAACCAAAGCCAGGACAAGGATATCAACAAGAAGCCCATGCTGGTGCCACGGTGACAGCTGGCCGCTGTACAACACAGCGGGCTAATGCGAACACGAAGAATGACTGTCAGAGAAGGGGTAGTGCTACCTCGCGCATGCGTGCTCCAAGTGCCTTGGCGATCACTCGGCTATGGATTGCACAGCCGCGGCTAGCAATCTGCCCTGGTTCCGGGCAACAGATTTGTACGTTTTCTCGTGCAAGAACCTCCGGGATAGCGTTCACGGCTACTTCAAGCAACTTGTTTGGGACACAAGCTCTATCGCCATGTACAGTTGGCAAATGGGAGTTGCAACATTTCGGTCCTGCTGGTTTGGCAACAGATGGGACAAACTTCCATGAACTTGCGCAGCAGTTCTCACCCCCTGCGACATTTGCGCTTGGGCCGTTTTACGAGAGAAAGGAAAATGAGCGGGTCGACTCGCGCAACCAACTTCAACCAACTACCCAACTTCGGGGCTCCAAACGGCGTTCGGATGATGATACTCCTGGACGTGAATGAGTATGCGAAGCGTTTCCCGGAGGTAAATCTAACCGACGCCTCTTCGCCTAGTACGTTGTGAGGTCTGACGAGAAAGACAGCAGCAAAGAAAGTCAAGTGTTGGTTAATTACATGGTTACATCTTGGCCCAACAGTGAGATTCGAAACATGGTGGCTGAAATCGTTGAGTTTTGTAACGACGAGATCAATCATGATTAATGATGAATCATCTTCGGCAGCCTGTTGATGCAATTGATGCTGCGTCACGACATGCAGAACATAGTGATCGTCTTGCGAATCGCGAAGCTTTCCGGTGCAGCAGTTTCGCTTCTTTGATGCTTGGCTTGCTGAGCTTTGAACTTCCGATGACACCACAGCATTCATTGAGGTCCAAATCATGATGTAATGTAGGTAAAAATAAGTTCGTCGTGATTGAAGCATGTAGGTCAAGTTTGGCACCCCTGTCGAAACGACAAAATATTTTTAAAATTTGCAATACCAACAGTGAAGATGAGATTCCGGAGAAGGAAGACATGCTTCGGAAACAAAACCCCAACCACAGCAACTGGCATTGACCGGATATGCTGCAACGTGATTCAATGGGCGTGGTTTCCTCCGTTCTGAGGGCATCAAGTAACCTGTTACTCCTACATTTATAAGAATCTTGTATGGCACGTCTGAGGTGTGGTCCAGGAATTATTTGGGTCATTATATTGTCGATTTTTTGTCATTGGCGTTTGTCGTTTTGTTTGTGATGGCATTTTCCAATTGTCATTTAGGTTGTCATTTCTGGGTCGTTTTTTTTGTCGTTTTGTTGTCATCTCGTGGTGCTTGTGTTTGAGGGTTTGGGGATAACTTGTTGTGTACTCTTGTAGTATTCTCATGTGCAGTCACAGGTCTGGGGCCCTGAGTAGCTCGTAGTTGTAGCTAGGGACTTCCGAAAACATGGATGTTGCTCAGAAAGCTTGAGATTTCGCACACTGTGTAAGAATGTAGGGCAGAGGGCCCAGGACGGTCATACGCTTTGTATATGCGACGCACTACCTTGGGTTTTGATCCTCCGTGCTTGCTGTCCTTTGGATTGCCCCAGTTCTCCCTAGGCCACGCTTAGTAGCCACCTCCTGGAGGGTGAAAGAGTTCTGGAGGGTTCGAGATATTCTGTCTCTTAAGTTGCGTGTGAAGGCTGCCGCCTTGCAGGCTGTCCCGACAAAGTGGCTGGGGGTCGGGTTGCTCGGGCTGCTTGCACCTGGTGGGTTGGCCGTGACCGTCAAAGTGTCTTTTTTTTGTGAGGTTTGGAGGGGGCTGTCATTTTTTTGTCATTTCCGCAGGGCGGGGGCGGGGCCAGGGTGGAATCACTCCAAAATGACAAAAAAATGACAAAACCTTAGGGTTTTGTCATTTCTTTGTCATTTTGGAGTCATTTTTTTGTCATTTTGGAGTCATTTTTTTGTCATTTTGGAGTCATGTTTTTGTCATTTCGGAGTCGTTTTTTTGGCATTTCGGAGTAATTTTTGGGTCATTTTGTTCTCGTTCCTTGTGACAGGTGTCATTGGAGGAGTCATTCTGCAATCGTCTCTGGAAGTCGCTGCTGCCCTGGGTCGGGGTGGGTGAGAGGTATTTGTCCCATGGGGTTGTGAATCTGTCTATTGCAGGCCCAGAGTCCAGAAGAGGGTGCGGGGGCAGACCCAATTGGGGGCGCAGGTACATCGAGAAATTCTAAGTTCTGCTTATTGGGGGACAGGCCCCAAAATTTTGCGAAAATTTAGGGTCCAGGGTCGCCGACTCAGGCCCCTAAATTTTCGGAGAATTTTAGGGGCTGGGTGGGCAACGTAGTGCTTTCGTTTGAGGTTCTTCAGCTACACATGGTCCTTGCTGAAGACGCCGATGCTAAAGGCCACTGGCACAACTGCACGCCACGGGAACGGAAACACCAATGGTGACCATGATGCTGCTGATGCGTGCGTAGAATGCACGGGAAAGGAAGGACCCACGGGAACGAGGACATCGACGAAGCAAAAGCAACAACAAATAAACGACAAGGAAATGCCACACAAATGACATTTGTCAAGCAGGCCTTGCCACAAAATGACAACACGGAATGACAATAAAATGACTCCCAAATGACTCCTAAATGACAAAATAAATGATCATAAGATTCCAGAGTCTGCCTCCCAAAGATTCTTATAATCCTACATGGTTGAACGATGTGCGGCAAGGACACGACTGGAAACGTCTGATCCACGTACACACAACGCAGTAATTGCATGAGTGTTGTGACGAGGAATTTGGAATGCACACATGTGTGGGTATGTGTGGGTTTTGCATTGGGTTTTGGGTCTGGGTGGGATTGGGATTGGGCACGGGTGCGGAGGGGAGGGTGGGCTGGTAGCTCATGGGGAGGTTGTGGTGGGAATGCATGAACGGTGCATTTGAGTGAGCGTGTGCTGACAGGTATCCGATTTGAAGAAGCTTCTGGTGAAGTTTGGAAGAACAGCTCGGGGGTGTATTGAGAAGAAGGCACCCGCACAGCTGTGAAGTGAAACGCGCACTGGCTTCTCGATTCCATGCCAAGGACTTCGTCGACCGATTGAAGCCGCCGAGATGACTCGCGTGAATGAGTTAATCTGAGACGTTGGCGACGCCAGGAGAACAAGGGCCGCGCCATGACATTATGACCATGCAGTCAACTGTCGGTGCAGCTAGTCCGTCAATCAGAAGCAAGTTAGAACTACGATGAAATAAGTTGCGGAACAACTCCAATCTGAAATGGTTCCGATGGCCGATGGGATTCTGGATCTGGTAATCAACGGGGCATGGTAATCCCGGGGGGTAGAGAGTGTACATGTCACTTTGAGGGCATTTTGCCGAGGTCTTGGTTGAAGCTCAGGGACGAGCAATTTCCATGGAACTCACAATGCTAAGATACATAAGCCAACAACAGATTCACTGATTCACTGTAAGGGAACCACGTTACGACGATTCAATCCTGCGCACAGCTTTGTTTGACAACATTGAGGTGATCTGCCTTTGATGCTTCCACTCTGTCGTATCAGACGGTCCGTTGCAGCTGACACGAAGGCTGTTTCCGTGTTGCTGCTGGACAGCAGGCTCCTTGCTGTGTTACGTCTAGCGTCCACCTTGCAAGATCTTCCGAGCGTCTTTTGTGCTGAATGACTTGCATTGCGCTTTGCTAGATGTTCACCAGCATACAGTGTTTTGGTTTGTTTGCATCACTCGTGCCGAGGCACGACAAGGATAACCTCGTTGCAAGCCTTGGCCGTGAACTTCAGGTTGGATGGTGGGTTCGTCAACAAACTCGAATCCGAAGGCTTTCTCAACAACTTCCTTTTTTCTGTTTGATTCATGTTGCAGGTGGGTTCAGCAACTCGCTTTGGGGACAGCGTCTCACAAACCACAAACTGCCACAACGGGGGCAGCTGCACGGCATGAAGTCAGTGACGTGGTAGCAGCTGTCTGGCACAGTCAGTGCTGACTGAAAACGGCCCGCGGGAAAAAAAGAACTACCACATCGGGCACAAGGAAAGCGCCTTGCCCCCAGCACGTTTGAGAGGGGCGCACGATGGAGTGGGCGGGTGGGAGGTCTTTTGCGGAGGGGATCTGGCATCAGGTAAGGTATCTTTATTTTGGGGTGGTGTTGGATATCCGTCGTTGTTGTTGGTTCTCTTGCTGTTGATAGCAGTGTTGGGGTGAGCAGCCCCCACCCCCAGGCTAATGCTAACTCTGTGTGGCCTCTCCCGAGTTTGTCGGGCCGCGTAGATAGAGGGATTCGATGCAAGGTCGCTTTGCAGCACGGTGCGGCCTTCACTTCAATCAGTTCATTAGGCCATGCTGCGCTCGTGAGTTGAATTCTACACAAGGTCACGCTGTCTCTGTTTGGCCGCTCCCGCCATGTAGAAGCTCGCATTGGAGACGCAAAAAACACTTGTTGATACTAGTACTACTCGAAGGGTAGTTGGACTTGGGTCTTGCTTGCCTTGAGCTCGTCCGAGTCCAAGAATACAGTCTTGCAAATACGGGATGCGCCTGGTAATAGCTGGCTAAAGCACTTGCGGTCTCGACGATTTCAACGTCAGAATGTCCGCAACGTGCAAGTAATAAGTCTGCGTCACTGACAGAATAATCCGAGGACGGCATGTGTGTTCCTGGCGGTACAAGCTTGACAATCCCTGGCTGAGCATGTGATCATGGAGTTCAAAGAGTTTTGCATCGGCTAAACCCCTTTCAGTCCTGCATCGTGACATTGTGCCCGTGTGTCCGAGTGCTTATGCGAGGTTTCGCCTTTGCCAGCTGCCTTGTCACCTTTCAAAGCCCAGCATGGCGAGGTCAGCTAGCTTTTGTGAGCTCCTGAAGTTCAGCGCTGTCGTGGTGATTTCCAGGTGGCCCCACTCACCATGTCAGTCACAGTGGACACGTGTGGACACCTGCTGCACGTAGGCCGTAACCGCCGAACCTCCATCCGCACGGACCGAGAAAGACTCTAATTAAGGCACCCCATCTATGACATGTGCGATGTACGGAATGTTCCACCGACCTTTGAAGACATGCACCAAACATGTGGGGCCGTTTTCAACTCGTGATCTATCTCTTGTGTAGCCCGTACGCGCTGTCCCTCATGATCCAACCATATCCAACCTTGCACTGCGAAGTGCAAGGTCACGGTCCTCATGGGATGAAACTTCTACAAAACCAGGTAGCATTGCACGCTGCAGCGGCCCGATGCACCGGCATCCGAGACAGGCAAATTTCAGTTTCTTGGATCGTCGTACCGCCCGGAAGGGTCCTCCTGGACGCCGTCCGTGCTGCCCTGAAGGGCATGTGCGCACAGAGCTCGAAAGCGACAAAAGCTGGATGTGGAACGCTGCTGGCAAATACTACAAACGGCCGGGGATCCTCCAAGCTAAGAACCCGCTCCGAAGCGGACGGCGTTTACACCCGCGTTCCCGCCATTGAGGACCCTCCAGCCGCCCGACTGCTTCTGAGGTGTGGCGTGTGCCCTCGAATCAACTCAACTCCCTCTCGCGAATGTTGCCACTGCCTACATCTGCCAGCCACCTCCCGCTTCGAATACGAACATTGTGGCCTCGCCGAGGCCTCACCCACCATGAGGCGCAGGCGGATTAGCTGCGCGGCTGGCAACACCGTACCGCCCGAACCTGTGATGAAGGGCGCGCCTCGCACCTTTGTCGGTGTTTCAGGCCGGGCCTGAAAAGCCTTATGCTGTATTCTTTGGTTTGTTGCGTGCGCTGGGCGGTTCACTTGACGCCAGAATCTGCCTACCTGGCGGCGCCGCTGTCGCTCCCTCGTTGATACCCACATCCCCGAGACCCTAGAGTCTTAGAGCATGCCGTTGCATGGGTATGTCGCGAGGCCGGTGCCAGGGTCGCCCGCCACGCCAGCCCCAAGCAAGAGTCGCACCCAGAACTCAAGCGCGCACGGCGCTTTGTCTGAATTTGCATAGTTTACGATTTCGCTGTTGCTCCGTCCAATTGCAAAAGAGCGAGATGCGGGCCCTAAGCATAGGAGACCAGTGAAATCATCGTTTTCATCGTGACCACCCTACAATACCACGTTGAACAACGTTAGTTGGTGAGCAAGCAGCAAAGTTGATACTCCATATACTCCATACAATGCTGCCGGAGTCACATGAATCAGCAGTTCTTGTTTCAACCTGTTGTTCATTGAGAAATCCTTGGTCAACAAGCTTCGTCGAATTTCGAATTCTCTGGATGCAAAAAGAATAGGTGCCATGTTACCCCTTCTCCCGCGTGTAGGTGGGCCATTACACTTTGCAAATCTTTGCGATGCAATCCGTGATCATGTGAAGGTGCCATTTCGTGGCACAAAGCTTAAGTGACGGCGATGTTGTTAAAGAGGTGATCCGGTTTTATGCGGCTTTATGCAAAAATTGCGCCCCATCACCATCGTAGTTTGCCAGGGTTCTGCTCAGACACTTACAGAACGCAGGAGCTGGGGAGTGAATCTGGCCTACACAATTTGACTTCCGTACCAAGCAGGGCAATGCTGTTGCTATATTGCATTTGCTAAACGAAAATGGCTCGATCTGGCAGTGGCGCACCGGAATGGTACTCTGGTCCTTGTGGATTCGGACAGGGCAAAGGCTTTCGATTCAATCAGCCCCGAGCACCCCGCATGTGCTGATGAGGGGACCCAATTTTTTGGCCCTTTTGTTTTTTTTGTTGCCTTGTTTTTTTGGGCGTTTCCGTGGGAAGGAAGGAAGGAATGAAGAAGGAAAGGACGGAAAAGGAAAAAAACAGGGCAGACGGAAGGAAGGAAAGCAGAAAAAACCAGGGAGAACAACAAGACTATGGGTAATAACAAGCATACTGATATACTACTAATATCTACTAATATGAGCAATACCAGTGCTAATACAACACTAGTAATTCTAAGCATACGAATCACACTACGAGCACTAATAATCAAAAATGAAATAACACTAACACTTGGTGCTGCTGCCGCGACCACGAACAGCGCAAGGGGACCCCCGTCGATGAGATGTTCTATAACATATCATGATGACAATACAGACATAACGCGAAATACACAACATGGCATATGCACTACAAAATGGCATTAAAGGTACTATATAATTAATACATTCAATCACATATGCTGATATATATATATAATATAATATAATATAATATAATATAATATAATATAATATAGTATAGTATAATATAATATGATATAATATAATATAATAAAAAGAAATAAAATATAATATAATATAGTATAATATAGTATAACATAATATAATATAACATAATATAATATAATATAATATAGTATAATATAGTATAATATAATATAGTATAATATAATATAATATAATATAATATAGTATAATATAATATAATATAATATGATATAAAATAATATAATATAATATAATATAATATAATATAATATAATATAATATAATATAATATAATATAACACACTTTAATATAATATAATATAATATAATATAATATAATATTATATTATATTATATAATATTAAATATATACTACCGCAGGACGAAAGTTCGCCATACAACATGAAGTTGAGAGATCACCGCATGTTCACCCCTTTTCCCGCGTAGAATCCTAGCACAACCCCGCAAAGCTCTCCGCCGGAAGCTATATAATAGTATAAATTTATTCCCGGAAAGTAATTACTCCGCCACGCTGGCCAAGTAAAATGGGTCTTGGGGCTCTCCGCCTCTCCGCGGCATACATCTATGTTATAAGCTGCATGTCGAAACTTTCGGCCCGGTGGTGATTTCCGCTAAAGCCTAATTAGTCCAGCCTGGCTCCTCTTTTTCTCGTGCAGACCAGGACTGCAACACCCGGAATGCCCGCTGATTTCCGCTAGAGCCTGCTTAGTCCATCCTGGCTCCTCTTTTTCTCGTGCAGACCAGGACTGCAACACCCGGAATGCCCGCTGATTTCCGAAACACATCCTAATTGGTCCATCCTGGCTCCTCTTTTTCTCGTGCAGACCAGGACTGCAACACCCGGAATGCCCGCTACCGCAGGACGAAAGTTCGCCATACAACATGAAGTTGAGAGATCACCGCATGTTCACCCCTTTTCCCGCGTAGAATCCTAGCACAACCCCGCAAAGCTCTCCGCCGGAAACTATATAATAGTATAAATTTATTCCCGGAAAGTAATTACTCCGCCACGCTGGCCAGGTAAAATGGGTCTTGGGGCTCTCCGCCTCTCCGCGGCATACATCTATGTTATAAGCTGCATGTCGAAACTTTCGGCCCGGTGGTGATTTCCGCTAAAGCCTAATTAGTCCAGCCTGGCTCCTCTTTTTCTCGTGCAGACCAGGACTGCAACACCCGGAATGCCCGCTGATTTCCGCTAGAGCCTGCTTAGTCCATCCTGGCTCCTCTTTTTCTCGTGCAGACCAGGACTGCAACACCCGGAATGCCCGCTGATTTCCGAAACACATCCTAATTGGTCCATCCTGGCTCCTCTTTTTCTCGTGCAGACCAGGACTGCAACACCCGGAATGCCCGCTACCGCAGGACGAAAGTTCGCCATACAACATGAAGTTGAGAGATCACCGCATGTTCACCCCTTTTCCCGCGTAGAATCCTAGCACAACCCCGCAAAGCTCTCCGCCGGAAACTATATAATAGTATAAATTTATTCCCGGAAAGTAATTACTCCGCCACGCTGGCCAGGTAAAATGGGTCTTGGGGCTCTCCGCCTCTCCGCGGCATACATCTATGTTATAAGCTGCATGTCGAAACTTTCGGCCCGGTGGTGTATACATATATATCGTAAATCGTAGATACACTCCCACAGCTTGGCAACTTAACCTGAAACGCCAAACTGTTTCCCCTAGACGGGCCGCCGCTCTCGCCAAAATATTTAAATTGTAACCGCCCAACTCCACAATTCTAACCCACTTTCAAATCCGCAGATTTCTACATCCAAGATTCCCACAGCCTTTGAAACCCGAAGGCGCAACCCAAAGATATGAAACAGCCGGCTCCAGCGCTCGAGTTTTCTGAGGCAGCCGGTTGGTGTTTCGGGCCTTACTTGCAATTTCCCTGGTTCAAACTCGACGAGGTTTCACCTGCCCCTATCAGAACCACTAGGACTACCTCACATGTACTCTACACCGATGGCCCCCATTGGTTCTATTGCGCTGCCACTGCTGTCGCTGCTGCCATAGCTAATGCAACTACTGCCGTCACTGCTTGACTTCTGCTACTTCGAATCCTCGTCCTCAGGCCGCCTATTCGAAATAGAGTCGAAATAGTATCACTACTCCTGCTGCTGTTGCTGCTACTTCTACTGGTACTGCTGCTGCTACTGCTACTAGTATGACGACTACAAGTACTACTTGTAGCACTAATAACGCTACTTAGTAGTACTGCGCCCGGCGACTATGCAGCAAGACGACGACGACAAACGTGCCCCGAGCGTGTGTGTTTGACATGCAGCTCTTTGCGCAAGCTTCGCGCTAGCCCGCACAAGAAGCCGCAAGGTCTCCTCTCCCGAGCCATGACTTAGTAGTATTGCGCCCGGCGACTATGCAGCAAGACGACGACGACGACAAGTGTGCCCCCGAGAGTGTGTGTTTGACATGCAGCTCTTTGTGCAGATGGCCCGGCGGACTGTCGCATTTGCGGCAGGCGGCCAACTACGGACCGTGAGCGGGGCCGCTGTGGCCCGTGTGATGCCGTGGCGCGTCTGCAAGGGATGGTCCATGGATGGCAACGCGCTGCAGCCTTGGATGGTGGAGAAAGTCTCTTCCATGCTTCATGGAGCAGCGGACGGGCTCCATGGCGTGCTCTACGGCCCGCCACCCCGCCGCAGCCCCTCGCGCACGAGGAGCCGGAGCCACAGCCCCATTTCTGAGGACTTCGGCAAGGGGGAAACGGGCAAAGGAAAGGGCAAGCACAAGGGCAAGGGCACTACCACGGGCCGCAGCAAGGGCAACTCCAAGAGGCCGGGATGGACCACCGACCGCCCTGGTGCGTGAGATCGCCGCAGCAGCAGCAGCAGCAGCAGAGGCGGCAGCCACCGCAGTGCCAAACCATTTGTGAAGTAGGCAGAGCTGCAAAAGGGTTGCGCCGCGTCCAAGCAACCACGGTTTTTAATCGGGATCCGGCGACTCCAAGCAGAACCGCCGATACGAGTCTTTGTGTGCGAGCCGGGCGCGGAAAAGAACAGCTGTTTGCGTGCCTGCTTGCATTGCCAGTGGGAGGGAGCATTGCCAAGGGTTTCGCCGCACAGACGCGGCAGCCTGCATCACGCGAGTTGAGCCTCACCGTCGACCCGCACGCACTAGGCCGCGCCGCCGCGCCGCCCCGCCGGGCCGCACCAAACGATCAGCCGGCGCCCTGCCTACACTGCCGTGCCGACACGCAAAAATTGCCCGCTCGGGTCGCATCCCACGCTGGGTCGACGCATCGGCGAGGCCGCCAACCCAGGCTCTCCCTAACACGAGGACCACACGGTGAGGCCACCGCGAACGGCACGAGCACCGCACGACGCTTGAGCCTTGCACGCGCTCGCGCAAATGCGGCTCCTCCCCGAACCTGCTCCCGGACTCGGGGGCAGAGACGGTGTCTGACACTCAGTGCGCGCACAGCGGCCGCCTCGCCTCGGCGCTCGCTCAGCCCCGTGGTTCGCTCAGCCCCGGTCGTGGCGCGCAGCCAGAACCGAACTTCGTGGGTTAAGCCGCTCCGACAGCGCCCGACGAAGCCACGGGATTCACGACGACGAAGCCTGCGCGCAGCTGCTCGTCCACGTGGGAAGCAGAACGGCCCGCGCAGAAGTGCCCGCAGCGGTCATCCCTGCAGTCCGGCTGGGAACCATGGTGGCGCTCACCAAGCCCTCAGGTGGCGCACGCGATCTGGTCATAGGGGATGCGTTCCGGCGCGTGGCGGCGCGCACGCTCGTGCAACAACTCCATGAGCAGTTCCAGCACGCATGCGTTCCAGTATATGCCCTCAGCACCAAAGCAGGCGCGGAGGCCCTGGCACAGGCAATGCGAGCGGCCACTGAGAGTGACCCGCGAACCACCGTGCTGAGCGATGCTGAGCGTCGACGGTGTGGGTGCTTATGACCACATATCCCGGCAGAGCATGCTGTCATATGCTGTGAACACTAGCGGGCCGACCCGAGCTGGCAGGCCTCACACCCTTCGCAGCACTTTTCTACGGCACGCTGAGCACGTACGTCTTCTACGACCACGAATGCGAAGCGCACGACGTGCAGCAAGGCGAAGGCTTCGAACAAGGCTACCCACTGATACCGTCACTGTTCGCTTTGGGCCAGCACCAAACCCTGGTTGAGGCCCGGGTCCCCCTTCACCCGTCCAACACCCTCCACGCGTTCCTCAACGACATCTACGTCACAGGGCTCCCCGAGCACACAACAGGCCAGTTCGCCATCGTGCGGGAGGCTCTCGCGAGGCACGCCAACATCCAGGTGCACTTGGGCAAAACACGCGCGTGGAACAGCGCAGGGGAGGAACCCCCGGGACTGCTCGAGGTGCTCCGGCCGGAGAACACCGAGCATCCTTGCTGGACACGGAATTGAGCCATCCGTGCAGCCCAACAAGGTGTCGTAGTCCTCGGTAACCCTATCGGAAGCCGCGAGTTCATCGCCACGCGGCTTGAGCAGCGCTTGGAGGAGCAAGACCGTTTGTTGAGTCGGATCCCGCATGTGCCCCACCTGCAGTCGGCGTGGTTATTCCTCGTGTACTGCGCTGCCTGGCTCAGATGCTGGCGATGGCGATGTGCCGCTCTCGGGAGCCCAACTCCGCTTGAGCCTGGCAGGGCTGGGACTGGGTTTCGCCATGTTTCGCCAATCAGCAGCGTCACGTTGCCTATTGGAGCTCTTGGGCGGACACCGTCCGAGCATGTCCGAGCACTTCGGCAACACCAACCAGGCGTTCTGGCCACCAAAGCCCTGCGCAAGCGCGCGCTCGAGACGCTTTTCACCGAGCTTGACCCCACGTCTCGAGCGCTGCTGCTGCTGCTGCTGCTGCTGCTGCTGCTGCTGCTGCGAGGTGGCGATGCGGCGAGCTGTGTTTTCACGGCTTTCCCAACGAGCTCCGCAGACTCCATCTCCTCTCCCGCTCGGCCTGCGCCCAGGTCGAAGTCCTAGCGCCCGGTCGGCTCTGAGCGCGGCTCGGAGCAGTAGCCAGCTCTAAACGGACAGACGCTACTCGTCTGTGGTCAAAAACGTGCATGCAAAGAATAATATAATTTTGATGTTTCAGTTGCCATTTAATGTATGTAATTATGTGTCGGTACAAAACATTTACATAAAACACCGTTTGTTCAAATGTTCAATGAAGCAAGCATTAGTTTTTTGAGTTCTTGTATTTTTTGGTCATATGTTCTATACTTGGACGCGGTAGATTAGGGCGGTGTAACTCATTCATGAAGCGGTTTAATTCATTCTACGAGGGGAGGGTTTAATTCGCATCGCGTTGCGGAAATACACATCTTTCCGCGACCACCCGGTTAAGCATTTCAGAGCCCGGCTTAGCATACTTCCAAACAGCAGCCGCGATGGCCCTGCCAGAACCCTGGTAGACCCTTTCAGAGGCCCTCGGCTCTTTTGGAGGCCTAAACTGCAGAGGTCCTTTGTTTTTGGCAGCTAATGGGTTAGGATGCGTGAGGTTTTGCCTCCTAAAAGCCGTTCTGCTTCCTAAGGGCCGCGTTTTGCCCCTTGACCTCGAGATGGGAATTCCCATCCAGACGGGCGATCAAAAGAGCTCCAAGAGTGATCCATGCACGCTTGGGCCATGAAATACAGAACTCCATAGGTTTTCCAGGCAAATACAAAGTCGCGTAGGTTTTCTAGATTTTTCGATCATTTCACTGCGTCTGACGAGCTTGTAGTGTATGCTGTATGTTTGGTGACCTTGTTGTAAGATATGATAAAAAAATATGATAGATGCAGGCAGTAGTGCAACAACAAAAACCATCGTCACCTTCGTGATTCGCCGCTGAAACGCGTCAATGCCGCATCAAAATGGCAGCAGTCCGTGCCGAGAACACTGGCGTCCGCGAGCTTTCGTTAGGTTTCGTTAAGTTGGCGACGATCAACAAATCAGCGTTTTTATCGGGTGATGCATATTTCTGCGCCCTGATGTGTGTTAAACCTTGCCCTAGTAAGATTTTTTTCGTTTGTTGCGTTCCAGTAGTTCGTTTCTTTGAAGACTACTACCCTCGATGGCCTGGGACAAGGGTGAGCACTGGAGCGGCGAGTTTTGGCAGCCGCCGACTTTTGGCTACCATGCTAAGGGTGACTGCCACCCGGAGTTCACCCCTGGAAAGGGTCACTGGCACCCGGAGCTCACCCCTGGAAAGGGTCACTGACACGCAGATTTCACCCATGGGAAGGGTGACTGGCACCCGGATTTCACCCATGGTCGGTTGCACGAACGTAAGTCTTGCCGATGCCGCATGGGCTGCGACGGGTCCAGTCGTGCTGTCGAGGGCCGCTCGAGCTCGCTCGGGCCTGGCTCGGGCACGGTGACGATAGTGTGACGATGTAGAGGTCGTCGAGGAAAGCTGTGAGGGCGTCGTCGGGATGCAACGCTGCCGCTGCTGCTGCTGCTGCTGCTGGGCAGAGAGCCTCGTGCTGCCCGAGTGCAAATGCCGAGCAGCGTTGCAGCATGTTGCAGCAAGTGTGCTTTGCAAAGCAACACTGAGCAGGCACCACCAGCGGCGCAGCCAGCCCTGGGTAGCAGCACCAGGCAGGGCAGCAGGAGCGCGTTGGGCGCGAAGCCGCACCACTTGCACGACCAGGCGGTGCGATTCAGAACTCCAGCGTCCGCTGGCTTCGCACGCGAGGATGCAGAGGTGCTGGGGCCCTGCGGCGGAACGCTGAGGGCGCCCGTCGCGTGTGAGGGCGCCCGTCGCGTGTGAGCGGGGACACGGGCGTGACGGCGCAGCCTACGGCGCAGCACAAGGCTTCTCCGAGCGAAGTCGCCCCATATGCTACAAAGTCGAGGCGACGGCGATCGGCGGGATCGACGTGGGGCCGATGTGCGTGCGATCCGTTGCTGCGGGACGACCTGGCCCTCAGGTCCGACAGCCTCGCGAGCAACACGCACCCATGCGTGCTCCAGGGGCTTGGCTCTGCGGGCGAGAAGGCCTGTGCGGGGGCAGGCGGCATGGTGGTCACCGTATGCATTGATTCTCGGTTTGGTGCTGCTTCTGGGCTAGGGCTTTTGCGTTTTTGCACGATTTTGGATTTAAGTGTTTTTAGCGTTTCTGTGCATTTCTTTGGGTTTCGGCGTTTAGGATTTCTGGGTTTCGGGGATTTTGCGTTTCGGGTTTAAATGTGTTTGGGTTTCGGTGCTCACACTCACTCGGGCAATCCAACGTTTAGATTTCGGCGCTCACACTCGGACAATCCAGGCGCGGCATATGGTTCGGAGTCTAATTAGTGTTTCTGAGTTTCTGCGTTTTGGGATGTTTCTGGGTTGTTATTTAATAGCTTCTCGGTTTCTGCGTTTCTGAATGCAGTTTTGGTCAAGCGATTTTCACGAGCACGCACCGCGGGACACAAATCTCACATCCATTTCGGTGCTCGTGGACCTGTAATTCAATCTCGCGACCCGCCAAACCGAGAATAGTGCGCAGCGGCGGCCAAAAGCTTAACGCCAAGTTTGGTCCAGAGACTGGAACGAGCAGGCACTGCGGGACACAAATCTCAGATCCATTTCGGTGCTCGTGGACCTGTAATTCAATCTCGTGACCCGCCAAACCGAGAATAGTGCGAAGCGGCGGCCAAAAGTTTAAAACCAGTTTTTGTCCAGCGATTTTCAGTTGGGTCTGGAATCCACGGGGCTGGGAGGGTCTAATATCCTGAACCCCGGATTTCAGACCCTGCACTCTCCGGCCCCCGGGGCCAGGATTCCAGACCCTCCAGTACCTGACCCTATATTGCCCAAAAACTTGAAGCCCCCTATAAACCTAAACCTAGAAACTCAAAAAACGCCCAAACCGCAGAAACCTTAAACACCTAAGCACATAAACCCAGAAACTGCGTTTCGGGAGGAACCCCGTGACCCAGAAACCTTAAACACCTAAATCCAGAAACGCCCAGAAAAGCAGGAACCCAGAAACCCTGAACACTTAAATCCAGAAGCACCTCCAAACCCAGCAACGCAGAAACCAAGAAACCCAAGCACCTAAACCCAAAACCGTCCAAAGACTAGGAACCCCCCAAAAACGTCCAGAAACGCACAAACCCAGAAACCCTAAACTCGAGAACCCCGGCATGCCGAACCTTCCCAAACCCTTCAGACCCTATAGATCCCAAACCAATATAGACGTCTGAGTAAGATAGGAACCTCGAGACGGCTACAACAGGAAGCCGGCGCTGTGCTGCTGTGGCCAGTTTTCTTATGGATGGGTAAGCGAGGGCTCGTGGTACCCGTGTGCCCTGGTTTGTTCCCCTGGACAGCATACGGCCGAAACCCAGAAACGTTAAACGCTTAATCCCAGAAGCGCCCTAAAACGCAGAAACCCAGTAAACCTGAACACATAACCCAAAAACTGCGTTTCGGGAAGAACATCGAAAAACAGAAACCCGACACACCTAGACACAGAAGCGCCCAGAAACAGAAACCTAGAAGCCCTAAACACTTAGATCCAGAAACATCTCCAAATCCAGAAACCAAAAAACGCAGAAACCAAGAAACTTAAACAGCGTAAACACAAAAGCATCCAGAAACGCAAAGACCAGGAACCTTACACACCTAAGCCCAGAAACATCACCAAACCCAACAATCTGAAAAGGTCTTGAACCCAGGAACCCCAAACCCGCCAAACCCTTCAGACCCTATAGATCCCAAGCCAACATAGACGTCTGAGTAAGATAGGAACCTCGAGACGGCTACAACAGGAAGCCGGCGCTGTGCTGCTGTGGCCAGTTTTCTTATGGATGGGTAAGCGAGGGCTCGTGGTACCCGTGTGCCCTGGTTTGTTCCCCTGGACAGCATACGGCCGAAACCCAGAAACGTTAAACGCTTAATCCCAGAAGCGCCCTAAAACGCAGAAACCCAGTAAACCTGAACACATAACCCAAAAACTGCGTTTCGGGAAGAACATCGAAAAACAGCAACCCGACACACCTAGACACAGAAGCGCCCAGAAACAGAAACCTAGAAGCCCTAAACACTTAGATCCAGAAATATCTCCAAATCCAGAAACCAAAAAACGCAGAAACCAAGAAACTTAAACAGCGTAAACACAAAAGCATCCAGAAACGCAAAGACCAGGAACCTTACACACCTAAGCCCAGAAACATCACCAAACCCAACAATCTGAAAAGGTCTTGAACCCAGGAACCCCAAACCCGCCAAACCCTTCAGACCCTATAGATCCCAAACCAA
The DNA here is from genome assembly GCA_905221615.1 of Symbiodinium sp. CCMP2592. Classification (NCBI taxonomy): domain Eukaryota; class Dinophyceae; order Suessiales; family Symbiodiniaceae; genus Symbiodinium; species Symbiodinium sp. CCMP2592. Next base: position 167,813 of record CAJNDT010000532.1, read on the forward strand.
CATAGACGTCTGAGTAAGATAGGAACCTCGAGACGGCTACAACAGGAAGCCGGCGCTGTGCTGCTGTGGCCAGTTTTCTTATGGATGGGTAAGCGAGGGCTCGTGGTACCCGTGTGCCCTGGTTTGTTCCCCTGGACAGCATACGGCCGAAACCCAGAAACGTTAAACGCTTAATCCCAGAAGCGCCCTAAAACGCAGAAACCCAGTAAACCTGAACACATAACCCAAAAACTGCGTTTCGGGAAGAACATCGAAAAACAGCAACCCGACACACCTAGACACAGAAACGCCCAGAAACAGAAACCTAGAAGCCCTAAACACTTAGATCCAGAAACATCTCCAAATCCAGAAACCAAAAAACGCAGAAACCAAGAAACTTAAACAGCGTAAACACAAAAGCATCCAGAAACGCAAAGACCAGGAACCTTACACACCTAAGCCCAGAAACATCACCAAACCCAACAATCTGAAAAGGTCTTGAACCCAGGAACCCCAAACCCGCCAAACCCTTCAGACCCTATAGATCCCAAACCAACATAGACGTCTGAGTAAGATAGGAACCTCGAGACGGCTACAACAGGAAGCCGGCGCTGTGCTGCTGTGGCCAGTTTTCTTATGGATGGGTAAGCGAGGGCTCGTGGTACCCGTGTGCCCTGGTTTGTTCCCCTGGACAGCATACGGCCGAAACCCAGAAACGTTAAACGCTTAATCCCAGAAGCGCCCTAAAACGCAGAAACCCAGTAAACCTGAACACATAACCCAAAAACTGCGTTTCGGGAAGAACATCGAAAAACAGCAACCCGACACACCTAGACACAGAAACGCCCAGAAACAGAAACCTAGAAGCCGTAAACACTTAGATCCAGAAATATCCCCAACCCAGAAACGCAGAAACCCAGAAACTTTAAACGCCTGAACCCAGAAGCCGCAAACCCGGAACTCCGAAACTCAGTTTGGAGTACTCTTGGATTCGTGCTTCTCTACCTCCATAAAGGGTTGCCAGGGCTTCGTAAAAATGCGAGCTGAAACGAACGGAACTGCCGGAACCGACAGGGCAGAGACGCCGACCCCAAGCCGACAACCCAAGACGAGACCTGCGAAGCAAAACAGTTCCACCTCAACCCAAACCCGACTCAGCCCAAGTCGCATCGATAAGAAAAAAATCCGTGCGCAAAACGAAAATTAGGTAATTAGGCTTTCCAGGTTCCTCCCAGGTTCTTAAAGGCGAAGTGAGACATTTGGGAGGCGACATTATGCAGGGTCGGCGGCGACGGATGACCTCGGAAGTGGGCCCCTGCACTCAAAACAACTCAATTGGACCGCAGCAAGATCCGAACTGAAACCAGCACCACACAACCACAGCCCAACCGCCACAAGGAACCGGGGTGTATCCGATCCGAAACCTGTTTGGAACGGAAAAGAACAACGAACCCGAGACTTTCCAGAGCTGAGCGGAGACCACAGCGGAACCGAAGCGGACAGAAGCAGAACCAGAGACGATAACTGGGACCGGGGAGGAGCCAGGCCGGCAGGGGACTAGCACGCAAAAGCGCACGGGCCAGAACGGGAACAGGAACTGAAACGTACTGAAGCAATGCCGAGCCACAACGGCCCCAACAGAGACCTGATCATAGGCCAAGGCGTGAAGGTCTAAAATGACCTGTTGCATGACCCTAGGGTTTGGATATTAGACCCAGGGTTTGGGGTCTAATATCCGACCCGGGGTAGACCCAACAGTACCTGAGGGTATATTCAAATCAAAAAGTTGTGAAATACAGTACGTAGTGAAAGCCTTTATCATCAAATTGCTTGGCTTTGTATGCTACATCAACAACAACGGTAAATCAACAGTTGCAATACCAACGAAACAGACACCCCCAAAGCACAGCATTACCATTGTTAGGTTTCCGTTATGAACAGCACGATATCTAGAAAACCCAAAAGCAAAGCTACTCAACGAGCAACAGGCTCGAAACACAATATCGCGGGATGGGGTGTTGACCTTGTGCGGCTGGAAAAAGGTGCGGAAAAAAAAAACACAAAATGCACCGAATCCTTCTGATTCGGGCCCGGATCCAAGATTGTTGCGGCGCAATTTTGGATCCTCCTCAGCGACGTCCTGGGACTCTTCCGAGCAACGGAGTTGAGACGACCTTTGCAGTCGTAAAAAGGCGTGAGAAAAAAAAAACAACCCCCCCTTGCCAGCTGGATTTTGGGCATGTGCATTGGGACCGCGGAGTGGACGGACGTAAAAGAGGTGTGTGGGAAAAAAATCCAACACCCAACCGAATCACCCAAGCATTTCCGAGTCATTTTGATTCAGGTTACGAAAAGTATAATGAAAAATTAAAAACGAAGCAACATCCGGAAGACATGAAAGGATTTAAAAATTTTAAAATAAACACCCAGACCAAACAATATAATCCTATTGAAATGAATGATACACGATATTTAAGAGACCAAAAAGTTTTTTCAGAGACCAGCAAAATTTAAAACAAGCTTCCCACCCCGTGGCACACAATGTATCGGAGGTGGGCGATGCGGTCTGGCGAGGAGCCGCCGGCCGAAAAAGGCGTCGTCGTCGTCGTCGGCACGCCCATCGGGCAACCCGACTTCGTCAGCCAGTGGGCGGCGGAACGCATGTCGGAAGAGGCCGCTTCCTGCAACAGCTGCCCGTGTTCCCGGACCCACGCGCTTGCATGCGCTTGCCTGCCCTCGCACAGGCCTGCTGCCTGGTCGTTCCAGCTTCCGCCCACCTCCGAGCGCAACACAACGAGCAGCAGGCAACCAGAAACCATGAAACCAGTGAAGGCCCGCGCTGGACACCCTGCTCCACCACGAGGCCCCCGCCGACCAGAGTCGCCGACCAGAGTCGCCTGCCGTTGAGGCCCTGACGAGTAGCGTGGTCCGTAGCCTGTCAGGTAGACTAGTCAGCTGCGATCGCGGCTAGAAGCTCTTTCGTTGGCCAGTTCGAAGTATTTCTTTTTCACGAACACTTTGTGCGACCAGTAGAAGTGCGACCCCAGTGCACCTGCAGACTACGTGGCGGCAGCCTAGGTCCGCAGCGGTGACCACCGCGCAGCCTGTGCGACCTCCGGGGCCCTTGCCTCCCGCGCCCTCCCGCCAGAGCGAGCCGTCGCTCGGCCGGGTCTGCTAAGAGGCTGGCGTTCGCATCGCCCGCAACGTGCGCCTTGCAGACATGAGCCTCTCCACATCTCTCCACCCCCGTGCCCGACATGCGCCGGATAGAGATCGTCTGCAACGGCCTGCCTCTTCAGCTTGGAGTCGACACCACCTGAATCAGCCCAGCCACTCGCTCCGGCGAGCCGCGGCCAAGAGCCGATAGTCAGACCGGCCTCGCCCTGCAGCATGCCACGAGGCGTAAGCGACGCGACACGTACACCGAGCTTGCGCGTTCGCCGCGCTGCCACGTCGTGGATCCCGGCTCCCATGTGGAAAACCCTAAGCCCCCCCGCATTTCCCCTCGTTGACTCCCCAAGACCCCCGAAATGTATACAGGACCCTTGTCACGGGATGCCGGCAGATTACCTTCGTCGTGTTCGCTGTCGCTGGCCGCTACGCCCCAAACACACAACCTTCCTCAAGCTCCTCGCACGGGCGCGAGCTGGGCATGCGCACGCTGCCGTTCGGTCGGCTCTGCGTGCGGCCTATGTCTCTATTGTGTCTCGCTGGAGCAGCATCATCGCAGCGTAGAGGGCCCTCGCCGGCTCCTTGCTAGAGCTCCTTCTCGACACCGTCGCTTCTGCTGCCGGCAAGCCGGCTGCGCATTAAGTTCTGCAGGACGAACGCTGGCTGCACGCCCTTGCCCCCAGAGCTCCCGAGCGGGTCAAGCAGACCACGGCACAGGCACAGAGCCGGGCAGCGCTAAGCGCAGGAGGCGGCGGAGGAGAAGTACCCGGAACTCTGCTGGGGATGGTGACTGCTGCAGCCTGGGACAGCAGCAGCGCTCGGGACGCGGAAGGATGCGGAAGGCAAGGCGGCAAAATGCGTCTCGAACGTGCGCTGGTCACAGGCGCGGGCGGCGTGCCGCTGCCAGCCTCGGAGACAGTGCCCTGGCTGGTCGTGGAGTCGTGGACATGGTTCTGGGCCATCCCAAGCGTGGACGTGGCAGCATTGAGCAGTGAGGTGGTCGGTGGCTTGGCCGGCCGCTGCGACGGCAGGTGAGCCATTGCACTGGCATGGGGTTGGCGAGCGCATGCAGGAGGTTGTCGGCGATCTGCGGGGAGCGAGCTCGGATTGCTGGCAGTGCGTCGAGCCAAGAGGCCCAATATGGCCCAATACGCGGCATGGCGGCCGGCGCTTGCCGAGCACAGCCGAAGTCTGCCGAACCCACAAGTACAAGCTGCGAGGTCCGTACTGCAGCAGCTGTGAGCTGATCGCCGCTGTGCACGAGGGAGCCCAGGCAGGCCGCAAGAGCGGCGATGCAGTCCCTGGGCTGTGAGTGCGGGCGGGACGTGCGCAGAAGGCATAGCTGGCCCGGGGTGGCAGCCACGCCGCTTGCAGGTTTGGGGCTTCGCGGAGAGGATGCCGTGGACGATCGTGGACGTACTCGTCGGTACCCAGCGGCGTGCCGATGACGATAAGGCCTTGGCGGTCTCGTGGCAGAGACCAACCCCCAGTCCACATGGGTTCCTCGCTGTGGCCGCGCATGTCGGAGACGTGGGCGGGCTCCTCCCCCGCTGCGTTCCAGATGCGAGTGTTGCCACGGTTGAGTTCAATGCACGCGTGCTCGCGAAATGCCCGCGGGCAGGCGTCCTGCAGTTTCAGGATGCGCTCGGGAACTGCGACGACATGCGACGACGTAAAAGTCGTCGAGGCAAGTGAAGACCGCCTCGCCCTCCCGCAGCTGTGCGTGAGCGGCTGCGAGGGCGGGGTGTTGAGCGATGGCGTAAAGGGCGGGCATACGCGGATCGCCTTGTTCGCCGCCCTCTGACTGCCGCACCTCGTGGGACTGTCCGCTAGCGTCCTGCCACACGTACGTGCTGTCGGAAGCGTAGAATTGGCGCACGTATATACGGCAGCAGCGGCTGCAAGCTGGGTTTTTGCTTGAGGCCAGCAAGCATCGCGTGGCGCGACACATGCTCGAACGCCCCGATTGCATCGATGGACAGCACGGTGGCACGCGGGTCTATTCCAGTCGCGACGCGGAGGAGGCGTACAAGCCTTCTGTATACCAGCACGGGTGCTGAGGCCGAGCTGAAACGGCATGAACGCGGCTTGCAATTCGGATTCATACTCCCGCACAAGTGTGCGCCCGACTAGCCGCCGCAGCACGTCGCCGACGACAAGGGCCCGCACGCGACATCACGCGACCGTTGGGCTTGCGCAGGGCGACTATGCGGCCGGCCGGCACTTCAGCGCGCGCAAGCCGCTCATAGCCGCTCGGCAGCGCGGTGCAAGAGTGTGCAGTCAGCTTCGTCGTCGAGCAGTATGCGCAAGTGCTCGTTGGTGATGCCGGAAGGTCCAGCGAGGTCCAGCGGCCGATCCTCGTGTAGCGGCCCGCAGAAGCGTGAGGAACGGATGCAAGGGGAGCGCACACTGTTCCCCTGGCCTGAACGCGAGGAGCTCAGGATCGGGAGGAGCGTAAGGTGCTTGGGGCCGGTTCACAGGGTCGCGGAGCTCTGCGTGTCGGAAAAACCCGGCGCAAGTGGTTCGGAGACGAGGGTCCGTGCGGCGGCGGACACCTCCCCATGTGGACGAGCGCAGTGGCCCTCGCAGCTCGAGCTTCGACCTCTGTCCAGGCGGCGCGCGCAGTTCGCACAGCTGCCTCGGCAGCAGCGAGAAGGCAGGGCCACTCACCGCGACGGCAGAGCTCACAGCAGCGCTCGAGCTCGGCTGTGGGGATGCGGGCCTCAGCTGGGTGCCGTGCAGCAGCATGCGGACGACGAGGTAAAAGAGCTTCCATCCCCGCAACGATGAATCCGCGGAGCTCTCATCCTCAACGAGCTGGAGCCCAGCTCGGAAGGCAGTGGCAGCGTGCTGCGTAATTGCACAGGCACGCTTTGCGGTGTGAGGACGCGCTTGCGAAACGTGGCCGCGAGATCTATGGCATCAAACGCTTGTGGGCTGGCTTGGCTCAGCAGACAGCACCCGTCGCTGGGATGCTGTGATAGACTCGGGCGCGGGCTGGTCTGCTGCCAGCGGCGGGCCAGCGTCCTCCGCATCACGCAAAGCATGCGGGGGTGCGCGGCGCCCTCGCCCACCATTGATTGAACAACTCAACACTTTCGCCCTATGCAAAACCAAACATTGATCTCTGCAAGACGCTACTACAAGAAGTCAATTTCATTGAGTGGCTTCGGTTGTTCCTCATTTAGGGAACTCTATACCCCTTGTATACGATTGAAGACTTTGCCTTGAGAAACTAGTGCCGTACGGAATATGTACTGGCTTAATTTGCACAGCTTACGTCTGATTAAAAATATACGTTGCTTACTTATGTTGCTTTACGTTTGCATTACGGTGTGTGCTTGCAGTGGTGTGTTTTCATTTTGATGGCTGCAGATGGTGCTATCAGCAGTTCACAGCGAAACTGAAACTGACCCGACTGTTTATGACCAGCATTTGTTAGGTGCGGATTCCAATGACAATTCTGCAAAACAGACAAAGCCCAAAGGTTCGATAGGATGGGCATGACCTAAATGATGCACAGGCTTGAGATGAACTAGGCCCAGCATAAGCATGTAACCACATAGCCAAGAGGAGTAAGTACAGAATTTGATAAGCAACCAAAACATTTTGAACTTTTTGTTTTTGGCCTTCAGCAACAACAAACCTCTTCAGCTCGTTTTGCAGACTCTCATGCGCATCTAGTTGAGCTGATTGGTTGCTGATCAATTAAAATCTTACCCTGCGATTCGAACGGAGTTCGAGCTTCAATGTATGGGAATTGAATCGACCGGCACAGAGCCAGAGACTATGCAATCCATGTGATCTGCCCTTGGTTGACCCAAAACTCACCTCTAAGTAGTCGCTGGTTTCCCTCGATTCGCTTCTACTCGAGACCACTCGACGATATTTTCACAATAATATATACTCGCAGTGGTTTGGAGCGGATCTGCTGAGCTAGAACAGATGCGAAGTACACCAAGGGCACAGGCGAATGAGAAGTCCTTCTTGATGTTCCGCATGAATATTTATCATGCTTTATGTTACACTCATATTAAAGCCAGTAATGATATTGGTACATGATATTGGTACTCATGCGCTGATAGGTTTGAGGTAGAAGCATTTAGCTCAAGTAGAAGCGACATGCCAGAAGAGCAGAGACGAAGAAGGAACGAATTGCATGCCCGTTGTGATGTGGTGAAGTTACAGCTTGTATTGATGATAGATGGAAGAACAAGATGATTGCACGTAAGTATGATGTAAATACAGTGGGAACATGTGAAAACGGAACCGCTCAGCTCAAGCATAGGCGAATTAGAGGAACACAGACGCGAACTAAATCGTAAGACCTTGTTTTTCCAGCTTGTGTTGGGTTATTGTCTCTGTTGTAAGAGCTTGGTGGGATGGCTTGGGGCTTCGGGTTTAGGGCGTTAGTCATTCAAGGCTTTGACTGTTGCGATTCTTGTTTCAGTTGCTGAGTGGGATTATGCAATTTTTGGTGGTTGAGGGTTGCAAAATCTTTGTGGCGCGCGCCTTCGGGCTTAAGGGCTTGGCTTGGGCTGAGGCCTAAGGGCTTTAGTTCTTTTTGCAAGAAGTTTGCCACAACTACACCGTGTGGTTGATGAAAGTTCCTAGCAGTGGCCCTTCAATCCTTGTCGTCCTTGCATCCTGAAGAGCTTGACTCCCAGGCGGGCCAAGCAGCCAAGAGCTATGCCACAAATTATGGCATAGCTCTCAACTCCTCGGCCCGACCCCGAACTGCCCGCTGCACCGGCCCATGAATCCCTTCCTGAAGAGCTTGACCCCCAAGGAGTGAAGCATATGGCCCTTAACTGCTGGGCCCGTTTGGGAGTCAAGCTCTTAAGGATTGGGCTAGAGGGCCGGTGCAGAGGGCAGGGCATCGGCTCGGGGTCGGGCCAAGCAGTCAAGAGCTGTGCCACAACTTGTGGCGTAGCCCTGAACTGCTTGCTTTGCGGGGGCAGTTCAGGCTTCTGTGCACCACTCTGTTGAAATTAAGGGCTGGTACCGAGCACAAGCCAAGCTGTTAAGGGTCAAGCCACATATTGTGGCGTGATGCTTAACTGTAACATACTGTAACTGCTGCAATGCCCCTTTCCCCAACACTGTGCAATTAAACGCCACAAAAAACACATGTTGGAATTCGTGCAACAATGCACCAACATGCGCAAGACATACACAACGCTTGCCAATATCAGTTCATTGTAAATTCGAACATGCACTTAAGAGCACAAGCAATGCGACCAAAATGCATTAATATGTTTCCTGAAGTTACCGATTCGGTGGTGCTGCGCTCGTACTTCGTTTTTGCTTAAGCTGCCTGTTGTGTCTGCTGCCCTCAGGCAATGTGGAAGTATTGGCTTTCTTACAAGTGGAATAAAGCAACATTAACCTTCAAATCGCCTCGAATTCGCCTCTGCTTGAGCTTGTGCTTGGGCTCTGCTTTTGCTGACCTGTTTGTGTGCATTGCTCGCGGGTTTCATGTAGTTAACTAGTCTATAATTGAATATTCGAAGACAAAGCGTCTTTGATTTCCACATACAAGGACAAGCAAGACGTCTTGGCTTGCCTTCGTGTATGGAAATCCAACATGTGTTGAAGTTCTGTATTCAACTATGCAATACTTACATGACTAGATGAAAACCAAGCAGCAATGGACACAAACAGGTCAGCAAAAGCAGAGCCAAAGCACAAGCGAAAGCAGAGACGAATACGAGGCCATTTGAAGGTCAACACACCTAGATATATGTGTTGGCTCTTTATATCGTATATCTAGGTGCGTTGACCTTCAAAGCGCCTCGCATGCGCCTCTGCTTGCGCTTGTGCTTCGGCTCTGTACGTTCTCATCGGCTCGGTGTTCTCTCTCAAGACCAACTTCTTCTTGACACAAAAGGAAAGTACGCACACTTCAATCTGCGGTCCCGAAACCTGCAGTCTGGGGAGCGACGAAACCCATACAGGGCCTTGTCGCACGTTAAAGGCGTGCTGCGTACTGAGGAAGGCTGTCTAGGAGACCGCCCCAACGGCGAGGAAACATCACGATGCGAACCTAGGCTTTCTTCATTTGCGTATGCTTCACGACGATCACCGAATCGGGCACCATGAGAAGCACACCTGCCATGACCGGTGAACGGCACCCCAGCTGGCACGCTAAGACCATCCTGAGTCCTGAGCATGCTGGCTATCGCTCCCACGTACACCGACACCTACTGGAAATCAATGATAGGTACACCAAGTGTCCGGCGCATGGTGAACTTGCCGCCGAACTTCTTCTTGAACAAGCGATACTCCCAGAGCTGTCAGCATCAGTTCCTCCACCACCCCGGGCTTCCGTGCAGCAAGGGGCCCGATGAGTGCCTGCGACCGAAAGAATTCTCCCAGTCTCGCCATCCATGCCAGCGGCGATCCATGCATACTGGATATGGATTCCGGTTGGGCTGGCCAGGCCTCCACAAAAGGGGTTCAGGAAGCCCGGCAGTCGCCAGAATAATGCGAAGACTCTGTCTCAGCCGCCGGTCTTCCAAAAGGTTCCGTTCGGTCGCGGTGAGGAGCCTCTAGGCGTTCTTGCGGCTGAGCAGCCGAACCATAGTTCGGATCAAACGTCTCGCCGTCCATATGGCCTGCAGGTTGCTGCGGTGTCGCATGCGATGATTGGGCGGTCATAACCTGTTGATCACTCGGACCAGGTGGCAAGCGTGCAGAGGGATCCATACGGCGACAGCGTCTCAGCAACGCAGCTGGTAGACAATTCCGAAACAAACTGAAAGCTGAATCCTAAAGGAGCCCGAGAAAGCGAGAGGTTACCAGGCCTGAGCCTACTCACCAATCCAAAACCAAACCCCAAAAGCACAGAGAAGAACACCTTTCCTACCCACGGTCTTCGAGACCTCACTTCGGCCAGGGCAACAGTTTTCAGTTTTCAGGCTTTGCCGTCATATGTGGCTTCTGCCGATCATGGCACTCTCCGTGACAGCTTCTGTGCATATACCACTGTCGTGAAGTACATCATGGAAGAATGCCTTCTGAGCACACTTCAGTCAATGGCTTACAAACACTTGCGCACAATCACATCGGGTTCTGCATCACGCACAGCTTCCTGCAGCTGCAGCGGATGTCCCCGAAGGCACTATGTCGTGCCTGCTCTTGCTCCTCCCCATCCAACCATGAACCGTTTGAGACATATATAGCCAGCAGCTTCGTTGTGTCTGCTGCGTGCACCAACGACGTATACGGCCTCTGCCCTGACTGTTTTTCGGCATTTGTTTCCATTCCCGAATCAAACTTACCAACTCACCGAACATTTTTTTGGCAAACAATCTTCGTACGTGCTGAAGAGAGAGATTCTGCCCGCCGACGGCCTTGCGGAGTTGGGGGGTAGCCGCAGCATGTTTACGGCAACCAGTGGCAACGAAAGGCGCACGGCGGATGTGCTCGCTACTGGCACTTGAACAATCGAAAACACAGAACCGTTGAACGCTGGCTTGTCGTGAAGATGATTGAGGTGAGACTATCCGACACGCCATTTGGTTCTGCAGACGGTACGAAATCCAAATGTGCGGATGGTGGCCCTTGCCTTCCTAGGGCCTTGGCGGCGTGGCCGTGGCCTGCACGCTGGAAGCGAGCCCGTGCTGAAGGACATCTGTTCCACAAAGCATCAAATGGTGCAAGTTCTGCAAATGCGGCATGTGCGATGCTACGTCTTGCATTGTAAGCGACGTTGCTTGCTGAGTCGCCATGGCCAGGAATGTCGTCAGCTCCCTCCGATGTTAAGTTGACGCTGGAGCGGACGAGCTCCACACTGCTTCAGCAAATAGAGGTGCAAGTTTTGCCAGCTGTCGAAGTAAACTAATGAAGTGAATTCATTGCCTGGCGAGTCCTGGCTTGTGAAGTACTCTGATAGGACCTTGATGCCGGGGCTGAGTTGAATGTCGTAGGTTCCCACGGAACGGGAATAAAATGGGAATAAAGCACGGTGCAGTGAAGCTTTCCCAGTATACAGTAGCCCCACTTGCAAGTCGTCATGGACAGAGGCACTGGAGAAGAGGACTTCCGACCTAAAAAGAAGTCGCGAAGCTCTGGAAGCATCCCACAAGAAGCAGCAGGAGGAGAGCAAGCATGGTGCTGGTCAGGATGCAGAGCAAACCCACACGAAGGCGGATGGTGCACCAGTTGGAAAGATACCAGAGGGAGAAGATGAGGAAGACAGGAACAAACTCCCGCAAGTTCTTGGAGATGAAAGTAAGCAAGCCATTTTGGTCGATCCCCGGCGATGGGCGCGGGAACGCTTGGCGACTGCTCTGCGGGAGCAGGGCGAGGAGCTAGAGCAAAAGCAAAAAGCTTCTAGTCCATCTCCTGCATCTGCTGGTGCAGCACCTACACCGCCAACCCCAGCATCTACAGCAGAAGGGCAAGCAGCAGCCACTACCTCTCCGGGCACAGTACCGCCGAAAATGAATGCGGCAGTAGGCTGCCACCTCAGTTGCTTTCTTGATGCAAGCTGAGTAGTCAAATGGGTGCAGTGTTGCCATTTTGTCACCAAAGCAGGCTCGCCTTTGGTTGCTGTCTCGTCCGAGGTGAAAGTGATGGAAGCGCTGCAGTGGCTGCAAAGGCGAGTGCCCCGGGCACGCTGGCCAAAGCCACCAGCATGATGAAGGGAGGCATGCCGAATCCTAGCAGCATGGGTGCAGTTGCAAAGGGCGCTCCGCCAATTGGAGCCGGGTTTCCAGCTTTGCCCACAGCATCGTCTGGATTGCCCATGGCCACTTATCAGGACAAGCAATGATCTTTTTGTTTCTTGTTCCCATAGATACTGATACCGAATTTTGTGACAACACGCTCTTCGTCTTGCTATGTCATGCTGGCATGTGTGCTGAGGCCACGCTCCCGCTGCCTTGTGGATCTGGGCCAAACGGCGCTGTTTTGCCGAAGTCCTTTATGCCAAAAGTGCCAGGCATGCCCGGGCTGGACATGGGGTGTGGTGGGTCCTCCATGCCTTGCATGGGCGGCTGCACCGGCGGTGGGGGCATGGGGCCTGGGCCTTTGGGCAACATGGGTGGCGGTTTGTGTCCTGCAGGGCCTGCCGGTGGCACGGGGCCGACGAGTGGCAGCCCTGAGGGCGAGGGTGACGAAATGCAGCAGCAAATGATGCTGCAGATGCAGATGCAAATGCAGATGATGATGATGGGTGCCATGATGGGGTCCATGCTGGGCGAGAACGACGACAAGAAGAAAGGCAAAAAGAGAAAAAAAGACAAAGGAATCGATTTGCACGACGTGGACGATTTGCCGCCTGGCGCTTCCAGCGACGCGAATCATCCCAGCTACAGGCCACCTGACATGGAGCAGATGCCTGGCATCACCGACAGAAGATTTGAAGGGCGAATTACGATGTGGTTCGAGGACGGGCGGTTGTACAGTGTGCACTGTTGATTGGCTTCTCACGACTGAAATTCGCATTGTTTGCAGGACAAAGGTTACGGCTTCATCGGCAATGATGAACTGAAACAGAAGTTCAATGGCATGGATGTTTTCTTGCAAAAGAACCAGAAGCGGCACTTCAGTCAAGGCGACCAAGTGATTTTTAGCGTCTTTAAGAACTATCGAGGTCAGCCTCAGGCGACGGAGTTAAGAGCAGGCAAATCCTCCCTGGGATAGGGAGGATCCCGCATTGCCATTGCTCCTCTTTCGTGCACACACACATGATGCGTGGAGGTGGCTACCGATTGAAGGCCCCAGCACAACATTGTACGACATGGTGTAGGACCAGTGTTGGATGGGCCACCTCCACTACCACTTGCATCACCCACGGTAGACATCAAGTTGGGCATATCGTACATAGATGTTGGCAAGGTCTGCACCTTGTCTGCGACCGCGCATCAAACATGCTTTGCGCAAAAAAGCAGTACATCAGGTTAGAAGGCTTGCGTCCGCGCACCTCATGGGCCGAAAGATCGTGAAGCTATGAAGCCAGGCTTCCATTCAAATCCAAGACCGCCAGCATTGAGACAGCCATTTTGGAATGCTACCCTTTATGTATCGTTCCTCCATAGCCGTCCCCTGAGACATCACTGATGGAAGGATTTGGAAAGTTATGCTGTTAGCAGATGTGTTGTCCACTTCGGAAACGGCTTCATAGAAAATAGTGACAGAGACATCAGAGACTGTTATCAGCTAGCAGTTAGCTGTTAGATTTGTCTTGTCCTGCAGCATAGCAGCAGCCCATGACGCGCATGGGCCATGTTGCAGCGATGTGATGCCAGGCGCAGCCCCAAGTGACGGAGCGTATGGAGTCGCGGAGGAAGTTTCGCAATGTCGGTCTGTCCACGCCGCGCACATATGCTTAGAGCAGCATGACTCAAGAACAAGAGACCACGGATGGTGGCGATGTCGTTGGAGGCCTCGGCGGTCAGCAGAGCTCGCACTCTGCTCGCGAGCCTCAGAGCTGGACTTCTCGATACCTCATTCGGTCTGACCCAGGGACCAAGCGAAGTGCGAATCGGAGCAAGGTGGCCTCTGCTCTTAGTAGCATTGGAGGGCTTCATTCCGACAAGAGAAACACATATCTGTCCCGGCTCCGCACGCACATGAGCGGGCGAAGGGCAAATGCCAACGGTCAAGGCGAAACTGCTTATCATGACCTAGCTGATGTGATGGCACACGACTTCGTGGATGTAGCCCAAAACATGGGATTGTCGGCTGACCCGGTGGTGCAGGAGATAGGTGAGGAGAGTTTGTTGAAGCTCAAGAAATCCGGCACCCTGGACCCGCAAGATGACGATGTCATTGCTGCTTTCAAGAAGCATAAAGCAACAATTGGCAAATCCCTTTTCGAAGCCGAGAACACCAACAACTGGGGAGTTGAAATGTACTTGCTTGGCGATTACAACACCGCTTTTGACTATTTCAGCCAAGCTTTAAAGCTCACGTCTGAGAAGAAGAAACCAGCAGCTTCGGAGCTTGCAGTTCTAAAAGCGTTTATCCAGGAAAGATATGATGGGAGTGAAGAGATGTTGTACACCGAGTTGGTTAGGGGTGAGTGGAGATCTGCTCTGGGACACAAAAAGTTCGTTGAGGCACTTTCGCGCTTGAACTATCCAGGAGATCCGGGTCGTGTCTTCTCCATGCTCGACAGTGTAGCCAACGATGGCAAGGTCTCATTGCCAGAATTGAGCTCCACTTTGAAGGCGAAGACTGTGCGACTGAATAGTATGGACCGGGAGCCCGTTCAGAAAGGCATCATCCTTTCCAACCTTGCGTGCTGCTCTTTGCAGCGTGGAGATGTCATGTCTGCGCTTCAAAATTTCCGTGAGGCGTTGCGCATTGTCCGGCGTGCTGCTGGTAAGAAGAAGGATTCGCACGATAACGTTATCACAATCATGACGAACATGGCCACTGCCTATATACATCTGGGTGACACAGAGGCAGCTTTACACACACTGAGTGTGGTGTTGGAAAGGCGCGAGCAGTCCCAAGGCCGCTTGCATGAGGATGCAATGACCGTTCTCCAGTTGGCAGGATATGCCTTCTTGGTCAAGGCGAACAGATTTCAAATCGTGCACGACCGCCAGCGCATGGACAGCAAGAAGCAGGACAACCCGGTGCTCGTAAATTATCATTTCGCACTATGTGCATTCAAAGAGCGCCTCCGACGGCAGCAAACGATCCTGAGCACCATGCCAGCTCTTGACAGTGTTTTATGTGACGTAGGTGCGAGACAGCAGCTAGAGCTGCACATCGCACGCAGCCACGAGATTGTTGCCGAAGTTCATGACAAGTGTGAAGATCTGGAGCGAGCACGTGATCATCTCATGGCCTCATTACAATACAAGAAAGAAATTTTAGACGCAGCTGATCCCGACTTATTCTCAACTCTGAATATGTATGCAAGTGTTTGTGCCAGGTCTGGGAGGGATGAGGAGGCCTTGGAGTCCATGAGTTTGGCTATGCGAGCCAGTGAAGAGTTGTTTGGCTACAAGTCTTCTGCCGTGGCAACGCAACTCTTCCATTTGGGGCTTCTTCACCTCAGACTTGCTTGTGAGAGAAAGCAGCGAACGACAAGTGCTCTACACAAGGCCACTGAGCACTTGCAGCAGTGCCTAAACATCCGTGCTGAGCTCTTCGGGGTGGAATCAGAAGAGGTAGCATCAACAGCACAATTGCTGGGCAGTGTCCATTTTGCCACGGGAAATGTGCAGCAGGCCCGTCGAAGCTTCGAGAAAGCTCTTTTGATTCGAGTCAACCAGACAAGCGCAGATGCCACAATTGCTTGCTCAGCACATGCGCTAGGCTCGCTGTGTGTGCGAAGTCCACGACGCTTGGAGGAAGGGTTGATGCTGCTTCAAAAAGCGGCAGAGATCCGTCGGAGACAACTCGGCGAAGGCAGCTTACACCTTGCCGAGACACTGCACGAGCTAGGCTCTGGTCTTCTGCTCAGGGGAGATGCCGACGATGCTCAGGAGGGGTTAGCCCATCTCTCACAAGCTGCTTCCATCAGAGAACAACACCTTGGCAAGAGAAGCTTGACATATTCGGCTTCTTTGCATCAGCTCGGACAAGCACATTTGCTGTTGGCTATGCCCTCGGAAGCAAAGCTCTACTTGCAAGCTTCTCTTGCCCTGCGAGAGAAGCTTGTCGGAAAGCACAGCGCGCAGGCCGCCTCGAGCCGTGCGGCACTTGGAGTCGCCTTAGCAAACGTCGGGGACCTTGACACGGCTATGGGATGTTTGAAAACTGCGTACAGAGACAGAGAGAAGGCCCTCGGCAAGATGCACGCACTTTCCGCAGACACATTGTATCAGGTGGGCTTGGTCCTGGTGCGCAAACAGGAATCTGAGCAAGCGCTGGCTGCACTGACTGAGGCGTTAAAAGTGTTTTCGTTCTTGAACGATGCCGATGTCCAAGCCAGGCTTGCAGACTCTGACGAAGAGCAGGATGTGCCGAGGATTTCCGAAAGGACCAAGCGAGTTCAGGCAAAGCGAGGACGGGGACAGGCTGAGGCTGCGAAGGAAAGCACACAAACAGAAACAAGGCAAAGCCTGGCTCTGAGGGTATTCACGAAAGTGAAATCCAAGCTCTTGCCAACAAAACAAGTTGGTCGGGAGGACGGAGAGGGCATCTCCACAGCTTTGGGATTGTTGAATGAGGAAGAAGTGTGCATAGAAGACACTGGCGTGGACATCAGAGGATGTCATGCTCCGAAACTGGCCCTGCTCATGCAAACTCTGGCATCTGTGCATATGGACCTGCGAGAGTTTTCCAGAAGCAGATACTGGCTTGACTGCTCATGCTGCATTCGGGAAGAGGTGTTTGGCATCGTAAGCAAGGAGGTGGGAGAAACGATGCATCAGTTTGGCCTTCTCTTCAGGTTGTGTCAGGACCCCTCTGCTGCGCTGTCGTATTTCCGGAAAGCACTGCATGCGCGTGAACGAACATGTGGTTTTATTCACGCAGCTACTGCAGAGACTTGTGAACAGTTGGCTGGAGTTCTGCACGAGCTAGGAAATGCAGAAGAAGCAAGCATTTTCATGAGCAAAGCGGTTGCAGTCAAAGAACAGATTCCTTCTATCACGGCCGCTGAACTTGAACAAGCACGCGAGAAGTGGAATGGCTTGGCTGCAGCTGGCATGGAGTATGACCCGGTGCAGATGGGCGAGGCACTGCCCCACATATCCCGGCGTAGTGCAGAGTCGTACTTGCATGGATGGAAGGACAGACGCAGCGAGAATCAAAACGAAGCGTTTCGGAAAGGTACGTGACAGATGCGCTACTGTACAAGCTTCATTGTGACAATGCTTGGCTGCATCATCTGCATCACTGTTGACGTCTCTCTGCAGGGCTCGCAGCTTTTCATTCTCCAGAGCCCACACCAGATGACAAGCAGCCACCTTAACCACTGTGGCATGAGACATCATGACACATTGGGGCCGGTGGCTGCATCATGCCCTTGCTGCACTAGAACGTTTCCTAACAGGCACTAAATATCACAACCACATCTTGCTGCGCTAAGCCATGCACCTTTGGCACGTGGCTCCTCTCCCATCCGACTGTCGATCTGGAAGCCAAGGTCCGCGAATGCTTGTTGCATTGAATCTTGTCGAGATCATCCGCTGCATCGTCGGATGTCACCTCATGTGGTACCAGCTATATGAACTCCCAGAGAAGCTGAAAGCGCTAGGCATGGCACTACTCATGTGAGCCCAAGTGGCTAAACGCACTCTGGAAGGTCAGGCACCACAACTTTGCATGGCTGATGATCCAAGATGCCACGTTTTGTTGAGCTTTGAGACGGGAGAGGCAGGAAGCCCAAATGGGTCAGCGCTCTTCACCTACCACTCACACGGACGCGGCCACGGCTGTTCTCAGCAAACTGCCCGTGTAGGTGTATTGGCTGACGTGTGCCAGGCTCAGGGCTGCCAATCGGCTTCTGCTAAGCCTTGTGACCGCCATTGAGGCGCTAGAACATAAGCCGTGGCGAGCCCACCTAAGAGAGATTGATGGGAGGTAGCGGCTATGGGATCTGTAAGCAAGTACGGAAGTCAGCAGGTTCCAAAAGCGAACAACTGCGTCACAAGGCCGCCCTGAGCCCCGACCCTCCTTATGACGGTTTATGGTGCAATCTAGGGCCCCTAATTTGTGCTGAATCCTCAATCGCGACCCCAATATTTAGAGAATATTTAGGACCTTTTCTGTTCCCATTTACCGCCAGAGTCCTGAACTGCCGTCTGTATTGACAAGCTTCCATGTCGATGTTTTGCGTGTTAGTGCTGAGGCGACAGAATGCCTGATCTCATCCTCGTGGAATCGGTGTCAGTCTCTGACACCATCCGGTGCGGGCTACAAAGCCCGAAGTTTTCGAGCTCCATCTGGATAGCTCGCCTACAGCACGGCCGGCTAGAATTACAGGCTTGTTGACGGTGGGCATGATTAAAACCCTAAGTGGGGATGTAACCTGAAACCTTAAGCCGCAAACCCGAGACACAGTGAGACACATGTCACAGTAGCAAGCTCGACCTCATGAATCCGTGCCTGCCTTCGTGCGAGTGCTCGAGTCGAAACCCCCAACCCGGAACCCGAAGCAATGCTCTCTGAGCTTCAGACGGTCGTTGAAGGCATAAGTCCATGATGATTTCTCTTGGGCTCTCCAGATGGTCCTGTTGGCAAGAGCTCCACCACTGCCGTCTGGCTGAAAGATCATGCGTTGGAGGCGTTGGGATTTAAGGATTGGGGTGTTTTTTGTTTTGAAACTCTGCCGGTACACAGCTAGAAGTGACTGGAGTTCGAGTCGCTTTGAGCATTTTGAGCCTCTGGCCAGGCTGAGGTCTCGGGCGGCCTCCGAGGGGCGTCGTTTTGAAAACGCAGAGCTTCGATCTAGGTTGAGGGTGGCCTTATAAAAAATCTAAAGCAAGAATGGTCTGCTTATTTCCAAGGGTACAGCGATCTCCCCCTATCCAGATCGCCTTCAGACGCTGGCGCTCTCAGACTCGGCAGCAGCGGCCCCGGCTCGGTGGGCCGAGGCAGCGCCAGTCCCGCGAGCCCCGCGAGGGTTTAAGTGAATTGAAGGGTTTCACCCCCCGCGAGGGTTTAAGTGAATTGAAGGGTTTCACCCCCCGCGAGGGTTTAAGTGAATTGAAGGGTTTCACCCCCCGCGAGGGTTTAAGTGAATTGAAGGGTTTCACCCCCCGCGAGGGTTTAAGTCAAGTGAAGGGTTTCACCCCCCGCGAGGGTTTAAGTGAATTGAAGGGTTTCACCCCCCGCGAGGGTTTAAGTGAATTGAAGGGTTTCACCCCCCGCGAGGGTTTAAGTGAATTGAAGGGTTTCACCCCCCGCGAGGGTTTAAGTGAATTGAAGGGTTTCACCCCCCGCGAGGGTTTAAGTGAATTGAAGGGTTTCACCACCCGCGAGGGTTTAAGTGAATTGAAGGGTTTCACCCCCCGCGAGGGTTTAAGTCAAGTGAAGGGTTTCACCCCCCGCGAGGGTTTAAGTGAATTGAAGGGTTTCACCCCCCGCGAGGGTTTAAGTGAATTGAAGGGTTTCACCCCCCGCGAGGGTGTAAGTGAATTGAAGGTTGTTGCCCCCCCGCGAGTTTAAGTGAATTGAAGGTGTTGACCCCCGCGAGGGTTTAAGTGAATTGAAGGTGTTGACCCCCGCGAGGGCTTAAGTGAATTGAAGGTGTTGACCCCCGCGAGGGCTTAAGTGAATTGAAGGTGTTGACCCCCGCGAGGGTTTTGTGAATTGCAGGTGTTGACCCCCGCGAATGGTTTAAGTGATTGAAGTTTGAAACCCCCGCGAGGGTTTAAGTTGAATTGAAGGTGTTGACCCGCGAGGGTTTAAGTATTGAAGGTGTTGACCCCCCGCGATGGTTTAAGTGAATTTGGTGTTTACCCCCGCGAGGTGTTTAAGTGAATTGAAGTGTGACTCCCCGCGAGGGTTTTAATGATTGAGGTGTACCCCCCCGCGAGGGTTTAAGGTGAATTGGACGGTTTGAACCCCCGCGAGGGTTCAAGCGAGTTGAAGGTGTTGACCCCCGCGAGGGTTTAAGTGAATTGAAGGTGTTGACCCCCGCGAGGGTTTAAGTGAATTGAAGGTGTTGACCCCCGCGAGGGTTTAAGTGAATTGAGGGTGTTGACCCCCGCGAGGGTTTAAGTGAATTGAAGGTGTTGACCCCCGCGAGGGTTTAAGTGAATTGAAGGTGTTGACCCCCGCGAGGGTTTAAGTGAATTGAAGGTGTTGACCCCCGCGAGGGTTTAAGTGAATTGAAGGTGTTGACACCCGCGAGGGTTTAAGTGAATTGAA